>JAODAL010000093.1:0-454879 GCA_025379985.1 Phyllomedusa bahiana
CCTTTTTCTTAAAAAAACCTTACCTGTTTCCCAAAATTATTCCCTATTTCACAGGCTTTAAGGGGGCTTTTTTCCCCCCGGGATTGGCCCGTATGGGCCGGTTTGCCGCATACGCGAAATGCGCCCAAAATAACACGCTATGTGAACATTACCTTCCTCTCCCTGCTTCCATGTTATGGGGGGAGTCCAGCATGTTTCGTCGGTCAGTTCGACCATGTTGAGTCACTCCCGTCTGAGTTTGCTTACCTAACTAAATGACAAGCGCTTACTATAAAGAACCCTGTAGCCTTGTTTACTACACTTCATAGGTCTCCTGCACTCATGTCACTGTAACAGGAATAGCTGGGAACAGCAGAGCTGATGTGTTAATCAGTACAATAGACCCACCCACTGTCTGACCAGGAAGTGAGCTTAAAGCTGGCTGTGGCTCTGTGAAACTGCATGGTAAGACAACCCTTTTAAGAGATAGGACAGTGTTTACATGCATATTGGAGCCTCCTGCCTACAATATATGATTAAATCTGTGATGAACAGTATGCAGGTCTACTATAACCTTTAGGGTATGTTCACAAGGTGTAAATTTACGCTCGTTTGGGGGAGTATTTTTGCACTGAAATAAGCCCCAAAATACAGTTTTAACAATGTTCTATGCAGCTCTCATTCATTTCAATGTGAAATATGTTTTGTCATTCACATGACATGTATTTTACAAGTGTAATTTCGCTGCATGTTTTGGGATGCTTTTACTTGCGCACACACACTTGGCTATACTCGGAACTCCCATAGAAGTGAATGAGGAGGACTGCGCTAGAGCCGACCTCATTCAAATGCAGGACGGGATCGCAACGAGCAGCTGGTGAAGAGAATTTTCCATAACGGGACAACCGCTTTAAAGGGGTTGTCTCACTATATTGATTCATTCCTCAGTCCTGTTTTCCTGGTTTCATTTTGAATTCAGGGGCGTGTTTACTAGCTTCCACTAGGCTGCAGTAGAAGCCAGGTCTGTAGCTATAGCAACCAGTGCTGGCAGCCTATCAGGAGAGATCAAACAAGTCTGTAGCTATAGCGACCTGAGGAGCTGATGTAGCTCATACAAGAGGGGATATCTAGGAATACGTAGACACTGTTAATGGACATATATTGCAAAGTGACTTGTTTTGGGAAGATCTTTAACATAAAAAGCAATCCTTGTAGTGAGACAACCCTTTTAAGGGCCTCATGTATGAAAACTGTCTAGGTTTAAGACTTTGGTTGCTATAAGCAACAATCAGAGCTCAGCTTTCATATAGTGCTTTGGAAAAATGAAAGGGTGCTCTGATTAGTTGGGGGCAACAAAAAGTCTTACACCGAGACAGTTTTCATACATGACCCCCTAACTCCACACAACATACGTTAAAATGGCGTCCAAAATCCAATGATATGTTAACATTGCTGCATAACGGTTTTTGCTATAGGTTTGCACTAAAACCACGGTCTGTTTTCGGATTTGTTCCAGGCCCAGTACATCCAATGTATAAATGTGAACCAGACCAGAGTCCACGTAACATCACATAGGATTTTGCAGTCTAGGTGCAACTATAGCAAAAGGTCATCTATGAAAAGCATTGGGTCGTAACTGGTTTTGGGTCTCTGGATGTCACATGATTGATCCCATGCCCTTGTGTTCAGGAATCGTCATATAATGGAAGCTCCAAGTATCTTAAAGGGGTTGTCTCGCTACAAGGATTTATTTTGATGTAAAAGATGTTACAAAAACAAGTCACTTTGCAATGTGTGTCCATTAACAGTGTCCTACCTGTTCCTAGATATCCCCTCTCGTATGGGCTGCATCAGCTCCTCAGGTCGCTATAGCTACAGACCTGTGCCATCTCTCCTGATAGGCTGCCAGCGCTGGTTGCTATGGCTACAGACCTGGCTTCTACTGCTTCTAGTGCACAGGTGTCAAACTGCTGCCCTCCAGCTGTTTTTGAAACTACAACTCCCATCATGCATTTGTATCATCTATAACCGTGAGCAAGATGGGAGATGTAGTTTCCCAACAGCTGGAGGGACGCAGTTTGACACCCCTGGCCTAGTGGAGGCCAGTAAACACGCCCCTGCATTTAAAGTGAACCAAGAAAACGGGACTGTGGGGAGATGAATCAATGCAGTGAGACAACCCCTTTAAAGTTTCCGAGTTTCTTATGTAATTGAACATGTAAATTCCTTTTACCCTCTGATTGCAGTGTTGTGCAGTGATCTCACGAGTCGCACCCACATCTCTAGCCCTGTCCCATAGCTTATATAATTGGCTTGTTACATAAGAATCGGCTTGTTTTCTCCATTGTGGAGGAAATGTGTAATTTGCTGGTGGTTCACACCAGGGGGGTCTGATCATGTGGTTTCCCCCCAGGAGCAGCTGGTGGTTCCTGCTCACGATGATGATGATGATGATGATGATGATGATGATGGGCTCAGCAGCTGCAGACATATGTGACATCTGAATGGAGGAAATGTGGACAATGTTGAACCAGTGTTTCCGGTTCTAGTGGTGCACACTGTTAACAGAGCTCCATTCCTGTCTGATTTGAACATGACGGGGGGAGGGTTACTTTTTATATTTTGCAATATGGAAACCATTCATAAGACTTTGTCCTCCTGATTGGTATTGTGTTATATGGATTAATGTTGTATTTTAAAAACCTCATTTGAACATAAGACCAGGTTCACATGGCGTATAGCAGCATGTACTAATGCATCTCAATAAATGAGACTATCATTGAAAATTAAAGGGGTTCTCTAGGACTTTTTATTTGTTAGAGGGCTCATAAATGTATTAGATTAAACCTTGTAATTCATACTGTAATGAGTCCATACAATATATTTGACTTAAAGGCGTTGTCTCACTACAAGGATTGCTTTTTATGTTAAAGATCTTGCAAAAAACAGTCACTTTGCAATATGTGTCCATTAACAGGTCCCTACCTATTCCTAGATATCCCCTCTTGTATGGGCTGCATCAGCTCCTCAGGTCCCCCTATAGCCACAGACCTGTTTACTCTCTCCTGATAATCTGCCAGCGCTGGGTGCTATAGCTACAGACCTGGCTTCTACTGCAGTATATTAGAAGCCAGTAAATGCCCCTGAATTCAAAATGAAACCAAGAAAAGAGGACTGTGGTAAGATGAATCAATGTAAATGAGACAACCCATCAATTTCCTTTTTTCATGCTATTCTAATTTTTTGAGATGCACTAGTAGTTGTGCGCGCTGCTGTTGAAAGTAGACACTGGCCGGCATGTACTTTCAACAGCGCTTCCATTCAAATTTTGTCTTTCCCAAAACATAAGCACTGGAAAAAAGTGATGTCACTTCTTTTTACAGGTGCTGATCTAGCACCAATACGCTATGATTTATCATATTTCAGGGGTAAGGTGGGCGCTTGCAGCCAGTTACGGAGGAATTTTCCCCTGCAAAACGCGGTGTGACATAAGAAAAATTTTCAAACCCCGCAACCATTTTGGGCGGATTCCCCCAGGATTTGCTGCGGGGGTCTAACAAGTTAGGTTCACATCGCATCTCCATCCAAGCCTTTGTCCTGGATTGTACCTTTCCCCGAAATTTTTTTGTAGAAAACCTTTTAAAAGCTGGGGGGGTCTGTGTACGTCTTCGCCTCCATCAGCGGGGAATTTTCAGTTTTCTGTTTTCCCACCCCCCGGGGGGTGGAGGCGGCAAGCCCCAAACCCCCACTCCGACTCCTCAATTTCCCAAAGCTCCACTCCTGAAACCCCCCATACACGGGGCAGTTTAAGTGATAAAGTTATGTAATAAAATGGTAACGTTGGGGTTTATCACCTTATATACAAAAATCAAACTATTTAGGTAGAATAGACACTGACAAGCAAAAGGGGAACAATTTTTTTTATCTTTTTAACACTTCTGGGGGGAGTTTAAGAAAAAGCTTTATTTGTTTCCAATCCCGCTGCACCAAAATTGGGGAAGTGTAAAAGACCTGGGGTCAGATTTTTTTCAAGATGTGCTTTAATCTGTCCAGAGCCCAAAGGATTCAGGCATGCTGAAAACCAAAGGTGGGTTTCCAATTACTAACAAAATAATAAAAATTTACATTTGGATTTTTTTGGAGCAAAACTAACATGCAGTTTCAGGAAAGAATCTGCAAACTAAGCAATGCAAAAACTTGCAAATCTCATTTATGTATAAGATGGTAAGATGAACTGATAAAAAATTACATACCTCATGCACAAAGCTGTAGTGGATGGGAATAGGGAGCCTGAAAGTCACAAGTTCAAAACATTGTTACCCTTTTCCCTTGTCAGGTAAAAAATCTTGAATTTGTTCTGAAAATGGTATTGCCTCCATCAGTCCTGCATCAGACCCACATCTTGATCTCATTATTTCCAGGCTAAGAGGGGCCCTTTCCTACATAATTTTATGACCACAGGTCAACAACTCTAGGAAAAGTTCACACGGCAGTAATTGCTGGACTATTTCGCCCCACATTACGCGTGTCTCGGGGAGGGGGGGTGTGGGGGGGGGGCGGGCAGGGGGGGAGCGTGGGAGGGGGCGGCAGCCCGCCATCCCAATAGACATTTATTAAAACTCGGCGCGTATACTTTTGAAAAATTGACGTCACTTATCTCCCCGCCGCATATTGTCCAAGCAGGGGGAAGAGCGAATCCATATTCTCAATGAGAACTGTGGGTTACCGTAATACGGATACTGCCCGTATTTCGCACAGTACGGGGCGAGATCGTCCCCCTTTTTAAACCGTGGAAAAAGCCTAATATGTCAAGTATAAAGGGAAATTTCCTCAGCCACAGTCGGTTTTGATGAAATTATCTAGTTTTTAAAACAAAGGGGAAAAATGTTGCTGGGAAACTGTTTGCCCTGGGGCGGAATCTTTTTCCCTGGGGGACGCTTTTCCTCCCATTCATCAAATTTCACCCCATGTGAGAGGCGAAAAGATGGGAGCAGCAGCATCGGCAGGACCCAATTCCTCTTGCTCATTGCACTGCATCGAACTAACTGGACCAACTTATATATTTTCGACTCCACAGCCCTGCTTTTTACAGGTGCTGATCGTAGCACTCAATGAGCGCTATGATTTTATCATATTTCGGGGCTTAGGGTTTGGGCGCATTGCAGCGCAGTTACTGAGGAAGTTCTCCCTGCAAATACGCGGGAACAAAAACCTAAGATATAATGTCAAATCCTTGAAACCCCATTGGCTGGATTCCCCCAAGATTTGCTGCTGGGTCTAACAAAGGTTAGGTTCACATCTGCATCTCCATCCAGAGCCTTTGCCTGGATTGTCACCTTTGCAGAAAGTTTTTGTAAACGCCAGAACTGATAAACACCTTTTAAAAGTCGTCGGGGGTCTGTTGTACGTCATTCGCCTCCATCATGCGGTGAATTTTCAGTTTTCTATTCCTACCACTAGTCACATCTGCATTAGGACAGGTTCACACAGCTGCTTTTCTGCATTAGGACAGGTTCACACAGCTGCTTTTCTGCATTAGGACAGGTCCACGCAGCTGCTTTTCTGCATTAGGACAGGTCCACGCAGCTGCTTTTCTGCATTAGGACAGGTCCACGCAGCTGCTTTTCTGCATTAGGACCAGGGGCGTAGCTAGAGACTCATGGGCCCAGGTGCAAAACTTCAGCTCGGGGCACCCCTACCACCAGACATCATCTGGTGGTCAATACTTTTCAACAACAGGTTCCCGACTTGATGTGACGGATGTCTGTGGTGCAGCGCGATGCAGAAAATTGTTTCTATTTAAAGGGATTGTCATCGAAGAAAATTCATTTCAAATGGGCCAAAGAAAACCAAGTTAAAACAGCCAAAGTGTCTGTTCCCTTTCTCCCCCCTCTCCCCCCCCCCCCCCCCCCCCGGGCATATTAAAGCGCAGTTACACGCTGAAGTATGGACTGAGAATATGTCGTCTGAACATGCCCTAATACAGTGTAAGATCTTGCAAAAACAAGTCACTTTTGTAATAAGTGTCCATTAACAGGGGTCCTACCTATTCCTAATATCCCCTCTTGTATGGGCTGCGCATCAGCTCCTCAGGTCGCTATAGCTACAGACCTGTTTACTCTCTCCTGATAAGCTGCTGGCACTGGTTGCTATAGCTACAGACCTGGCTTCTACTGCAGCCTAGTAGAAGCCAGTAAACACTCCCCTGAATTCAAAATGAAACCAAGAAAACAGGACTTATGTAAGATGAATCAATGTAGTGAGACAACCCCTTTAAATAATAGATATCAATTACCTTTTTCATGCTATTCTAATTTTTTGAGATGCACTAGTAGTTGTGCGCGCTGCTGTTGAAAGTAGACACTGGCCGGCATGTACTTTCAACAGCAGCCCCCATTCACTTTTGTCTTTCCCAACACATAAGCACTGGAAAAAAGTGATGTCACTTCTTTTTACGGGTGCTGATCGTAGCACTCAATGAGCGCTATGATTTTATCATATTTCGGGGCGTACGGTGGGCGCATTGCAGCGCAGTTACGTGAGGAAGTTCTCTCTGCAAATACGCTGTGTGAACATAACCTAAGATATATTGTCAATTCAAAATGAAACCAAGAAAACAGGACTGAGGTGAGAGGAATCAATGTAGTGAGACAACCCCTTTAACCACTTCCTGACACGGCTGGTTACCCCATTCCTGCCAGTTACATTTTAGTTTTTTTCAGTACGTGTCTATTATGTATGGGTTATTCTGTTAACTTTTTGTCATACCAAAAGGCTTAGTTTTTCATTAAAGGGGTTGTCTCACTACAAAGAATAGCTTTCAAATTGTTGGGAACACAAAATAAAGACATTTTCCAAATATATTGCTTTGTTCCTCTGTTTTCCCTAAGGAGATACAAGTGAATGTATGACCTCCTTGGCTATTTCGGTTCCCTCAGTAACAGACCTGTAAACAATTCTCCCCCTGTTGTTTGTTCTATGAGATAGCAGTGAGTGTTGTCATCACACAGATCACAGCAGTGTCCTTGCTGCTGAGCAGTAAAAAAGCTTGATTTATGTAAAATAAACAGCACTGTAACTAGGGCTTTTGTTTGAAGGATCAGATAAGAAGTCCTGTTAGTAGTTTGAGAAGCTAATCTGATCTCATTAGCAACTGAAAGCAGAGCACAGAGCTGTACAAGCACAAGCTGTATGCAGATTAGTCAGTCTGAACCAGGAAGTGGCAGAGTATTTCATTCATGCATCCTTTGAAACTCTGTAGGGAGACAACTCCTATAACTTAACATTATTATTTTTTTAGCATGACAAGAAAAAAGTAAAAAAAAATAAAAAATTATTAAATAATTTTAGTAATTTTGTTTTCTCTTAGAATTTTTTTTAGACAAAATAATTTTAAGGTCATCGGAGGAGGGCTAAAAGGTTTGAACTGGTTTTTTTTTTTTTTTTTTTTTTAATTTTATTTTGCATTTTTATTTTAAAGAAGTATACAGATTGTTTATTATATGTTTTGTATACAGTAAGGCTGTGTTCACACGGCTTATTCCCGACGGATTTGTGCGCCGTATTGAGCGCACAAATCCGCCGTGAATAAGGGGCGGGACGGGGGCGGGGCCGGAGCGCGGCGGGGGCGCTGATCCCGGCCCCATAGACAATGCATTGTTTACGGCGCGTACGCGCTGAAAATAATGTGCATGTCACTTTCTCCCCCCGCGGCGGATTCGCCGAGCGGGGAGGAGCGACGGATTCCACTGTTCTCAATGAGAGCATTGGATTACCGTAATTGCTGCCGCGGATTGGCGCCGTACTGAAGCGCAAATCCGGCGCGCAGTATGGCGCCAATACGCGGCAGAATAAGCCGTGTGAACGAGGCCTAATAGGGAACGGAGGGATCTAATCAGCTGCAGCTTCAAAATCTGCAAGAACGTCTAGGAACGTCCTTGCAGAGTCACCTGTGACCCATCTGGATATCTGCAATGTATGGGCAGCCCTAGATTGGAAATAGTATATGGAATACAGAATATTGAAGATTAACAAGATTAACAATCATGTGTGCTGGTTTGTGTGTAACACATAAAAGTGTATAGGGCTTGGATTTGCAGTATGTGTGTATATGTGTGTGTATATATAAATGTGTATTTATGTATGTATGTATATATATAATATATATATATATAATATATATATATATATCTATATATATATATATATATATATATATAATATATACACTGCAAATCTGTTATGTGTACACACAAACCAGCACACATGAATATTTACTTATGAATCCACACATGCAGCTTTACAATCTTACACTGGGAATACAAGTTACACATTGTTTGCTCCTCTTGTACCTGCCTGAATTTGCACATCTGTGCTCTTCGTCCTCCTCACAGCTCTTGGAAGGGCTGGGGGCCATAGGTGACGCTGCTGCAGGGGTCATGAACTCCCCTGCCTCGGACCTCTGCATGGAAGCTGCTCTTATAAGCACACAATTAGCTGTGTGCTGATAATATTATGTAGCTGTGTTGTCTTGGAGCAGGGAGATAGACGACGGCGATGTTCTCAGCTCCTCACAGGAGCTACTGAAGACAGCTCTGCCGGGGCGAAACTACTTCCTGCTGGCTCCGGTACGGCAGGAGCCTGGAGACCCTCCCCCCTCCTTCCCCGCTGCTGCCGGCCCTTCAGACAGATAACGGGCGGCAGACGCTTAGGGAGAGGAGCAAAATAGAGAACTATTTTGCTGTCTAAAGTGCAGTCCCCATCTCCTGCCATCTTTGCATCTGCCGATCTACAAATACGGCGCTGGATACATGGTGTGGCAAGGGTGGCCTGCGGGCCCCCTAGCTCAGGGGCCCGTCGCAACTGCGACCTTTGCGACCCCCTATAGCTACGCCACTGATTAGGACAGGTTCACGCAGCTAAATTTCAGCAGTGACACAAGTGGGATCCATGTCCAATAAGCATTGCTAATTCATTGCTGTTTTTTGGGTGTGGATTTGCAATTTGTAGGTTTTTACGCTGTTTCTGAGACGGGTTTCAGCCTCCATAACTAGGGGAGAATTTGGTGCCGAAAGTTGTGTGTCCCGGACACGGTTTTCCATATATAGCAATTTGCAGTTGGTTTGATCGTCATTTTTAACATTGATTCAGCCTAATCCACCTCAAAAAACAGCCATGTGAACCTCCCCGTAGAGGGGTCTCCCCAAAAGTTGGAAAAGTATCAGGGTATGTTCACACGGCGTGTTTTACTCTGTGTGAACATGCGCTTTTCGATATGTGTTTGGATCTGTCTGTCGGACCCCAACACGCATCTTATAATGCGCAGTGTGATTTACATTGCTTTTTATTAGGAACACGCATCGGCATTCACACGTGTGATCACCGATGCGCGTCTCACTGCGTCTTTCGAATCCGTCCCAAGAATTGACATGTCAGTTCTTTGTCCGAAAGACGCAGCAGAAACCCTATAATAAACTATAGGTGCGATCCTGCGCAGCCAACACGCATCCAAACGCGCAGACGCATGTTGGGATCTGTTTTAAGATCCGATTGCTGCAGCGTTTTTGGATCCAATTTCCGGACGCCAAAAACTTGTGTTGGAACATACCCTCATTCTTTTCTTTTTAAATATGCCACAGAGCGCACACGCTTATTTTCAACTCTCTGAACCCCCTTGAAGGCTTGTCACACGGAGTTTCCACTCAAGTTACAAGCCGTTTTCCGGGTCCTTCATGTGGTCCGCTCTGTTCGGTCCCCCAAGACTAACTAACAATGAGCAGTGAGATTCACTCGCTGCGTTCTGAACGCGGTAGACTGCTTCACGATTAGGGATCGCCAGCTGTGTGTTTCAAAAGCGCAGCTCATGCTCCGTCTTGAACAGAATTGCGTGTCAATTCTTTTCAAGACGGAGTTCACATCCTGGGTGGTTTATTTTTTTGCTCCGTCAAAATGAAGAGAACGGTGGAGACAGAACCATTTTGGTGACAGAGCACATTGGCACCCCGCTATCAGTGACTTGCTTCATCAGGTTTCTATCATGGTGTCTGTTAGAATTAAAAAATAGTGCAGCATGTTGCGCTATTTTTTAAAAAAAAAAAAAAAAAAGAAGAAATATTTGCAGAATCTACATCAGAGGCTCCGAACAACAACTACAGTGAAGACGTGAACTGGGCCTAAAACGGTCAATGGGCAGTTTTTGCTGAGGAATTCTGCTCAGTATGATCTGCTGTTGAGTAAAGACACCAGGCAGATGCCTGTCCACTGAGTATTGTGCATAGGGGGTGACATGAGGCCTTTTTTTTTTTCCTAAATCCCCATTGTGATGAATTTGATGCCTAGACATAACATGGGCCGATTCTAGTGCTGTGCGGCAACATGTTTAAAACATGGCAGAATCAGATGAAACATTGCGCATTACTTGTGGTGGTGGCAGACAGGAATCAGCCGGTGTCTGGGTAACTGCATTTGAACGGCTTGTGCCAATTCGGCCCTCCCACTAGTAAAGGTCCTCAGTACCTTTGGTCCGTCAGCCATTAAAGGGGTTTGTCTCACTACATAGGTTCATCTTACCCTCAGTCCTTTGGTTCTCAGTTTCAATTTGAATTCAGGGGCTTTTTACTGGCTTCCGCTAGCTTGCAGTAGAAGCCCAGTCTGCATCTATAGCAACCAGTGCTGGCAGCCTTTTATGAGGAAGAAAAATTTAAAAGTCTGTAGCTATAGGAACAGGGCTGTCAGCCTATCATGTAGATTACTGAAAAGTTCTGTAGCTATAGCAACCCAGTGTGCCTGGCAGCCTATCAGTAGATGACAGAAAAGGTCTGCAGCTATAGCACACCATGCTGGCAGCCTATCAGGAGAGACTAGACAAGGTTCTTCAGCTATACCAACCAGTGCTGGCAGCCTTTCAGTAGAATTTAAAAGGTCTGGCAGCTATAGTCAACCAGTGACTGGCTAGCCTATAGGATAGATGTGGAAAAGTTTCTGCATGCTATACAACAGTGCTGGCAAGCCTGATCAGGTAGAGACTGAAAAGTCATCATCTAAACAACCTAGTGCTTGGCAGCCAATCATTAGAGACTGAAAAGGACTGCAGCTATACAACCATGCTGGCACCTATCATGAGAGACAGAAAAGGTCTGCAGACTAAGCAACCATGCTGGCAGCCTTATCAGAGAGACTGAGAAATGTCTGCAGCTATAGCACCGATGCTGTCATCCTATCAGGAGAGACTGAAAAGGTCCCTGCAGCTATAGCAACCCAGTGCTGTGCGAGCCTATCAGAGATGACTGAAAATGGTCTGCAGCTAATATCAACCATGCTGGTCAGCCTATCAGTGATTGACGAAAAGGTCTGTAGTTGATGCAGCCCATACAAGAGGGGAGTATCTCAGGAATAGGTAGGACACTGTTAATGAACATATATTGCAAAGTGACTTGTTTCTACAAGACCTATAACATAAAAGCAATCCTTGTAGTGGAGACATACCCCTTTAAAATTACCCTTCTTCTATAGCACATTATCTGTGTTTCATCCTGTAAATGAGCAGGTGTTGTGGCTATCTACATCCCCGTCTCTGTCCTTGTTGTTCCAGAAAAGCGACGTTTTGTGCACCTGCTGGGCTGCGGGGCGTTCCAGTGCGGGTGTAAGTAACGTGTTTCACATTGCAGATATGGCTCGAGGACATCAGAAGATCCAGTCACAACCGAAGAACTGCCAAGAAGCAAGCAGAAAAGAAGAAACAACAAGGACACGACCAGAAACTGCCGCAAAGCCGCCCTCGTGTTCACCAGGCTCGACTTCCGTTAATTCTCAAACCTTAGAGCTGGCCATCCTGATGGATTGGTCCCAAGTCCAGTGCTTAGGAGGTGGAGATGTATTGGGTCAGCCGCTTATCTTGGAGCTTGTGCGGGGATATTTGTCTGCTTTCTGTTGCATCCTGCTTCCCCTTCCTGCTGTGTCCGCTGACCAGGTGTTAATACAGATGTCATTCCCTTTGACTTACTCATTCACCAATTTACTCAGGCAATGTATATAAATTGGGTAGGACCCAAACATTATAAAGGGGTTTCACACAGCGCAGTTTTTTTGGTGCAGTTTTAACTTGTGCTCCAATTCTGCTAAAGTTCATACTGCGGTCTTCACGCCGTATGAACATCCGCTTTTCTGCTGCCGTCTCTGGAGGTCCATCAAATCGGAGCCAGACACGCATCTAACGATTAGCAGTGACTTTAATCACTGCTGGAAGTGGACAGACACGCAGCGGCGACACCTATTAGAGATCCGCCGCTGCTGTTTGCATCGCCCTGTCGGGTCCTTCTTGCGGATGTCAATCGAAGAATGACATGTTACGGACCCACAGGCTCGATGCAAACACGCAGCGGCGATCTCACATGTGGATACGCCGCTGCGTGGACTGTCCCATCCACATGATCAAGTCACTGCTAATTGTTAGATCGTTAGTCTGCACCGTTCTGATCGGACCCAGATACGCATCAAGAAAAGATTGTACATACGCGGCTAAAGATCCGTGTGAACATACACTTAAACAGCACTCTATTACCACAGCTTCTTTCAGATTGTCTAAAATAAAAGGTTTATTCAAGTAATAATCAATTTATCATTTTGAATTCCTTTGGGATTACAAACACACTAATTGATTACTCCGCAAATTTAACAACTGAAAAAGTAGCTTGCCTGTGTTCATTGCAGTTTAATCGAGCGGAGTTAAAACAGCACCAAAACTGCGCTGTGATGAAAGCTCGCTAAGCATAAACAAAACCACTAAAATGGTACAATTTACCAAAAACTACAAAGACCTACAACTTCAGCTCATTGCTGATAGATACCAGCAGCAGCTCTTTGGCCCTTATGGCGCATGGAAAAGATGGCGAGTGCCGTTAATTAAATGAGCAAATGCTCTAGGACAATTCACACCAGCATCAAAAAAACCACATTATAACACAGGAAGACTGCTAAAAATGCAACAATACTGATGAAATTGCATATGGATAAAGAGATTAACAGAGGTTAACGCCCATCTGTACAATACACCATGCTGGGTATCTAGCTTGATATCAGCCCACAAACAAAAAAAAAAGTCTGTGTGGCAAGCCGTCCCAGCACTTAGAATGTCACTGCACAAAATACTTGTACCCGAAGCTCCCACGTATTTTTTGGGCAAAAAGATAAACATGCCTGGAAAGAATATCAAATTATGGATATTATTGATACAGTAGCTAAGGCATATTCATATCATGGTTGCAAGAAAAAGGCACATACAACATTTTTCTCTTAAAAAAAACCTGTCACATAGGTTTGCCCCCCCCCCTTGCTGAGGCAGCACAATAGTGTCAGATTCTTTTCCACGCTGTCCCCCTTATTCTGTAAACCGGGTTTTTTAGAGCATTTAGGGCACTTTAATGATTTAGGGTTTTTTTTTTACTTTTTTTATAAAAAATAGAATCGCCGGATCATAAACCCTCTACAGGGGCAAAAAACAGGCGCATTCTAGTGCAGAAATACAATTAGGCTCAGGAAAACCACTTTCAAAGGGGTTTTACCTTTTTTCCCATTAATCGCCGAGTTGCGTACAAGCATAAATCTAATTTGTAAGGTTCCAGTGCCCTGTCTCCGCCCCGCCCCCAAAATAAATGCATTACAGATTGCCGGGGGTTTTGTGTAATGACCGAATTGAGTGCGCCGGGTTAAAAATATGGGCGCCCGGGGCTGCGCTAGTCTTGGGCTGAAAAGACGCCAGGCTTCTGCCGCAGCCCCGTTCAAACATGACCCCCTTAATGCTCGAATCTGGCAGTTTTCAGCCAGAAAAGAGTCCATTTTCCTCATCAGCAGGTGTTAGCCCCACCCACCTAAATATAGCTCCACCCACCTCTCATTTATTCACGTTTCTACCAATTCAAAGTAATAGATGAATCAGTTGTGAGGTGGGCGTGGCATGAATTAAACTGACTCCCTGTGCCTGAAAACTGCAGATTTGAGCATTAAATACTCAAACCCAGCATTTTACAAAAAGGGGACACACGCTGGAAACCAGGTCTGCACTCTTTGCTGCCCTCACAAGGGGGGGGCATAACTATGTGACAGGTTCCTTTTAAAAGGGCATTCCCACTACAGACTTTAATGGTATATCACTAGCAAGTTAACCCCCCTCGGGAAGGGTTTTCCAAAGTTACAGTCCCGGGGGTTGAGAGCCGCGCACAGTTTAAACTCCTTTCTTTCTATGGGGGTTCTATAAGGTGAGCGGTGTGTTCGCTCGCCCAAACTTCCCCAAACTGAATGGGGGGGGGATGTGCACAAGCGCCGCTGGCCCTTCATTCTACTCTGTAACTTGCGGGGTCCTGTTCCCGAGATAGGTGCAGGTCCCAAGGGTGACACCCGCACCGATCAGACTTTGATGGCATATCCTGGAGAGATGCTATCAAAGTCTATGGTGGTAACAGCTTCATTTAAAGGGGCATTACAATTTCATTAATTTAGCCTTAAACATTACAAAAGGGAAATAAAACTTTACCAAATTCATTGCTTTTCTAGTTTTTGCTTCTCTTTCGAGTAGGATCTTATCTCCTGCTTTTGCATAGAAGCTTCCCTTGTTCCCGACCACCTCTGTGGTCGGGATGGTGAGGTCACTCCCTGCTCTATTCCTTATCTTGACAAAGGGAGCTTATTTACATTACTTCCTGACAAGCTTTAAACTTTTAGAGCTCTGTAGCCTCATGCACTACAGTTTACAAACTTCCTGCACTCATGTCACTAAGGCTATGTTCACATGGTATAATTGCGGGGACGTATTTCGCCCCGCAATTACGGTTTTGCGTGGGGCGGGGGTGGCAGCCCCCGCCCCCCCTAGACATCATTTTCAAGGCGCAAGCTGGCTGTGGCTCTGTAAGACACCCAGGTGAGACAGGCCCTTTATAGGAACACTCCACTCAACACGAATACTGTTAGACTCCTTACATTACCCAGTGGGATAGGACATTACATGGATTTTCAGTCCATGCAGCAACCTTTATAATCCTGTATAAGGCCAAATAGGCCCAGTGTTACCCTTTTAAGGTCGGTTTTAGTTGGGTTTTTGTAGCTGATTTTATATTTAAATCTGTTCCTTTTGATGTTCTTGGGGTTCATCAAAGTTGGGCCGTATTCACACTGTTTTTGACACAAATTTTGAAGCCCTATTTGTAAACCAAAACCAGGAATGGGTCAAAAATACGGAAGTACAAGCCTTTTTGTTATACTTGTCCTCTGTGCTGGCTCCACTACGGGTTTTAGCTTACAAGTACTGCTGCAAAATACACACAAAAAATTGTGTAGTCCGAGCCTTACCGGGATTTTTTGAGAGCAACGATATGTTTTGTACAGTTTTTTCTTAAAGAGCACCTATCAGGTGGTTAATGCTGCCCTATCTGAGAGCAGGATGTGATAGAGGGAGAGAAGCCGAGCTCTGTGATATATAGGGTTATATAATAAGAAGGAGCTGAGTTTCTGTGATATATGGGTTATATTGATTGAGGAAGGACGGAGTATTCTGTGATTTTATAAGGTTTAAATAGAAGGGAGGAGCTGAGCTCTTGATAATAGGGTTATATAAATGGAGGAGAGGAGCGAGCTCTGTGATATATAGGGTTATATGATGGAGGAGAGGAGCTGAGCACTGTGATATATAGGGTTATATGATTTGCAGAAGGATTTCTGAGCAAAACGCAGAGAAAATACAGACTATATTGCTTTTATTATGTTTATCATTAGGAAATCAAACAATTTTCTAATATATGTATTAAAAATTTGGTTCCTGTATTTCTTTTATAGCAGTAGGCCCCATATCAATGGAAAAAAAAAAAAAAAAGTACAGCCCCCATTATTCCACAGTAATTTCTCCCTGGGGTTAAAAAGGGGATCGAATAGGGGCACTGACTTTTATTGGGTAACTGAATAAAAATAATGGTGGAATAATTATTGTTAACATGGTTATTCCAGAAACTCCTTCCCTGGTTGTAGTTTTCTTGTATCTCATGCTAGTATGTCATGTTAATTAAAATTAACCTAAAAAAAAACAAGAGATAGAGAGAATAAGGGTTTTACGGCCTGACAACCCTAAAACACTGCTTAGGGGAGTAATACTGGGAAGTTCTGTTCCTCCATACACACTGTTTCCTGGATCCAGGGGGACATGACCTGTTGGTGGTCACTGATAAAAACGGCGGAGGTAGTAATACTGGAGAAATTTGCTCCTCCATACAACTGTTACCTGGATACCAGGAGTCCTGACCTTTTTTGTGGTTTACATAAGACGCCTGGAGGTATAAACTGGGGAAGTTTGTTCCTCCATACACCCACTGTTACCTGGGTACCAGTCACATGACCTGGTGGTGGTCACATAAGCGCTGCTGGGGGTAAATATGGAAAGCCTTTCTCCCCATACACTACTGTTCCCGAACCAGGGTACATGACCTTTGGTGGTACATATAAAGCTGGGAGGTTTTAATATGGGGAAGTTTTCTCCCCCATACACTACTGTTCCCGGGGTACCAGGAATCACAGACCCGTTGGTGGTCACATAAGACGCTCTGGAGTATAATCGGAGAAGTTCTGTTCCCCCATACCACTAAATGTTACTGGATAACCCGGGTCACATGGACCTGTGTGGTTGGTCACATAAGAACGCTCTGGAGGTAGTAATACTGAAAAGTTCGCTCCCCTGTACTACAGTTTCCCGGATACCAAGGTCACATGACCCTGTGTGGGTGGTCACATGGGTAAGATGCTGCTGGAGGTAGTAATACTGGAGAAGTTCTGCTCCTCCATACACTACTGTTACCTGGATACCAGGGGTCACATGACCTGTGTGGTGGTCACATGATAAATATTGCTGGTGGTAGTAATACTGGAGAAGTTCTGCTCCTCCATACATACTGTTACCTGGATACCAGCGTCACATGACCTGGGGTGGTGGTCACATAGACACTGCTGGAGGTAGTAAAAACTGGAGAAGATCTGCTCCTCCATACACTACTGTTACCTGGATACCAGGGTCACATGACCTGTGTGGTGGTCACATGATAAAATGCTGCTGGAGGTGGTAATACCGGAGAAGTTCTGCTCCTCCATACAGTACCGTTACCTGGATACCAGGGTCACATGACCTGTGTGGTGGTCACATAAGATGCTGCTGGAGGTGGTAATACTGGAGAAGTTCTGCTCCTCTATACACTACTGTTACCTGGATGTGATCCCTGGTATAAAATAGGTATGGGGGAAGAAATTTAACTATGTATAATAGAAAATTTTATGATTTTCTATTACATAATAAGTGAAAACATTTTGAAGACCTTATAAAATGGACAACCCCTTTAGGCTATGTTCACACGGCTTCTTCTGGGACATATTTCAGCCCATAATTTGCGCCTTACTGAAATACGTCCCAGTCATTACAGTAATCCACAGTTCTCATAGAGAACTATGGATTACGTCTCCTCTCCCTGCTCGGACAATATAGCAAGCGGGGAGAGAAGTGACATGCTACTTATTCATGGCGTATATGCGCCGAGAATAATGAATGTCTATGGGGCCGGTGAGCTGCCGGCCCGCCCCCGTACACACGGCGTAATTGCAGGCCGAAATACGTCCCGCAATTAAGCGGTGTGAACATAGCCTTAAGGTTGACTAGTGTCAGAAAAAAAAAGGCCAGTTCGGAGTAAGAGAACTAAAATGTATCTTCAAAATAACATTGATCATAGGCATAGGCTGTTAATGCAGGTGTTCCTTTGTCATGGACAGGAATGCTGTGTGGATGTGTGGACATAGGTTACAGATGGCACAACCCACGATTCCTAACCATCTGAGGGAGGGGTTATGGACTTTTTATGGACTGTGGTTAAGCTGTAAATGTCCACTTTTTTTTTTTTTTTTTGCACAACAGACACAAATGCCAGATCCCAAAACTTTCAAGCAGCACTTTGAGAGCAAGCATCCGAAGGTTCCCCTCCCTCCAGAGCTGGTTGGTGTTGAAGCATAGAGTACAAAAATAAAAAGGTAAGCTTATGCAGTGCACCCGCAATACCACTCATAGATGGGTGTCTAAACCTATAGGGCATGTCCACTATGGGTTTACAATGGAGACTAGCTGTACAAGCTGTGGGGAAAGTCTGGGTCATATGATAGGTTAATAGAGGTCGTCACATCTTGATGACCGCTATCCATGTGGATTACCCGGGCATTTGACTATCATATATGGCCAGAGGTGACGGAAATGAAATAAAACCCCAAAGTGCAGTAATATTTTTTGGGGTTTTTCCCATCTGAGGATTTTAACTAGTTTCGTGTTTCTGCTGAAAAATGTTTTGTAGTTAAAGAGTTGTTCCGGGAGTTAACACTGCTCGTAAAGAATAGAAGATAAGATTCTGACTTGCGTCCCCGGCATCCAGTCCCTTCACCCCCTTTTAAAGAGGACCTGTCACATAGATTATGCCCCTTTGTGGGGGACAGACAAGCTAGTGCGCCTGCTGTTTCCGCCTGTTCCCTTTTCTTAAGATGCGCTGTTTTGTGTTTTTTAATGCTCAAATCTGCATTTTTTTCACCCAAAAAGTCATTCAAAGGGTTTATTCAGTGTCAGTTTTTAAACCCCCCGCCCACTGAGGCTAGCCCCCCCACCTAAACTGAAAGCCTTTTACTTTGAATAGGTAAAAAAAGTGAATAACTGCCAGATGGGGGGGGCTACCCTTTTGGGTGGGTGGAGCTAAACATGCTCATGAAAAAAAGTTTGAGGGGAAAAATGCTCAAAAACCCCCGCTCTTGGGCATTTTCCACGGTTATTTGGGAGTATTTACGTCCCAAATAGTTCCGAAAAAAATTTTTTCAAATAAAACACTTAGATTAGCTTTGTTTCCAATGAAAAATACGCCTGTCATTCCACCACGAGGCGTTTTTGCAAGTATTTGGGGCGTAATATGTCCTAAAACGATCGTAAAATTAAGTCCCCTTCCTTATTTAGGGATTTTGCAACTAAATAGCCCTAGTAAAAATGGGGATTTTTATTTAGACGCAAAATACGTGCCCACTGTGACACGTATTTGCGGGGCTAAAAATACTCCCCAATAAGCCGTGTGAAAAATAGCCCTTTCAGAAAAAGGGGCAAGGGGCGGGAAACAGCTGTCGTTTCTAGTTCTGCTCCCCAGCAATGGGGGGGTAAATTTTTGGGGACGGGTTCCCCTTTAAGCGGTGAACGGGCTCGTTCACCCGAAAGATGAGCCAATCACAGGGCCCGAGCGGTACATGCACCCTTTTGGCTTGATTGGCTGCACCTGTCAGATTAACGTTGACTACTTACCTCCAGGATGCTCCTGTTCACTCCCAGTGAATTCATCCAGGAAGTAAGTATGAGTCTTATCTTCTATTCTTTATCATGGAGCAGCGAGCATGTGTAACTCCCGCAACACCCCTTTAATGCATGTAGTCCACAAAAACCCCTTGTAATGCTGTAAAATTGGCCATTCTCACATGACCTGAATGTAAACGGTTTGGTCCTGTGTCCCGACAAGTCAGGAATGAAGTTTCTGGAATAACCTAGTGGGTTTTTCGCAGAGTGGGCAAAAATGGGCAAAATAAACCTTTCAGAGCCTCATTTACACAGAGTGCTGCACGATCACACTGACAAACCACTAAACAACCCTGTCACATGTGTTGGGCTATTGTATTATTTTTTATATATATATTTTTTATTTATATTTATATTTTTAATATATTATATATATTTATATTTATATATTTTTATTTTATATATATCAAAATTTATTTTTTTTTTGCTGATATCCCATGTTTGGGAATTTTCGTTTTGTGGGGAAGTGTTCCCTTTCTGCATAAAAACCATCGCTGCACCCCCATGGTTTATCGAAAATGAAAAACCAAGCGCCCCTTTGTCAAATAAAAGATAATGGTCATGCTTGTATTCACTCTACCCGCTCAGATCTCTTTACTTTCTATATAGAATCTACACCTGACTAAGGGAAAATTGCCAAAATGTTGTGACCGAAACCCAACTTGTTTTTTTGTCCTATTTTGGGTTTGTTTTGGGAAATATACCCTTTAAGAAGAATACTATGCGTGTACCACTTAGGGCATGTCCTCACGCACTTTTCGCGGTTTGGGGTTTTTTCAGCCGCCTGAAAAACGGCCCGAAAAAGAGCACGTTTTGGCTCTAGGGAAAAACCCATGACAGTCCCCATGCGGGGGTTTTTGCCCGGGCCGCTCAAAAATCATTGAGCATGTTCATTCTTCCGTCCGGTTTCCGGACGGAATATGAATACCCTGACCGGTATTTGTCCGCTGCCGTGGGGACGCAGCCTTACACATGTATGTACATAAATCATCTGCTTCTCTTCATTTGATAAGGTGCGCCGTGGTTTGTAATTTTCTGTTTCATGGACCATTTCTTCCCACTAAAGCACCCGTTCAAAAGGGGTGTGGTCCTAAGGGCCGGTTTTTTAACACGGATTTCCCCACATTAGGGCTTGAATAAGGGGCGGGGGGGGGGAGTGCTCGCCGGCCCTATAGCAATGCATTATTTACGGGCGTCACGGAAAAATTTAAGTGCATTCACTCTCTATGAGAACGTGGATTACCGTAATACAGGGGGGTTTGGAGCCGTATGCGCGCAAATCGGACCAGTACTTCCCAATCCACCAAAAAACCCGTGTGAACATGGCTTTTTAAACGGGTTTGTTAAAATGGGAAATTTGGCTTAGTACGCCCAAAATGCCCCCCACAATTAAGAAATTTTTATTTTCATAGAGAGCTATGAATTACGTCCATCTCCCCGGTGTACAATGCGCTGTGTGAACATACCCTACTACTTAAAGGGTGTTCCGGATGTAACCATGCTCATCTGTCCTTCAGGGTATGAGTAAAAAATAGAAGCGCAGACTCATACTTAACTCCCGGACGTGACCGTTCACTCCCGGTGCATTTTGGGGGGCGTTCCCGGCTTATTTTGGCGCCATACTGCGCGCTGGATTTGCGCTGCAGTGCGGCGCCAATCCGTCGCAGTAATTAGGGTAATCCACTGTTCTCATAGATAAAAGTGGATTCCGTTCGTGGGCAAAAATCCCCCGGGCGGGGAAAACTAAATGAAAATTATCGGCAAAATGGGCCCCGGGGATAATGTAAGTCAGGCGCCCCGCCCCCGCCCCTTATTCAAGCGGATTTGCGAGCGAATCACTCAAAATTTCCCGGCTTGAAAAAACCCGTATAACCGGGGGGCAAACCAGCGCAGTAACAGTGACGTTCATGTGACGGGGCAGCCTTTGGGAGGTCATACAAGGCCATGACCGTTTTGGCCGTAATTTTGGGTGCGTTAGATGAATGAAGACCCTTCCACCCTTTTGCGGGGAAAAATGGACCCGGATGAATGGGGGGGTCCCGGGAAGGTAGAGTTTCTATTTTTACTCATGCCCCCCTTGGGCAAACCAGTAATGTTTGGGCCCGGAAAAAACCCCTTTAAAAAAGTCTTAGTGCTTGGGGGATGAATTCTCTAACCTCTCAATTTACAAGGTCTCATAGTTTATCTGGGAGAATGGGTTTAATGTGGATTTAAAATTTTGTTTTTTTTGTCTCTTAAAGTGTAGGGAAAATGGAATGGGCAGCATGATCCCCTAATACAGTGTGTATGGACCCCGGATAAAATGGCTGAGTGGAAGCAGACCGCTATATGTCCGCCTTTCTTTGAAGATTTTTGGTGACGAGTCCAAAGTGTTAAATTGATTTTTTTTCCTTTTTTGTAGGGGAAATTCTTCCTGTACCCATGTTTTCTGGTGGGTTTTTATGAAAGGGGGGGTCAGAGACACCAAATTTTTTTTGCTGTTCCTTCACAGGGGGTTCTACGAACCCCCCCTTAATGTACAGTTATTTACTAATTTGTAAATCTCCAAGTTGGGCAATTCTCAAATTTTTCAGTTTTTAATTTTATTGTTTTATGTCCTAAAAGTGTTAATTTGGTTCTAAATATACCTTGATTTTACACTTGTCCGCTTAATGCAAATATCACGCGCCGGTTCCAGGGCCATTTGTGTGCGCCTTAATTCAGATAAATAAAGATCAAATTTTTTGCTTTTGGGGGAACAAAGCCATTACCAAAATGGGAATGGTATATAATACTATATATAGGTCTCCTCCTGTGCCTGATGTTCACACCCACTGATAAAGTAAATGTTGGCTTATAAGTTCATGTATACATGCAATATTTCCACGCTTAGACAAGCGCAAATAAATGGAAAAAAAAAAAAAAACACTTCAGATTAATGAAGATTGTGTTCTAGGACTGTTGAGAAGTTGATATATTTCCTTGTTTTCTAGGGTAGACGTGGATTAATGTGCGCAGGGCTGATAGTTTACCTTACTGACTAGGCTCCAGCAGTGTTTAAAAGGAATGTGTCATCAAAAAATGACTTATTGTTGAACTTACATTTTTATGTTAAACACATTTTTTTAGAATTTTTTTTTTTTTTTTTTTTACATTTTCCAGATCACTTTCAGTATTTTTTTTTTTAAATAATTCCTAAGTCCTGCAGTTTTCACTTTGGCCACTAAGCCTAATAATTGTCTGACACTTCCTGTTCTGTTTAGAGAGCTTTTCAGCAGTGAGCTCATTATCAGTAAAAGCAGGGTCACACGACACCATTGTGTACCGATAACACAGAATCCACCAATCACAAGAGGAGATGTCACAGCTCCCCCTCTCACCTCCCTTCACAGTGAAAACTCTCCTATACAAGTCTATGGGACAGAAACTGTCTTAAGAATCCTATGTGCATGAAGCTGCTGTAAAGTATCTCTCTGACTACTGTTAAAGCAGTGCAAGCAAGAATGTCTTCCCCACAATCCTATATAGACGGCCGACTAGAGAAATCTACACAGAAATAAATCAGAAATGAAAAAATAAGTGGAAAGAATATGATCAGGGCTAGTCAGGGAGTGACATGAGTGGCTATGAACAGGGTCACTTTAAGTGCTCTGCCTATTCAGAGGGTTTTTCTGGTTTAGAAAACCCATTTTCATCTACCCAGTTAGGAAATTTTGAGTTAAATATTGGTCAGAGTTGAAGTCGCTACAAACAGTGTCGGTCTCTCAGTCTGTAGGACCTGACCTGACTCGGGATACAGAAAACCCAGTAAGGTAAATGGCCACTGGGTAATGCTTGAAGAGGTTGTCATCATGGCCCGGGTGGTCCAGAAAAAAAAAAAAAATCCTGATCCTTACCTACGTGTTTCCCACCGCTGCTGCTGCTACAAAGCTCTGCGTTTTCTGCTCTTCTTGACCTCTGTGTTCTCATTCTGACACAGAGGAGAGGCTTGTGCTTCATTCACTTACAATGCAGCGCAAGCCTCTAGCATGTTGGGATGAGAACCCAGACACGCCTATTACTGGGGAGCTCCGGAGCAGCAGTGGTGGGGGACAGGTAGGAAAGTACCAAGGTTGTTTTTTTTTTTTTTTTGTTTGTTTTGTTTTTTTGGGGACACCTGTGCCTCAATACTGTGCAAATGTTGTGTTGTTTTTTTTTTTTTTTTTTATATAATGAACAGCCCCTGTGGAGGCGCTGCAGGCAAAGTTGAACACTTAGGCTATATCTACACAGCACATGTTTAAAGTGCCGTCCAAAATCCGCCAGCCCCATAGACATGCATTACACGCAGCGCGTAATCACCGCAAGTAATTGACATGTCCCTTATCTCCCCGCGTATACAATACGCGTGTACTATGGATTACTGTAATTATGGAGCGCATTTCCCCCACGTATTTAATCACAGTACGCCGTGAAATGCGGCCCAAAATAAGTAGTGTGAACATAGCCAAAGGACCCCGGCGTGTTGGGTCCGTGTGAACATATGTTCTTAGATGCGTGTTTGAGTCAGTCTAGACCGACCCAAACGCGCATCTAGCAATGAGCAGTGTGATTATTATACTGTTCGCAATGTAAAACAGACCAGTGATCACTGATGTGTGTCTCATTGCGTCTTTCACATCCGTTCCAAGAATTGACATGTCAATTCTTGGTCCGAAAAACGCAGCAGGCGCCCTATTTAAAACTATAGGGTGCGATCCAGCTGCAGCCAAACATGCATTAAAACATGCAGCTATGTGTTGGGTTGGTTTAGGATCCGGTCACCGATGCGATTTTCGGATCCAGACAGATCTGAAATCGGATCCAAAACGCCATGTGAACACACCATACAATACTTTTTCAGCAAGATTTTTTATTTTTTTTGGTTTAAACTATAGATTTGTATGAACTTAAATGATTTCTTTTCTATTTGGGAAAGCAGGATTGGAAAAACCCCTATTACCATGACAACAAGAAAATCTTTACTGGCGACTAGGTCCAATTGCCGGCCCTGCGTGCTTTCAGCAGTAGATTGATTACACCTGCTGCCTTATGCCAAGAACCACACTGTCACTGACATCATCCTGCTCCATCTGTCCTGCCTGAAACAGTCACAGACAGCTCCTGCTGGGCCGAGGAGAGTAGTCAGCAATGGGTAATGATAGACATTGCGTGCTGCTTTTTTCTGCATTAATGTGTTAGCAGAGATCAGTAGCAGAAGCTCCAAACAGCAGCCTCTATCATGACTGCCAGCGGCAGGTGCCGAGCTCCGTTTGGAGAAAAAAGGGAAGCAAAGCCCATGTAGGGATTGCTGTGCTTATATCCCTGGCATTGTGCCCAACAAGGTTTTACTCTTATCTTCTGAAGTCTGAGTGATCTTGGTGACTGTCTATCTAAATGTAATATATTATTGCATGTGAACAGAGAGGATGGCATATAGTCAACACCATGCCAGTCTTGCGAGTCCTGGCTGATTGCTAGACAGTTTAATGAATAGGGTGGCCAGGGTAGCCTCTGGCTATGTAGTCTTCACTACTCCACATTAGGTCTTACGATAAAAACATGGGGGAAAATCTGTCCTTGGGGAGAGCCACCAATAAATTGGTCGGTGTGAGGGTTTACTTGCCTTTCAGACCTCACTGACTATTTTGCATAAAGCAAAGGCTTATGGGAAAAGAGCTGAGGAGCTCCCCAGCGCACTCTATTGGATATACTTATCCTCAATTCACATGTAGCTCGCAGTAGCCTAGCAATGTGAAAGGGATTTGAGCCAAACCAGTTAAAGAGAACCTATTATATAGATTATGCCCCCCTTGCGGAGGGCAGCACAAGCTAGTGTCAGACCTGCTGTTTCCAGCGCTGTGTCCCTTATTCTGTAAGATGCTGGAGTTTTTGGGTATTTAATGCTCAAATCTGCAGCTTTCAGCCAGAAGAGTCCTTCAAAGAGTCAGCTGGGTTTGAAAAAAACTAATCGGAGGCTAGCCCCGCCCACCTCAACTGATAAACCTATTACTTTGAATAGGTAGAAACATGTGAATAACTGTCACTGGGCGGGGCTAGCCTTTGGTGGGTGGGGCTAACACCTACTCATGAATAAGATTTGCGAGGTAAATGCTTTAAAACTGCTGCATCTTACAGAATAAGAGGCACAGCGCTGGGAACAGCAGGTCTGATACTAGCTTGTGCTGCCCTCAGCAAGGGGGGCATAACCTACGTGACAGGTTCCCTTTAAGTCCATCTGCAGACTGCTGTTTCGGGGTATTTGCCCCCTTTCTGGTTGGCTAGGTGAGAGGCGAGAGTGGCTTAGAGGGGGAAAATCTTTCCTTAGGGAGAGCCACCAATAAATTGGTCGGTGTGAGGATTTACACGCCTTTCAGACCTCACTGACTAAAAACATGGTCAATACACCCGA
This sequence comes from Phyllomedusa bahiana, assembly GCA_025379985.1. NCBI lineage: Eukaryota > Metazoa > Chordata > Amphibia > Anura > Hylidae > Phyllomedusa > Phyllomedusa bahiana. Next base: position 25,776 of record JAODAL010000093.1, read on the forward strand.
GTCGGGTTTCTAACTCCCAAGCCTCCCTGTCCTTTCCCAGTCCACAGTTCAGTGCCAATTCGGACTAAATAGTTGGCTTATCACTGACGCCCATGATGTATCACAAGGATGTGCTACCAATGTCCAAGCACTGTGGCTCCCAACAATTGCTAGAATAGTGACATATATCACATGGACTATGATCTGCTGATGGCTATGCTACTTCCAGACAAATTAGCGCTGCACCTTCCTACGAATCTAGTATTTGGTGCGGATCATAGTAATCAAACATTAATAATATATCATGGGGATCATAGTGTCCTCTCTATACTGCCCATTAAAAAAAAATTGTCAGTGTAGTAGTATAGAACACTTGTATTGGTTCCACTAAAGGGAACTTGGGTAACCACAGGGGCTCTGGATGTGATGTCCAACTGAAAGCTGCATCTTGCTGGGTCCATACTTGACTGATGCCATTGATACACTTGGAGGATGGTCAGCCAAGTTTTTGTTTTTTTTTCCTAATACTTTTTTAATAAAATTTTGTGACAGATGTGCGATTTCTGTATCTGATACAACTTGTGGGAGAAAAAAAAGTTTCTATGACTTCTTCCCCTTTCCCGCCACCATTGCTTGATTAAAAGTGCAGTCAGAAGGAACTATCCGAAGTCTTGTATCTGCAGGTAAACACTGTGTGCTGTGCTTTTACAACAAGGGGTTGTCTCACTAGAAAGATTAGCTTTCAACATGTCGGAAATGGTAAATGAGCAAAAGACTTTTTCCATATATTGCTTTGAGGAGAGAAGAGATTTTATCAGCTCTGAGTGCACACAGGTTTCTCTAGGTTACTGTGCTGCTCTCTCCTTCTTTCTGCTCTTTTGTCTTATGCGAGAGTAGGGAGTGACCTCGCCACAGGTCTGCACACAGGATGACAACAGCTTGAAAACAGAGTGTGTTATTTCTAACAAACAGAGGAGACTGACTACTTTGGATTGTACACTTTTAAGCTCTGAAGCTCTCTGCTCTATAGAGAACCATTGCCTGCTCTCATGTCACTGCAACTAGAAGATCTGGGAATTCAGAGCTGCTGTGCTAATCACGGCTATAGAACCACCCACAGCCTAATTGGGAAGAGACAGGATGCATGAATCTGAAGCTGCTTCTGACTGTGCAACAACAAGGTGAGACAACCCCTTTAACACCTGGATGGATGAGTCGCATGATAACAGTATTGTATACCACTGATCAAAAGTTTTGGAACACAATTTTTTTTCCTGTTTTTATTGATGGTTACACAATTTAGGGGGACATGTATGAAAACTGTCTTGGTCTAAGACCGTCTTTGTTGCCTACAGACCCTGGCATGTCATGTTTCAGCTTGTGGGGGATTCGGCACAAGGTCATATTGGCCCTATCCTCTTTAACATTTTCATTAATGATTTTTACACAGGGAATACACAGTAGAATATCGATCTTTGCAGACGATACTAAGCTCTGTAAAGTAATAAAACACAATAGAGGATAATTTTGTTATTACAAAGGATCTGGATAATGGAGGCCTGGGCAGGGAAAGGGCTGATGAGGTTTAACACTGATAAATGCAAAGTTATGCACCATGGGAAGAGAAAATCCATTACATGATTACATGTTAAAGGAAAAAAACACTGGGTAAAAGTGACATGGAGAAGGACTTGGGAATCCTGGTGGACAGAAAACTTAATTTGTAGCAGCCAGTGTCAGGCAGCAGCAGCCAAAGCAAATGGGGATCATGGGGTGCATTAAAAGGGGCATAGATGCACATGATAGAACATTATTCCCCCATTATAAAATCACTGGTTAAAACCACACATGCAATATTGTGTACAGTTTTGGGCACCAGTGCACAGGAAGGACATTGTAGAGCTTGGGACAGGTAAAAAGGGAGGGCAACATAAATTAAAAAAAGGACTGGGTGGGCTACAGTACCCAGAAAGTTGGCAAGATTAGGGTTATTTAGTTTAGGAAAAGAAGGCTTCGGGGGGACAAAATAAATATTTTTTTAAAATACATCAAAGGTCAATATAGAGATCTCTCCCAAGATTTATTTATACACAGGGCTGTATCTAGAACAAGAGGCACCCTTTTACGTCTTGGGGAACGAAAGTTTCTACATAAACATAGAAAGGTATTTTTTACTGTAAGAGCAGTGAGACTAGGGAACTCTCTGCCAGAGCACTTGTCATGGTGAATTCAATAACCGAGTTCAAAAAGGGTTTGGATGCATTTCTGGAGCGTAATAATATAACAAGTTATAGTGACTAGGATTCAGGAGAGGGGTCATTGATCCAGGGATTTTTCTGATTGCCAGATTGGAGTCAAGAAGGAATTTTTCCCTAAAATGAGGACAATTGGCTTCTACCTCATTGGGGGTTTTTGCCTTCCTCTGGATCAACACCTTAGCACAACAGGCTGAACTAGATGGAGGGATTGTCTTTTTTTAGCCTTACAAAACTATGAAACTATGAAACCAATCCGAGCCCCCATGTCATTTTTTCAGAACACTATATGAAATGAATCGGGGATTCTGGTTGCTACAAAGTAAGTCTTAGAACTAGACAGTGTTCATACGAGGCCCTCGGTATCTCACATGTGCTTTCAAATTAAAAAAAAAAAAATTAACATGTCAATTTTAAAGATTTAAAAATCTCAACTTGTTGAAACAAAGTATCTGCCTCTGCCACGTAATAGTTACACAATCAAGGTATTCTAGAATGCAGTCAGACATTGTCTAGAACTTTCTTTACAACATTGTTGCATAAGTTCCCACAATTGTGCTGCACTTGTAGGTGGCTCTGCTTTCATCCTATCTAGTTCATCCAGACAAGTTCAGTGGGGCTTAAGTGTGACCAATACCGGTCGGTTTATGTGAGCGGTATTTGTCCTGTTTTGCGGCCCTCCCCACGGCCGTGGGGGGGGGGCGGCTTTTCTCCGTGTAGAGCGGAGAAGAGCCGCCCTCCTTCACATTGAGATGTACATATTCCGCCCAGAAACCGGACGGAAGATTGTGCACGCTCAATGTTTTTCAGACGGCCCGTGGGTGGGAAGCCCGTGCAGTGGGGACTGCTGCACGGGTTTGCCATAGAGCCCCGTTCTGCTAATTTTCGGCTGTGTTTTCAGGTGGTCTGCAAAACTGCAAACCGTCTGAAACCGGTGCAGTGGGGACATGCCCTTAGGTAGTTCTGACAACCTAGGAGTATGTTTTGAATCATTGTCTTTGTCACTGTATAGGGTGGATATTGAGGGGTGGATCCGCTGGGTTATGACATGAGATAGTGTAGACCACGGCAGGGAGCCCCCGGGTATTCACCAGAACCCGCCGCAGGGTGGAATAGACTTGGCTGCAGGAGAATCCCAGGTCACTAACCCTGACTTGGGTGCTTGCGGTGACAGCCGAAATGCCAGGTATAGTATTGAAGGAGCAGACAGAGCAGGCGAGTCCAAGACAGGTGTAACCGATGATGGGTAGTGGAGAAACATGCAGATAGCAGACAGGTCTGGCGACAAGTACAGCAGCAGTCGAATGTAACCAGCACAAAATGCAGTGATCAGGATCAATGAATGTACATCAACAAACTGACACAGCGCACAGGCAGGAAGCCCAGGTAGTGGCCAGCCATTGAATGGGTAAATAGGTAGCGGCCCTTCAGAGAGCCGGTGTACACATGCGCCGGTCATGGGCAGCAGATGGGAGTGCGGAGAGGTGAGTCATAGTGGGGGACGCCACACGACCGGGGCCCTGAGTGGGGACTGCAACGTGCATCGTGACAGTCGTGCTGTAATATGGACCTCTGGCGGTACACCAGCACATCAAATGCTGTAGTAGCACATTGTGTCTCGAGCAAGTTGGCAACTGTGGATCTACAGAAAGGACCTCGACCATCACACTTCCTCCTCTATTTTCAACAGTCTGTGACACACTGAAGAACCTTTCTTTCGCCTACTCAACGATGCAAAAACCTTGCATGATCAGTTCATTACGCCTGCCCAGGTTCAGTAATCCACTGGAGGTGTTGCTTGGCCTAGACAAGACTTTTTTTCTTTACGCTGCCGCGCCATTTTTTAAAGTTTTTAGTTTTTCAACCTGAATGAGGGCTCATTTTTTGTCTGCTGAAGTGTAGTTTTTATTGGTACCGTTTTGGAATACATGCGACTTTCTGATCGTTTTTTTTTTAATCCAATTTTTAGGGACGTGAAATTATGAAAAAAAAAAACAATTTTGGCATTTGGATTTTTTTCTCTTCTACATTGTTCAGCGTATGGGATAAATGATCCTATATTTTAATAGATCGGGCTTTTACGGAGGCGGAGATACTAATTATGTGTAATTTTTGGTTTAGTTTATTTGTAAAATGGTAAAATAGGGGGTGTTTTGAACTTTTACTTTATTTTTTTATAATTTTAAAACACTTTAATTTTTTTTTTCAATTCTTACATGCAGTTCCTCTAGAGTACTTGGTGCGATCACTTGTACACCCTTCTGCATTACATAGATAATACAAAAAGGTTACCAAGATGGTGGTTCTATTATTTCCTGACTGATGCTGTGGAAGCCTTTGTTCGGCTTCCAGCTGCCATGGTAAATGCTGTGGAGGGGCAGAGGAGGTGTTCCTAATTCATTTAGACAAAACGCTGTCTAAATGGTTAAACAGCAGGGATCAGAGCCGACTCTGATCCCTGCTATTAGTGATGGGGGTCAACTGAAATAATCACCAGCCACAAATGGAGCGGGCTCATCATGTTAGTTTACATCAAATGTCGGTAAGGGGTTAATGGTATATGAACTGTACTGAATGCCACCTCGCCTTTTTTGGCAATTTCTCTGTAGTGTCGACAGATCTACACTTCTAAGGGGAATTTTCACATAATGTTTTATCAGGATTATTTTGGGGCATATTTTGCACCCAACGCCTCTTAAATAAGCATCCAAAATGTCTTTGAACACTTCCCCCATAGACTTCCGTGACGTTTAGACGATGCTGATTTTACTCGAGTATTTGTCGGCATTCTATTGTCCATGCCTGCAAAGAAATGACAAGTCAATTCTTTTAGACATTTTATGTGTCATCAAATACTTAAGTGTAGTAGACAGAAATCTGCCTCAGGCAGCCTATGGCATTTCCTTGTTGAAATTCAGCATTTGCATATTAATCATGTGAACTCCTCTTGGGGTTCTAATTGTTTGTCTGTCTTTTGTTAATTTCCTCCCCCACCCCCTATGCACAATGTGGTCTGTCCAAAAAAGCAAAACTATGTGAATCCTGCCCTAAAGAGTATTGTAATGCAGTCTGCTCCAGCACTGGTTATATAGAATCGGAGGGTTTGAAAGTGATCTTCAAAAGCAAATAGCTTGCATCTAATTTCAAACCGTAACTTGCTTTCTCAGCTCTCATTAATGTCTTCCTTAAAAAAAAACAAAAAAAACTCTGGTGAAGTCAGGCTAATGCTATTTGAGGTTAAAAACTAATTATTATGTTTCTAACTTACTTTTGAACCTTTTTATCACAAGGCATTATGGGAAAGGAGCTGGGAAGCTCATGCGCCCTCTGTTGGATGTAACAAATCCTCAATTTGCTTCTGTTTCACTGAATCTTTAAGAAGCAAAAGGAATATTAGCCAAGCCAGTATCACCGATATACATACAGCCGTTTCAGGGTATTTGCACCTCATCAGTGTAGAGCAGAGGGATTCTGGCTTGGCTGAGTGGGAGGCAATAAGTGGCTGAGAAAGGGGAACATCTCTCCTTGAGGAGAGCACCAGTTAAGGTGTGTAGAGTTGAGCTTGCCTTCTTGCCCTCTACTAAGCATCTGCATATCACAAGGCATTATGGGAAAGGAGCTGGGAAGCTCAAGCACCCTCTATTGGATGTAACAAATCCTCAATTTGCTTCTGATACACTGAATCTTTAAGAAGCAAAAGGAATATTAGCCAAGCCAGTATCAAAACTATATAAATATAATATATAGATTATATATATAATATATATATATATATATATATATTTAGTTAACAGTCGGATAAACTTTTAGGTTTTTTAAACTTTTGATTCTAAACCTACTAGGAGTCACAGTAGTCAACTCACATTATTTATGTACCCTTGGAATCTAATGACTGATAATTAATGCCAGGGTAGTGGATGGGTCAAGGGTTTTGCTTCCTGTAGAATAGGTGTTCCTTGGCAATCTATTGCATTGTACACTGCTTACTGAGGTTACAGATTTAATCTATATCAACTCCACACAGGCAGCAAACTCTGCCAAGTCTTCTCGGTGTTACTATTCAATTTGCTCTAGTAGATTTCTCTGCGTCATGAATGGCAGGTGACGCACCCACAGTTGGAAGAGATGGCTAGCCTGTTGCTTATCGAGTGAGTCAGAGCATTGCTAGGTCTACTCTAATCTTACGGATATTCATTAGACCTATTATACATGTATCACCAGCAGGCTGGAACCTGCACAACTACTATATAGAAAAAAAAATCCCTCCTTTAATAAAACTACCTCAGTAAGCAATACTGCACATGTACTGTGGTTGTTTTCACAGAGCCACAGGCTGCTTCAAGACTCGCACTTCCTGGTCAGTCTGTGGGTGGATCTACAGCAGTGATTGGCATATCAGCTCTGCTATTAGTAGCTTTTCCTGTCAGGGCTGGTTCACACGGCTTATTCAAGCCATAACTGCGGGACGAATTTCACCCGCAATTCCGGCTTGAATAAGGGGCGGGGGCGCAGCTCCCCGGCCCCATAGACATTGCATTATCTACGGCGCGTATTCCGCCGGGATAATGTGCATGTCACTTTCTCCCGGCCCGGCAGATTCGCCGAGCGGGGAGGGGAGACAGAATCCATAGTTCTCTATGAGAACTGTGGATTACCGTAGTTACTGGGACGGATTGGAGCCGAACTGCAGCGCAAATACGGCGCGCAGTACGGCTCCAATCAGTCCCAGAATAAGCTGTATGAACGGCCCCTTACAGTGACTGTAGTACACAAGGCTACAGAGCTTAAAATGTTCAACTTGTCATTAACTTAAATAAACATGCTCCTGTGCTAGATATAAGACTTAGTACGGAGTGACTCAACATGGTCGTAGAGGGCAGCTTGAGCAATATGATAAGAGAGCAGGGAGAGGTGGTTAGTAACCAAGAGAAACTGTTGTACACTAGCATTAGATAAAATCATCTTTATCTCCTGAACAAAGCAAAATCAAAACAGCAATGTATTTGTGGTAATAGACTTAATTTACCCTTCCCTTTTGGAAGTTAATCATTGCGAGGAGAAATCCATTTAAGTTACAGTATTGCTTTTGGGATGTCCGTTATAAGTTGAAATTGCATGACTATGCAAACCGAATACCAAAAATGTCAACCAAAGTAAGAAAGAAGAAATTGAACAGGTCCGAACATTGACGTAAGTAGTGGCACATGATCACTGGAGCGAATGAGGGTCGATGTCACATTTGGAAGAAGAAGGTAAGTAAACAGAAGACCAGGCATTGCCAACTGAGGAGCAGAGGTGAGGAGAAAGTCAAGTATAGGCTTTAATTTATTGGACAACAGGAGCTGAGAATTATATTTTTCATAAACTGGACAGCTCTGTAAAGCTCACAGCCCTTAAAGGGGTTGTCTCAATTCAATCAATGATGGCATATAGTTAGGATATGCCATCAATGTCTGATAGGTCTGGGTCCCAACTCCTAAGAGAGCTTTTCGGGACTCTCCCATAGGCATGTATGGGAGTTCCGATTACCACCGGGTGCTCCGCTCAGCTAAACTCGGAACTCCCATTCATGTCTAACCTAGCGATATGCCATCATTGTCTGGAGCGAGAAAACCCCTTTAAAGGATATGCAATCACTTAATGATTGGTGGAGATAGGACTCCTACTAATCCTGAGAAGGAATGGGCTGTAGTGTTGATTCAGCGGCTCAACCCCTTCACAATAGGGTCACACTAGCCACAGCTATGTAGGAGAACTGCAGAAGAGCTTCATTCTAGTGAATAGATTGGCTTGGCTGGGTGGTCAAGAGCACCACTGTACAGGTGAATACTTGAGGCGCCACACAGGTGTGTTCATTATAGTGACCAGGGTTGGTCTCCACCAATTATGACCAAGTGAGGTCTCCTTCCAGTTATACACCATCACTTTATGAGATGGGAATACCCCTTTAACAGTCAGTTACATAAAATAAGTTTAGAGGTGACCTTATATTGTTTATTGGTAGGATATGATTTGAAAACACAGCAGCGGTAATGGTTCATCCCTCACTGAATTGGAGAAACTAATCAATTTGAAATCTGTTCACTCATTTTAATGAAGATTGTTAATTAAGCTCTGCTGAGTGCTAACTACTTTAAATGTATGATTGAAAAGCTATTACATTGATCATCGAGAAAAAAAGAGACTAGCAGTAATGCATTTAAATTGCCTGCGCACCGATATTATTACCACATGGTTGTGCATAGTGGGCCACAAAAGTCTGATATCCCACCGGTTTGCACAGAATTGTATGAATGTATTATTTTATTTTAAAGCGCCATTAGTTTCAGAGCGCTGTACACCTGAAAGGGGTTTAAATACGTATTCTATAGCTAGGAGAGTTTACAATCTACTAGGCCGGGGAAGGATGCATACAGTGGGTATGGAAAGTATTCAGACTCCTTTCAATTTTTCACTCTTTGTTCATTGCAGTCATTTGGTAAGATCCAAAAAGTTAATTTTTTTGCTCATTAATGTACACTCTTTACACCCCCCCCCCCCACCCCATTCTTGAAAGGTAAAAATCAGACATGTAGATATTTTTGCAAATTTATTAAAGAAGAAAAACTGAAATATCACATGGTCTTAGGTATTCAGACCTTTTGCTCAGTATTGAGTAGAAACACCTTTTGAGCTAGTACAGCCATGAGTCTTCTTGGGAATGATGCAACAAGTTTTTCACACCTGGATTTGGGGTTCCTCTCCATTCTTCCTTGCAGATCCTCTCCAGTTCCCTCCTGTTGGATGGTGATCGTTGGTGGAGCCATTTTCAAGTTTCTCCAGAGATGCTCAACTGGGTTTAGGTCAGGGCTCTGGCTGGGCCAGTCTAGAATGGTCACAGAGTTGTTCTGAAGCCACTGCTTTGTTATTTTAGCTGTGTGCTTAGGGTCAGTATACTTGTTTGAAGAATAACCTTTGCCCAGTCTGAGGTCCAGAGCGTCTGGAAGAGGTTTTCATCCAGGATATCTCTGTACTTGGCCGCATTCATCTTTCCTTCAATTGCAACCAGTCGTCCTGTCCCTGCCCCCATAGCATGATGCTGCTACCACCATGTTTCACTGTTGGGATTGTATTGGGCAGGTGATGAGCAGGGCCTGGTTTTCTCCACCGCTTAGAATTAACACCAAAAAGTTCAATCTTCGTCTCATCAGACCAGAGAATATTATTTCTCATAGTCTGGGATTCCTTCATGTGTTTTTTTGCAAACTGTCTGCGGCTTTCATAGGTCTTGCACTGAGGAGAGGCTTCCGTCGGTCGCACTCTCCCATAATGCCCCGACAGGTGGAGGGCTGCAGTGATAGTTGACTTTGTGGAACTTTCTCTCATCTCCCTCCTGCATCTCTGAAGCTCAACCACAGTGATCTTGGGCTTCTTCTTTACCTCTCTCACCAAGGCTCTTCTCCCACAATTGCTTAGTTTGGCTGGACGGCCAGGTCGAGGTAGAGTTGTGGTCGTCCCAAACTTCTTCCATTTAAGGATTATGGAGGCCACTGTGCTCTTAGGAACCTTGAGTGCTGCAGAAATTCTTTTGTAACCTTGGTCAGATCTGTGCCGTGCCACAATTCTGTCTCTGAGCTCCCTGGGCAGGTCCCTAGACCTCATGTGCTCTGACATGCACTGTGAGCTGTGAGGTCTTATATAGACAGGTGTGTGCCTTTCCTAATCAAGTCCAGTCAGTTTAATTAAACACAGCTGGACTCCAATGAAGAAGTGGAACCATCTCAAGGAGGATCAGAAGGAAATTGACAGGATGTGAGTAAAAATACGAGTATCACAGCAAAGGGTCTGAATACTTATGACTGTGATATTTCAGTTTTTCTTGTTAAATAAATTTGCAAAAATATCTACATTTCTGTTTTTTTCTCTTTCACGATGGGGAGGGGGGGGGGTGGGCAGAGTGTACATTAATGAGCAAAAAAAAATGAACTTTTTGGATCTTACCAAATGGCTGCAATGAAACAAAGAGTAAAACATTTAAAGGAGTCTAAGTACTTTCTGTATCCACTGTAAGGTGAATAATGGACATGTTTTTGGAGTGGTGAAGTGACAGCAGGGTTATTGTAGGGTGTAGTGTGTCCTGAAGAGATGAGTTTTCAGCATATGAGGAGCTGACAAGAGAAGAGCAGAGAGGGACATCCTGTGAGGATTTGAGATTAAAAGGTTATTCTCACCACAATGAGTATCTTTAAACACATACTAGTTCATCTCAAAAATAGAATATCATTGCAAATTAAAGGGATTCTCCAGGACTATCTTTTTATTTCTTATAGGGCTCACACATGTGTTATATTAAACTTTGTAATTCATACTGTAATGAGTCTGTACAATATATGGGTTTATCTATTTGACTTCAATCATTGATATCAATTATCTTTTCAGTGATAGTCTAATTTTTTGAGATGCCCTAGCAGGTAAAGGTAAGTAAAGACTATTATCAACATTGCTCTTCTGATTTTGCTTCCTTTTAGAGTTAGAGCAGTTCTTACCTCCTGCTTGTGTACAAAAGCTTCTCTAGGCTACCAACCTCCCTCTGTGCTTCAGCAGCCTGGTTGGGATGGTGATGTCACTCTCTGCTTTGTCTAATCAGTGGCATAGGAACTTGTTTATCGATGTTGGAGCTCTGTAGCCTTCTGCCCTGCTGTTTAAACCCCTCTACTTCCAGTGTCACTCACTGCTGTAGAACCACCCAAAAATGTAGAAGATTGACAGCAGAAGATCTGGTACATTTGGTCTCTATATTTTTTCCTTTGTACTTTTTATCATTGGATGGATATATGTTTATCAGGCAAGTGTACACTCACTCGTAATTTTCCAGCCACAGCTGCTGGAGCTTTGTATATTTTCTGACATTGCTTGTAATTCTTCTCTGCCCCCAACTGATTTCAGATGTTGCCCCCTTGTTCTAGTGTTTTTAGTTTTTTTTATTATTATTATTATTATTATTATTATTATTAATTTTATTAAAAATCATTTCTAAACATTACTTACACTGTTAAAAAGAAAAAAAAATCTATTGCATCAGGAATTCTGACTTAATAGAGGCCTTCTACTCAGTATCTCCATTTATAAACCAGAAAAGTGAATTGCTGGAAATAGTGTCTCTTGCCCAAAATTACATAGAACACATATTGAGGTGAATAGGCCCCGAGCAATACCTCATTTCCCCTGTGGTGGCGATGCAGGCAAATTAAACACAACGGTGTTCCCTATAAGCAACTTCCACATTGCAGGTCGGCTTGTAGCTAGCTGGGAGCCAACCATGTTACAGAATGAGGAGGCGGCTCTTGTGGTCCTCCTCCCTATTAGTTTCTATGGGAGTTCCAAATATAACTGAGTGAGTCTGCCAAGCTATATTTGGAACGAGAGGACGGCCACGAGAGCTGCCCTCCTTATATAGTAACACGGTTGTCTTGTAGCTGGGAGACGACCTGTTATGCGGAACGCCCCATTAAACTGCATTCACATCATAAACCAGCCCTACATCTACTGTATACGTACCTGCCAAGATGTACTCTGGTGTATACCGCAGCATAGCCATAGGGTACAGCTAAACATAGACTTGTCACTGCCTTTGCTCTGTGTTTATTTTGCACAGAAAATCCACATAGTAAAATCAGCTGTAAATAAGAATACCAAAATCTGCACCAATTGGTATAAATTTTGCTGGGAATTTTGCTATGGATTAGTCTACATTGCTTTCAGTAGAAGACTAAATCCACAGTTAAATCCATAGCTATGTAGAGCTTTTCTGTAGATTTTGGTAAGTCGCTGCACTCAGTGATAAGTACATGTTCCTCCTGCCTCTCTGCACAGTCTGCTTACGGCCTTCCAGAGTCCTCTTAACCCCTTAACTCCCGGGCCTGAAAAGTAGTTAATGACCAGAACGTTTTATTTAGTTTTTGCCTCCTTGCATTTCAACAGTTGTAACTTTTTTTTATTTTTTCAATGACGCAGTTGGATGAAGCCTCGTTTTATTCGAGACAAGTTGTACTTTATGGGGGAATAGTTTAAGTTCACTTAGAAATAATTGCAGATTTTTTTTTTTAATTTTAAAAAATGTTTTTGTTTTTTTAAAAAAAAATTTTTACACCGTTCATATCTCACACACTTAATAACTTGTTAGATTAATTCTACAGGTCTATTATGGTCGTGTGGATACCTAATATGTGTAGGTTTTTTTGTGTGTGTAATTTATGCACAATTATTTTTTTATTAAATATTTTTTTTTATTTATTTTTTTATTCTTTTTTTTTTTTACTCTTTTTTTAATCCCATGAAGGGAGAACTGTTTTACATTTTTTTTAATTTTTTTTTACACTTAGTAATGTATTAGCATATTCATGTGCTAATACATTATAATCTGTGTCAGTCTGAGGCAGTGATCAGGACACCACACAGTGTGTCCTGGTCACTGGCTTAGTACACAGACAGCTCTGGGGCCACTCTAGGTCCCCAGGGCTGACTGTGCAGCCGTTCCCCGGGCATTGTTAGGTCACCGGGTGTCCCGATCACCCGACAGAGCAGGGGAACCCTTTGATTGCGCTGCAGTGATGATCCGATCCGCCTCAATCAAAGGGTTACAGCACCGGGTTGCGGAGGTTTCCTCCGCATCCCGGTGCTCGCAGAACATGCTCTGGTATCGGGGCTGTGTAGTACAGCCCCGATCCCAGTGCTGCTGCTGCGCCGGGCGACGCAAACCACGAGGTCTACAGCGACACCAAAAGATGTCGCTGAAGACGAACGACCCGCACCAGCTGACGGCAAAAGACGGAGGGCGGTCGTTAAGGAGTTAAGGAAGCGCTCACTCTCTGCTCCACAATAGTATCTTCAGCTGTATGCACTTCCAGAGGAGTCGCATACAGCTGGAGTATAAGCAGAGGAGGGCTTTTTCAGCTACTAAGATGGCCGCCATAAAGGCTTTTATTGGACCCTACCAGGTGGGCCAGTTAAAGGAGTTTTCTTACCATGCAGTTTCATGGAGTCACAGGTATCTTCAGCCTCACACTTTCTAATCAGGCTGTGGACGGGTCTATAGGAGTGACTGACATATCAGCTTGACTATTCCTAGCTGAGCATAACAGAAACATAAGTGTAGGAGATTTAATCTGCAAGTAAAGAACTTTACAGACCTCCAAGGAGAGAAAATAAGTGCTTATCAAAGGTAAACAATTAAACAATCGAATCTTGTTAGAGATAAAGACTCTGCTCTATCCCATTATGATGAGACACTCCGTGCACTCTGTCTAATCTGGATGGGAGATATGGATGGTAACCTAGAGCCCCTTATGTGAACTCAGAGCAGATACAATGTCATCTCCTAGCCAGGGCAATAGCAACAAAGCAATATATTTAGAAAAATAATCTAAAATTTCCTGTCCCTCATGTGAAAAGCTTGTCTGGGCCCCAGGGGAAACTTCATGGGCCCTTGGCAAGACGGCCGGGCTGTTTTCGGATAACGGCAAGACAGTTGCAAGATTATACAGATGGCTATAAATTTAAATGGCCCAGAAGTAACTCCCAGGGGGTCCCAGATCAACCCACAGTGATCCCAGAATCAACTCAATGAGTCCAAAAATCATCACGTGATCCCAAATCAACTCCACAGGTGGCCCCAAACAACTCCACAGGTGTCCCAAATCAACTCCAAGGGGAGTCCAAAATAACCAAGGTAGTCCCAAATCAACTCCACATTGTCCCAGAATCAACCCACAGTGGTCCAAGAATCACTCCACAGTGGGTCCGAATCAACTCACAGTGGTCCCAGAACAACTCCACAGTGTCCCAAAAAACTCTCATGGTCCAACGGGGAATCAACAAGCATATATTTAGAAAACTCTTTAATACTGGGCCCAATTGAATCGGCCACAGGTAACTCGGGGCCTGACAGGTGGGGTGTCAGGTCCCAAAAAGAATTCAGTTATTCTATGTGCTTTACTGGGACACCAGGAAGTAACTCCACAGGTGAGTCCCAAGAATCAACTCCACAGGTGGGTCCCAAGAATCAACTCCACAGGTGGTCCCAAGAATCAACTCCACAGGTGGGCCCCAAGAATCAGTTCCACAGGTGGGCCCCAAGAATCAGCTCCACTGGTGGGCTTCAAGAATCAGCTTCACTGGTGGGCCCAAGTATCAACCTCCACTGGTGGACCCCGAGAACTATCTCCACTGGTGGGCCCCAGGCACCCTAGTTTAACACTGACCCAGCATCTTGTTGGCTACGTGGCCAGGATTGGAGTTAGCGCTAGGTGTCATCTGTAATTAATAAGGTATGTAATGTAAATATATGTCCAATGTTGGTAAGAGGTGAAAAAATGTGGTTGCTCTCTTCCAGAAATAGCACAGCCATCTATGTACGGTTGTGTCTAGTATTTTACAGCACAGCTCCATTGAAGTGAATGGGCCTGATCGTCAATATCACATAACACCTGAAGATAGGTGTGGTGCTGTTTTTGGGAAAAAGCCTTTTTTTTTTTAAACTTTTTAAATTTTCACCTTTAAAAAGAATGCTCTTCCCCCAAATAGCATGTGAGTTTGCAGAGTGACATTGCATGCGATACATGTCTTTGGTGTCCCAGCCACAACCTAACGACCTATTCCAATATTAATGTGCGGCTCCTCTGTGCAGGGTGTCTACTCTCCGTGTTCATCTGAGTGTAATATGTGCAAAAACAATTCCTTATTAAATTTGGTTTATAAATGTCTATCGTACAGTTTGCACATCCAAAATGCTGCCCTGTGACTTGGAACAGTGATTGCACATGATGAACCTCAATTTGCATTCTTCTACCAAATATAATATCAGATGTTTTGATTGTCTGGATGTCTGAATGTGCCTGACAATTAAGGAGGAATGCTGTGTAATTAGAAAGGATAATTTCTATGCAGTTTTTTCTACAGATCAGTCATAATTTACACATAGTAAGAATCAGTGTGGTTGTGTAGTAGTTTAGAGGGGTTGTCTCGCTACAAGGATTGCTTTTTATATTAAAGATCTTGCAAAAACAAGTCACTTTGCAATATATGTCCATTAACAGTGTCCTACCTATTCCTAGATATCCCCTCTTGTATGGGCTGCATCAGCTCCTCAGGTCGCTATAGCTACAGACCTGTTTGATCTCTCCTGATAGGCTGCCAGCACTGGTTGCTATAGCTACAGACCTGGCTTTTACTGCAGCCTAGTAGAAGCCAGTAAACACGCCCCTGAATTCACAGTGAAACCAAGAAAACAGGACTGAGGTAAGATGAATCAATGTAGTGAGACAACCCCTTTAAGGTTGGGATCTCGTGATTGAATTTTTTTTTTCTTTACATTTTGATGAGTTAAAAAATGTACCAACCACGTAATAAAAACTCATGCGTCTTTTAAATTTACACAAATGAGGCCTAGGTGCTCCAAGTTTGCCTCAACCCCTTCCCACCACAACAAATTTTATTTTCAGAAGTATGTTGCAGAACAATGTGAACAATGAGCATCATGAAAACCAAGGAACACACCAGACAGCTCAGGGGTAGTTATAAAAATTAAATGGATTTAAAAAATGTGTTTTTTGAAAAACTGCTTGCATTCTTACTGCACCCATTTTTGATGCTTGAAAAAAAATGCATCATGTCTACCCAACCTTATACCTTATCATTAAAGGGGTTGTCTCCTCTTACTGTTTCAAAGAGTCAGCAACATTCTTTCATTCATGCATCCGGTCACTGCCTGGTCAAGCTGTCTGTAAATAGCATATGAGTTCTATGTATTCAGACTTCTGATAATTAGTCTAGATTAAATAAATTTCCTGCTCCCAGGTCCAGAGACGCTTCAAAGCTAAAGTAGTAATTATTGTCTTTTGTCTGAAAGATCAGATAACACACAAGTTCTCAGGCTGCCAGCAGTTCTGTGCAGTGACCTGTGTGATGAAGTCACTCCCTGCTATCAGATAAGACCAACAGCAGGGAGAACAAGCAAACAGGTCGGTAACTAAAGAAACCAGAAAGCCCTCAGAAGGTGATAAAATCATTTGTAGCTCCTCAACAAAAGAAAAATGAACAAAGTAATATATTTGGAAAACGTCTTCATTTAGTGTTCCCTCATATTGAAAGCTAATCTTAGTGAGACAACCCCTTTAAGCACAAAGCCAGCTGCACAGCGGTTAGACCCTATTTACAAGTCTCTTCGTACACCAGGATGGAGCCAAAGGGTCGGTAGGAAATAGAGTAAATGTAATCCAAAAGAGGCTACATTTGCTCAGCAATATACATCAAAATACATTTTATTCATACTTGCCAACTTTCCTGGCATATATTGTATAAAAAGGACGTGACTTGAAGGGGTTTTGCCACGATCTAATGTTGACGTGGGATCCTCCAAAATTGGTATTTAATCACTTTTCTAAATATATGTCATTAAAAAAAGTGAAGCTTGTGATCTACAGCCTTCCTTACATGCCCTTAGTTTCCTGACAGTTTACATTAGACACAACCAGTGCAAACAAGGCACTTGCCTTGTTTGCACTTCTTATCTAATGGCAGGGAACATGTACGAGCTTTAAAGGGACTGGGGAGAAAACATCCTGTGTCTTTTGTATAGAGAATCCACTGGTTGTAATGTATCTGAGTAAACATGCAGAAGCTCCCTGGCTCCCTGCTCAGCCCTCTCCCCTCCCCCTTACATCAGTTTGTGAAAAAATGAAAGAATGCTGCCTTCTCGGAGCTTATTTTCTCTCCTGTGCACAATACAGTTGTCCCCTGTGGATTAGCCAAACAATGTTTACTCAACTACAGAGACTGAATATTGGGAGCATCACAGAGGAGATACTTGTTTTTTTTAAACACCGAAACAACACGCCCCTTTTTTCCAGCCTTAAGAGGGGAGTATCAGTCTGTTAGGTAAGGAACTTCTTGGCAAAACCCCTTTAAGCAAACCATGGCCTAAATGGACATTTCCAGGTGAAACGGGAGCGCGCCTGAGTGGAGTTTATACATTTTTGGGTGGAGTGTGGGTGTTCCTTGGGGCAAGGCTAAAATCTTGCAGAATACTAATGAGATGGTTGGCAAGTATGATTTTATCAAGGTATCCTAATGAATACCAGCAATATAGTCCCAAAAAGTGATGTAAATCGGGCCTTAGCAGTAGTTTTTTTTTTTCTGGGGAAAATATTTACTCCTCCTCTCCCACCAATGCATCACTGTTTGCACCTTGCATGCCGTCACCATGTTTCATCATAACTTTTAGGTCAGAGCTGATAAAATCACTTATCTGCCTTAACAAAGAAAAATAAACAAAGCAATCTGTTTGGAAAACCTTTTCATTTACTGTTCCATTCATATTGAAAGCTAATCTTCGTAGTGAGACAACCCCTTTAAGACTGGAAAGATCCAGCGCTGGAACCAAGGACTGTAGGAAAATGAGAATAGGTTTTTTTTTTTTTTTTTTTTTGTATTTTAAAGGTACCAGAAGTCCCCTTTAAAATCTCTGCACTCTGGTGGATCATGTGTCTTTTTTATTTTTTTTTTTTACTCATGTGACTTTAACACGAAAATCTACTGCAGAGAAACTGTAGTGGACGCACCCTGTGTGAAAGAATCCTCAAAGTGGGTTCACATGTTGCTGGTTTCAACTGCATCAAATATCCAAGCAATTGAAAAATGCATGCATTTTTTAATTAACTCAAATTTCACCTGTGTTATAAATTAGAGGTAATTACAAAACCATTTGCAATAAAATAGCATTTTTTTGCTGCATGTAGTTTTATGTTTTTTGTGTTTTTTCTGTATGTGTTCTTGGTGCAGTTTAAAAACACATGAAGGAATGCAGTGTTTGATCCCAGCATTGGCTTATGTTCACATGGTGTTATCTTCACGTATATATTGCATGCCAGAATACATGTAAAAATAAGAAATGTGTGTATAACACATCCAGTGTCGGAGAGGCCCACTGGAGCATCCTCTGGAGGGCCTGGGGCCCACCCTACAGCTACTATACATGAAAATATTACCTATTAATGTTTAGGCCTCTCGGACATAAATGCCTGCAGTTTACCATATACTACAGTGTGCAAAAAAAATTTTGATACACACCAGTGTCCATTTTTCCTCAACATGTCAAGAAGCATGTCAACATACACCTCAGTCCCAACTCTACATTTAGTTCACCCCCCCTTCACCTTCCACATTTTCACGTCTCATTACAATAACACTCTATCCTCCACCATGCCCTCCATCATTTCACTCCCCCCACAAGCCCACAAACAATATTCTCCTCAACTTTCCACCAGCCCGCATAAAATATTCGCTCCCCCCACCAGCCCACATACAATATCCACCTCCATCCCCCACAAGCCCACATACAATATCCACCTCCATCCCCCACCAGCCCACATACAATATCCACCTCCATCCCCCACCAGCCCACATACAATATCCACCTCCATCCCCCACCAGCCCACATACAATATCCACCTCCATCCCCCACAAGCCCACATACAATATCCACCTCCATCCCCCACCAGCCCACATACAATATCCACCTCCATCCCCCACCAGTCCACATACAATATCCATCCCCACCAGTCCACATACAATATACCCCTCCATCCCCCCCCAGTCCACATACAATATCCACCTCCAAGTTGTCCCTTTGTCATGTACCTCGCCACTTTTTAAAATAAACACCCCTATAACCACAATCAAGAAAGTAAAAGTGAAATCCCCTTAATGATAGTCTCAGGGACAGATGTACACTCAGTTTTACAATCAGAGATGAGTGTGCACTGCCACTATGCAAGCGCCGATATAACCTATAATACCGCCATATAGAGATCACAGAATGGTAAGACACCAGCTCAGGTCACCATCACATGACAATGAATACAGCACTGATCCAGCACTGAAGCAAAATAACCCCTGACATCCAGGCACTCACAGGTGATGTCTTGTCTGATGAGTTGTTCTCTTCTCTCATGAGTCATTCTTTTTCCCATTTCTTTTCCATCCAGTCCAGACCGCCATGACGACTTCTGGCCACAACTTGGCCCTACAGAATTTACATACAAACATCGTAGAATCCTCACTTTTCCAGCACCTCTTTACCTATTCCCAACCCTTTCTAAACTTCCCAGGGGGAGGAGTGGAGAAGGTACAGGTCATAGTTTAGAAGTTGGTAGGCCACAATTGGGTTGATAGGTAAGGAGTAGGGAGGCAAGTAATAGATGGGCCCCTGGTAGTTAGATATGCAGTAGGAAGGCCTCATTTATGTAGGTAGATAGCCCCCAGGTAGATAAGTAAGCCCCAGTTAGGTAGAAAGATAGACCCCAGTTACATGGGTGATAGGTGGGCCTCAGGCAAGTTGTAGGTGGGCCCCAGGTAGGTAGTAGGTGAGTGTTTTCCAAAAACATGTGGTCATTTGGTAATTTGGGGCTTCTGAGCCCCAATGCAAAATTTGTTATTCAAGCTATAAAAAAGTAAGACCATATAGTCTCCGTTCTTACAACTCTCATCCTTTCTGTCGATCACCCGACAGAGCACGGAAATCCTATGATTGCGCTGCGGAGACGATCCGCCGCAATCAAAGGGTTAAAGCACCGAGATGCGTAGGTTTCCGCCGCTCCCCAGTGCGGGTAGGAGATGTTCTGGGATCAGGGCTGTGTAGTACGCCGGGCGCTGCAAACTCCGATGTCTGCAGCGATGCTAAAAGACGTCGCTGCAGAAAAACGACCCGCACCAGCCAACGTCAAAAGATGGTGGGCGGTCGTTAAGGAGTTAAATGACCCCTTAGGATATGTCTAAACAGCAATGTTAATTGCTGTCCAAAATTCTACGTCATTTTAGCATAGTTTTCTGCACGGATTTGCGCTTACCATGGTCTTTTTTTGGCATTCCCGCTGACCCAGTACATTGACTGTACGGGAATCCAGTGAAAGGGGGTCCTGGTTACAGTCGGATTTTCGGCTGTGCTGTGTAGACATAGCCTTAATATGGTCATCGTCGCACAGATGAAAAATGATACAATGCAAATATGGGATAAACGTTATGAACGTAAGATTCAAAAAAAACGGAACTGTCTCTACAGAACAGAGACAATGTTGCTAAACTAGTTTCAAAACTCTGAAAGGGTCAAATAACTGGCTAATAGTTTCTAAAATTCATGCCAGTAGGGAACCATGTTTCTAATGTGCGAATCCAAACGCTTTTGTTAGGAATTTGACACTGTTCGTTTAAGGTTTTCAGGCATCCTCACCTATTAGGCTCACTTACCTGTGTCCAATTTTTGGCTGAAGGCAGTATTTTTAAACCTGATTGTTACTTTGCTTGGTGCCTGTGATTGCTCCTGTATCCTGGCTTTATTCCCTTTCGTTTTGAACATATTTTCTGGTTCACGACCTTGGCCTGTTTTTTGGAGATTCTCTTGCTCTTCAATTTGTTTATTACAATCTCCCCTGGTTTTTGATCTAAGCTACCCTGACTACATTTGTTCCTTGTTTGTCCAATATCCTCTGTATTCCTTGTTCTTCTATCTAACTTCCCTGTCATCCCCCTGGTTTGTCTTCTTACACCTCTCTGGAGAGGCAACCTGGCTCTCTGGCAGCCAAGCCCATCCTGCTTTGCGATGGACTTTGATGAAAACCTAGAAGGAGCCTTAGACTCTGCCTCCCAGATAGTGTCAGACAGTAGTTTAAATTGGGTTCTGGTTTTTCTGTCTTCATTTTGCTTGTTTGGGAATTGGCATTTCAATAACAGCTTCTCTGTTGAAAATTCTTCCAACCCCTCCTCTTATCGCCTTGAATACCTACTCTATTACAAAAAAGAAAAGTAAATCCCGCTAGTGATGATCTAGAAAATGTTTGATGGTACCTGATACATTATCCATTTTACTTTTGATGTTGGCAATACGTTCTGCTATTCCGATGTTCAATTTATGATGCAATCATAAAACATGTCATACGCTTTGCAGTGTATAACGTAAATTACAAAACTGCTTCATCTAAACTTGATATTTTTATTACTATGAAAAAATGCTTATTTGTCAGTATACCAACACACACTGCATTTGCTGCCAACACTCCTGAATTTTTGGCTGAAGGCAGTGTTTTTAAACCTGATTGTTACTTCGCTTGGTGCCTGTGATTGCTCCTGTATCCTGGCTTTATTCCCTTTCGCTTTGAACATATTTTCTGGTTCATGACCTTGACCTGTTTCTTGGAGATTCTCTTGCTCTTCGATTTGGTTATTACAAACTCCCATGGTTTTTGATCTCTATCCTGACTACATTTGTTCCTCGTTTGTCCAATATCCTCTGTATTCCTTGTTCTTCTGTCTAACTTCCCCGTTCGCTTTCATTCTCTGCATCCCTTTTTGCTCTCTCTGTCTTCACCCTTCTTGTTTATCTTCTTACACCTCTCTATGCCAACCAGATTTTACCATTGTGAGTAGTCTAATTAGAAAAATGACTGAGGGACAAAATGTTTAGGAACGCAACATATGCCTTGGCTGATGATGTCGGACAAGATGTTATCTTGATGAAGGAGCGGTAAATACTTTAAAACAGTGTTCCCCAACTCCAGTCCTTGAGACCCACCAACAGGTCATGTTTTCAGGATCTCCCACAGAATGCACTGACAATAATTAAATCACCTGTGCAATGCTAAGGAAAGCCAAAAAGCATGACCTGTTAATGGGCCTTGAGGACTGGAGTTGGGGACCCCTGCTTTATAATATATATTTTTGATGGTAGAGAAATTTGGGCTATAAGCGATAGAGAAAACCTTATCTGGATTTAGATTGTTGGATTTATCTAGAAAAAGGCTGTTTCCAGGAATACCTTTAGTTCTCATGTAAGCTTTATCTAATTTTTTTTTTATATCCTGGCTACATATTCTGCTATTAACATGCAAAGCTTGAGAATCAAAATCAGCTATATCTGTGCAGACTCTTTTTACCCTACTGAATTATCCCATGGGAAAGGCAGCTATGGTGTAGGGCATAAAATATGTAATAGGGCCCCTACCATGTGCCATTTATAATACCTTTTTGTTTAAAGGAGAATTCCTACCACGTTGATTAGATTTAAACATGTAGGCAAAGGTAAATAAAGACTATTATCAAGTACATTGCTGTTCTGATTTTACTTCCTTTCAGAGCTAGAGCAGCTCTTATCCCCTGCTTGTGTACATAAGCTTCCCTAGGTTACTGACCATCTCTCTTTGCTCCAGCAGCCGTGACCAAGCATGGTGATGTCACTCCTAATGTGTCTTCTCAGTAGCACAGGAGCTTGTTTATCTATGTTACTGACACACTTTAACTATTAGGCTAGGTCTACACAGCATTGGACAAAAAATGACCTGAAAACCAAATCCTAAAAACATCCATAAAACTTGTCCACTGCCTGTCAAAAGCTGCTGAAAAAACGTCTATTTTTGGCGAGCTTTTGACATGTTTTTGACACGTTTTTTGTGTGGTTTTAGACCAATAGTAAATTTTCTACCCTGCTCATTTGTTTGTGCAACATGTTTCAAAAAACGACCAGCAAATAAAACGAGCAGAAAAAAGACGTTCAGTGGAGACTACAGAACGTTTTTACTATAGAAGTCTATGGGACCTCTTTTCAGTCGTTTTTTTTTCAGCGTTTGTAGAAAACAAAAAAATGCTGAAAAAACTGATGTTTTTCTGTGCTGTGTAGACATAACCGTAGAGCTCTGTTTCCTTCTGCCATGCTGTTTAAACCCTTCTATTAGCAATATTCCTCTAACAGGCTCAGCTAGGAATAGCAGAGAAGGAATGTTAGGCACTGCTTTAGAACCACCCACAGCCTGAACGGGAATGGCCGTGAAAAGCAGGCTCTGGGAAACAGCAGGGTGAGAATACCCCTTTAAGGAAGTGAAGTGGACAATGGTATCGCTGGTGGGCAGGGTAGTACAGGTTTCCATGCCCCACTCTTAGATTGCTCCAGTCCTTGGAGGCCCCAGAAAACAGGGCTTATGGGTAATTGTACAGTCTGCCCCCAGCCCTTCCCCAAGACTAACCATTTACTAAATACCCTGGCCCAGAGGTGTAACTTCAAGCTCTTGTGCCCTAGTGCAAAAAGTGAAATGGAGGCTTCCAGTCACCAGGCGCCATTTACAATGCTGGTATCTTCTTATGTGGCAGGAGAGATTTTGGGCCCCCTCAGACTGCTACCGCTGCGCCCCGTGTAGCTACACTCTGCCCTAGCCAACACAATAGCCCCACCAGATATGCCCCTGAATATATACTATACTATTCTATACATGTGTAATAACAATCATAGCAACAATGTATTAATGATCTTAACCTTTTCCTTATGTAGTCACTAGATGGCAGTAATCACTGGAAGTATGTTTTATACTTTTACATTGTATATTATAATCACAATCAGTCCAGTCCTGCAAACAACTCATGTGATGTGATATTAATGACTTGCACTCCGATTTCAGCTCCTTACTGTGCACTGACTTTTCTCTCTCTCTCTCACTCCGGATATACTAGTGCATCTAAAAAAAAATAAGAATATCATTGAGAATTAAAGGGATTCTTCAGGACAATCTTTTTATTTGTTATAGGGCTCACACATGTATTACATTAAACCTTGTCATTCATACTGTAATGAGTCTATACAATATAATGGGTTTTTCTCTATTTGACTAAAATTATTGATATCAATTATCTTTTCAGTGATAGTCTAATTTTTTGAGATGCCCTAGTATGTGGTACAGTAGAAGGTAGAGAATCCCCAGTTACAAGTCTAGCATGCATTAACTCCTTAATCAGCCCCTCAATCTTATGACCCCTGCTATTACTATAGTCATATTATTTAAAGCCGCTCTCTGGATTAGAAAGCTCAGGGTTTATAAATTAGGGGAATTCTATCCCCCAGAGGGTCCCCATTCAGGACCCTCATTTATTCTTTAGGAAGCATTTACAAGAAGCATCTTGTGGAGGGCACCGCACAGTCATACATTACATGGCCTCCTCATGTATTGCAATGGGAACTGTGCAATGCGTCATTTTTCCTGCGCTAGCACTGCTGTGGATTCCTGAACACTTGCTGATGGTTTCCCATCCAATGACGGCTTGTATCTGGCAGTCTGATTGACAATACTTGGTTCAGCAGGTGACCAGAGAATACTACATACAGGAATACATACTGCCGTCTGTAACATGCCCCTGAGGGGGGCACAAATTCCCACAGACACTCCAACATAGATAGAGAAACAGATATTATATAGATAGAAAAAGATATACATATTAGATATATAAATGAGTGATAGAAAAACATATACGTGATAAATATTTGATAGATCAATAAGAAATAGATACATAGAAATATTACATTGATAGGTGCTAGATATATAGAGAATATTAGAGATTCATAGATATGTATACATAGTCAAATCACATTATTGTGACCAGCAGTTAATATGCAGAGTAGCCACCATGTGCAGCACAGACTAGTTAGACAGGCTTTAAAGGGAACCTGTCACATAGTTTATGCCCCCCTTGCTGAGGGCAGCACAAGCTAGTGTCAGACCTGCTGTTTCCAGCGCTGTGTCCCTTATTCTGTAAGATGCTGCAGTTTCAGAGCATTTAATGCTCAAATCTGGCAGTTTTCAGCCATTAAAGAGTCCAGCTTAATCATGAGCAGGTGTTAGCCCCTCCCATCCAGGGCTAACCCCGCCCACCTGACAGTTAGGCTATGTTCACACGGGTTAAATTGGGGCTCTTTTTGACACATATTTCGCGCTGTACTGCTCTCTAATACGAGCGAAATGCACCCCAGTCATTACAGTAATCCACAGTTCCCATAGAGAACTATGAATTACACCTCCTCTCCCCGGGCGTACAAGTATAAGTGACATGTCATTTATTCATGGCGCTTACGTGCCGCGAGTAATGACAGTATATGGGGTCGGCGGGCTGCTGGTCCCCCCACATCATGGGTGTACGCTCCCGCATACCCGGCATAATTGCGGAGCGTACTATACGCCCTGCAATTAGCCGTGTGAACATAGCCTTATTCACATGTTTCTATCTATTCAAAGTAACAGGTTAATCAGTTATGAGGTGGGCGGGGCTAGCATGAGGTGGGCGGGGCCAGACTCAAGTGGGCCTTTCATGAATTAAACGGACTCTTTTCTGGCTGAAAACTGCAGATTTGAGCATTAAATGCTCTGAAACTCCAGCATCTTACAGAATAAGGGACACAGCTCGGGAACAGCAGGTCTGACACTAGCTTGTTCTGTCCTCAGCAAGGGGGCATAAACTAGGGGACAGGTTCTCTTTAAGTGACTGCTACCCTGTTTCCCCGAAAATAAGACGTAGTGCATTTTTTTGATGCAATTCAGAGTTTGGCTGGTTATTCTGATGTTTCTGATGAAATCACTACAGTATATTCATACATTTTGATGTTTTGTTCAACAATAAATGTGAATTATTGTTCATGGAAAAATAAGACATCCCCTAAAAATAAGTCTTAGCTCGTCTTTAGGAGCAAAAATTGATATAAGACACTGTCTTATTTTCATGGAAACAGAGTAGTTTGTCACAGGTATCTAGAGCCATGTTGACTGCACCCCACAGCTGCTGGAGGGTGCATGGGGAGGATACATAGAGTATGCACAATGATCAAGCTGGTATCACAGATGCTCAATTAAGTTAAAATCTAGGGCATTAGGGGGCCAGGGTCGTACTTGGAAGTCTTGGTTATGCTCTTCCATCCAATGTTGGACATTGCCAGCGTGGCATGTTGCATTGTCTTCAGGGGGGTAGCAAAGTCCCAATGCAAAATCTATAAAATGTCCCCCATTGCCATTGATAATACTGGTGAAATCGTATGTGACTGAGGGTCCCTTGGGACCTCTCTGGCTCTTTGACTCGATAGCGACTGCTCCCTGTGCACCCCCTATAGCTACGCCACTGATTGTCTTGCTTTAAGATCCAAACCGCCATAAGGAAGACATGAGTATACATGATCTGCAAGGATGGATTTATATCCACATCAGTGTAGAGAATTCTACATGGATGAGTGGCCCAGAGAATGCCATGAAAAAATTCCCCAGACCATAATGCTGCCACTACCAGTCTGTGTTCTTCCAGCAATGGTTGCAGGTTGTTTGTCCTCTGTTTCTTGCCTGACACACCAACACCCATCCATTTGATGAAGCATAAAACATGATTCATCAGAAAAGGCAGCCCGTTGCTGAAGCATTTTCTTCTGCTACAACTCAGTTAACAGAGGAGCAGTGACCATCTATCTGCTTCGAATCTCAATATGCCCTAGGGCTCGCTGAACTGTCGTGTTAGGCACATGTCTGGTCGCCCCTGGTTCATTGGGGTGGTGAGCTGCTCCACTGTAGCATATTGGTTCACCCTCGCGCACCTTCGTAGCTGACATTCATCACTCACATCGATTCCATATGGTGCTGCAGCTTCCACATCGCTTATTCACAATGATGCCATTTGTCCACTCACAGTACACTTTCATTATAGCAGCAGGCGCACAGTTCACAAATTGCACAGATTCAGACATACTGCAATTTTTGGTCTGAAAGCCAATAATCCTCCTTGTTTGCAAATTGATAAATCACCCCTTTTAACCATGACAGCAACGAGGGATGTGTGGGCAGACAGCCTATTGAGACAATAGATTCTCAGTTATCTACACTAATATCTTCAACTGATTTGACAATATTTAATAACCAGTCGGATGATTGTTTAAAGGAATGTGAAAAGCAGATTAAAACTACTAAAATTAAGAAGTTCCAGAGGGATCTCTTGGACTTCCAATCCAATAGGATCTACAAATGGCGTATGGACAAAAAAACGGGTCGTCAAAGATCAGTATCAGTATCTTCACATACAACCACAGGAGCAGAATCTAGCTCTTCACAAACATATGAGGATAATAGAAAATATTCTAAAAGAAAATTAGATTTCTCTAAAAAAAAGCTACCAACAAACGACGTCTGGATCAAGAGGATGACAGGAGACGACAGAGTCACACTCTCAAGGTAATCAACTTATCTGAAAATACCTTGACTCGTGCACAGATTGAAGTTTTGAGCCTTGGTTTGACATTTTCTCCATCATGTGATTTTGATTTATTTACAGCCATAAAAGATTTGAATTTGTTTGCCTGCAAACTTACATTTAAGAAGATTTTTCATGATAAAAGCAATGTTTCTCCTTTTCAAACAAGACAAGAACAGGAAGCACTATGTATTTTGGAATCTTTGGCTAATAAAGAACCAGAAAATGGCTCTGATATAGCTAAAGGTAGGTTCCCTGTATGATTAATTCCAAAATCACAGAAATTTCCTCCTTTATCAATGTACTCAAATATTGAGTTATTTGTTAAACTGGTATCTAATGAGTTTAAAAATTTGAAGAAGGTAAAACAAAGTGATAATTGTAATCCCTCCCAGAGACGAGCAATCCGTGAGCTCCAACAGATGAGGAATGTTGTGATCAAACCTTCAGATAAAGGTGGCAATGTTGTCTTATGGCCCACTAACATGTATGAGAAAGAGGCTCTTAGGCAATTGTGTGATTCTACATGCTACAAGCGCCTAACTTTTAATCCGTCTTTAAAATTTCTGGAAGAATTGGGGACAATTCTGGATATGGCTGTAACCAATAACTTATTGACGACAAAACAAGGTAAATATCTTATGCATGAGAACCCAAGAGTTGCTTGCTTATACTTACTCCTAAAAGTACATAAAAACCTGCTGTGTCCCCCAGGTCGCTCAATTGTATCGGGCGAAGGGAACTTATGTGAACAGGCATGCAAATTTATTGATTTTTTTTCTTAAACCAATTGTGGAAACTCTGCCATTATACCTGAAGGACACCAATGACATACTTTGCAAAATGGATACTATGAAACTGGAATCTGATATGACACTTTTTACATGTGATGTAGTGTCCTTATACACATCCATAAGACATGAAGATGGTCTCACAGCGGTGAGTGCTTTCCTTTATATGTCAGATCTAGACAAAGATTAGTGTAATTTCATCATTGATTTGTTTAAATTTGCTCTGACACACAACTTTTTTGTTCCGTGGCACATATTATCTTTAGTTACAGGGCACAGCTATGGGGGCAGCCTGTGCTCCCTCATATGCTAATATCTTTTTGGGCTTTTGGGAACGTCTAATTTTTTTTCACAGAACCAGTTCCCCTAATTGAGAGAGTTCAGTATTGGGGTAGGTATATTGATGATATATTGTTCATTTGGCAGGGTACATCTGATGAATTGAAGATCTTCATGAAAACATTGAATCAAAATCCATTTAACCTGAGATTTACATAGAAGGAAGGTAGACAGAATATGGATTTTTTGGATATTTCATTTAATGTGGACAGTGATGGCATTCAGACCTATACCGAAAACCCACAGCAACCAATACCCTGTTACATGCCTCTTCTGCCCATCCTAAATGATTGATTAACAGCATTCTGGTGGGGCAATTCTTGAGAATAAGAAGAATTTGTTCTCTTTAGGAGTTTTTTTAATCCAAAGCAGTTGATTTGAAACAGAGATTCAGAGAAAGGGGATACTCAGATAGAGTTATCAACCAGGCTTATTTGAGAGCAAGAAACATGGAGCGGGTTAGTCTGTTTAAAACTGCCAATGACTTGTCTACTGATGAAAAAGTTAGATTTATCACCCCTTTCCACTCCCAACATCAGATGATTTATAAATAAGTATTGGGGCATATTGAAGATGGATGAAATTTTGACCCAATATTTACCTGATCATCCGTCCATCCCATATAAGAGGTCTCGCAATTTAAAGGATATTCTGGAAAGAAGTTATTACCCAGGTGTTCGACCACAAAACGCTTTTGGTTCAAAAGGTACAAAATAGGGATGTCGCCCATGTGGAAAATGCAAGGCATGTGATAATGTGGATATAGCCGACACATTTTGGAATTCCTCAAGAGAAAAAAAACTTCAAGATTACACATACAATCACTTGTACTACCATTGGTGTGGTCTATTTTGCCACCTGTCCACCTGGCTTGATTTATGTGGGCATGACCTCCAGGCAATTCCGGAGACATGTCCGTGAGCATGTTCTTGGTATTATGGCTACAAGAAATGAAACAGATGTTTTTTCATTACATCCGATCCCTCGTCACTTTAAAGAGAAACATGATTGTGATGCCTCTGGATTGCGCTTCCGTGGAATTGACCGTGTCTTGTTTGACTCACGAGGAGGAGACTGGAAGAGCCTTTTGGCTCAACAGGAGGTGAGATGGATTTTGACATTAGATACTGTCCACCCTAGAGGATTGAACGAACAATTCAACTTTGCTCCTTTCCTTTGATGTGATTTGTTGTTGATGGTGGTAATATATATGTATAATGTTCTCTTCCATATCTAGTGTTGTATTTTATCAATGCTGTGATAACATCTGTTCTCTTCCATTTTTTGTCCTGGTTTTAAATTATGATTTTAAACTATTATTAATTTTTGTTTTTATTTGTTCTAGTGACCACTTTATACCTGGAATACACACTATATTGCGCCCTTCATGAATACGTTTTGTTTAGTTGTGTTTTTATTGTATGGTTTGGACGCTTTTCCCTCTGCTGCGTCCCCGCGCGTGTATGATATGCCTAATTGGTTGTTCGACCTCCATTATCTTTTTGAATGCATTGTGCGTGTGCGCAGCCACTTTGCGCATGCGCGCTGTTGAGTGTCGCTCCCATTGCTTCCATTATGTTGATTGGATGCCCTTTTTTCTACTGCGCATGCGTGGGAAACCCACGCAGGCGCTATGGTGCCGTTCCGATTTCTGGTTCTCCATCCAAGTTTGAGCCAGCTTTCTCATGGTAAATAAGTCCTTTTTTATATGATTGGTGCATATCGGCAAATGTAGGTGTATGTGATTTGTATAAATACCAGGTGATTAGTTTGCTTATTACCCCCAGACAAAGCGCACTGCGAAACGCACATTGGGGCACATGATTCTCTCCCTTTGGCTGTTCATCTTTGGCTACGTTCTCCATACTAAAGTCAGGTATATGTTAGTCTTGTATTTAATACTGCTTATATTTAATTTGCTGTATTATATGACGTCCATAACAAATTCATATGTGTATACTTGCCTGGATACTGGATTTCTATAATATGGATGGTTTAAGTTGTGAGTCATGTTTTCTGTGGTGTAGTTCCATTGCCCATTTTTAAATATTTTTTTTTTTAATTTTCATTATTTCTAATAAAATATATACTTTTATAATAATTTGGATTTGAGATTCCTTTTGCGGTCAGTGTTGTGTTCTAATACAGGTTTCTCCTATTGATGTGGTTTATGCCATATTAATTTTGTAGGTGTTTGCAGACAGCCTATAGCATACCTTACATACCCACCAAATCAGCTCACCACATATGACTTCCTTTATAAGCTACCCCCTGCACTGCCAATGTCCAAAGTAGGCAGTGTTCATAATAATGTGACTCGACTGTGTTTATACTTGATATATAAATATATCTATAAATATTAGATGCCTAATTAATAATAATAATCTTTATATAGCTCCAACATATTCCGCAGCACTTTACAATTTAGGGGTATAAGTACAGACAAACCAGACATTACACAGTAAAAAGCTACTTACCGATCAGACACATTTCATGCGCATAATAAAGGCATAGAATGCGCCTGATTTATGAACCCGCTCTACTGAGGGGCAAAAATCAGGTGCATTCCAACGCTAGGGCGACACTTCTGGATCAGGTATATCACTTTGAAAGTGATTTACCTGTTCCAGCTGTAATGCGCCTAGAAATGGCATAACGAAGCTATAAATATGTACCTTCGCTACAGTTCTAGTGCACCCCACACAAGAACGGGTATGTGTGAATGGAACTGCGCCTGATATCGGATTGAAAAGACGCTAGATATCTGGCGCAGCCCCGTTCATACATGTTGCCCAAGGTGTGAGGGCCCTGCTCGCAAGAGCTTACAATCTATAAGGATGTATGGTTGAGACGAAGGGTGAGAAGTGCTCAGTTTACATACATAATTGATAGATATTACAAACAGACGTGTATATATATTTATATACAGCAGATACAGAAAGTATTCAAACCCCTTTACATTTTTCACTCTTTGCTTCATTGCAGCCATTTGGTAAGATCAAAAAAGTTAATTTTGAAAGAAAAAAAAAAACAGAAATGTAGATATTTTTGCAAATTTATTAAACAAGAAAAACACATGGTCATAAGTATTCAGACCCTTTGCTGTGACACTTATATTTAACTCACATGCTGTCTATTTCCTTCTGATCCTCCTTGAGATGGTTCTACTCCTTCATTGGAGTCCAGCTGTGTTTAATTAAACTGTTTGGACTTGATTAGGAAAAGGCAATATAAGACTATATAAGACCTCACAGCTCACAGTGCATGTCAGAGCACATGAGAATCATGAGGTCTAAGGAACTGCCCAAGGAGCTCAGAGACAGAATTGTGGCAAGGCACAGATCTGGCCAAGGTTACAAAAGAATTTCTGCAGCACTCAAGGTTCCTAAGAGCACAGTGGCCTCCATAATCCTTAAATGGAAGAAGTTTGGGACGACCACAACTCTTCCTCGACCTGGCCGTCCAGCCAAACTAAGCAATCGTGGGAGAAGAGCCTTGGTGAGAGAGGTAAAGAAGAACCCCAAGATCACTGTGGCTGAGCTCCAGAGATGCAGTAGGGAGATGGGAGAAAGTTCCACAAAGTCAACTATCACTGCAGCCTCCACCAGTCGGGGCTTTATGGCAGAGTGCGGCCGACGGAAGCCTCTCCTCAGTGCAAGACATAGGAAAGCCGCAGACAGTTTACAAAAACAGATGAAGGATCCCAGACTATGAGAAATAAGAGTCTCTGGTCTGATGAGATGAAGATTGAACTTTTTGGTGTTATGGAGAAAACCAGGCACTGCTCATCACCTGCCCAATACAATCCAAACAATGAATCATGCTATGGGGGTGTTTTTCAGCTGCAGAGACAGGATGACTGGTTGCAATTGAAGGAAAGATGGAGGCGGCCAAGTACAGAGAGAAATCCTCCTCCAGACGCTCTGGACCTCAGACTGGGCCGAAGGTTCATCTTCCAACAAGACAATGACCCTAAGCACACAGCTAAAATAACAAAGCAGCGGCTTCAGAACAACTCTGTGCCCATTCTTGACTGGCCCAGCCAGAGCCCTGACCTAAACCCAAATGAGCATCTCTGGAGAGACCTGAAAATGGCGTCCACCAACATTCACCATCCAACCTGATGGAACTGGAGAGGATCTGCAAGGAAGAATGGCAGAGAATCCCCAAATCCAGGTGTGAAAAACTTGTTGCATCATTCCCAAGAAGACTCATGGCTGTACTAGCTCAAAAGGTGCTTCTACTCAATACTAAGCAAAGGGTCTGAATACTTATGCCCATGTGATATTTCAGTTTTTCTTGTTTAATACATTTACAAACATATCTACATTTCTGTTTTTTTTCTTTCTTACAGAGTGTACATTAATCAGCAAAAAAATGAACTTTTTGGATCTTACCAAATGGCTGCAATGAAACAAAGAGTGAAAAATTTAAAGGGGTCTGAAAACCTTCCATACCCACTGTACAGTATGTAGCTATATCTCGATATCTATATATCTCACTCTTTATCTATATATAGAGAGAGATATATAGATATCTATACAGATATCTATATATAGTAGATAGGCTCAGCTCTGGTATATCTGTCTGCGGCAGCTTCAATTTCTATTTAAGAATTTCTAACAAATACTTGGGGAAAAACCATGTACAGTGCAGAATGAAGAACAGGTTAAGCATTGCACCGTGCAATGTGTGATGAATGACAATAAATGAGGCGATTCAGGAAATGTGAAGACTAAGGCTCGCAATACATTTGCATCAGCAGTGGTGCAGGACTCCCGAAATATTAGTCTAGCTGATGTGACAAGACCAATGTATCCACCCGCATAAGTAGGGCATTGATTCCAGCGAGAGAGGTATTTTTATATAATGGGTCAGTTTTCTAGTTCATAAAGAATGATATATAAATATTCTCCTCAATTGTGTGTAAGAAATGGGGTCAGACCATCTGTCAATTACAATTACTACACCGGTAAAGTATTTAGAAGAGTCTGCTCCTACATTGGATTACTGGGCCAAAGGTATTATTAGAAATGTGGCGTCAGTCGAACAACTGGCAGTTTGCTGGCACATACCAGGATATAGGGTAAAATCATGGTCTAATGTCTCTGGCGGGGGATGTGGGTGGCAATTTGGGTGGTACAGTTGACGGGACAACAGAGGGCACCCAAAACCTCTACTGCCAGGATCCTTTTAAATAAAATAGTTGCCATGCAGAGGAAGCTTTGGGCCTTCATCCTCGTACCTTAACTGCCCAATGTGCTAGCCACAAATCATTTATAGTCAAAAGTGCCAAATTTTTACATTGTACTTCCATTAGATGTTTACCCCGACTGCTGGGAATGCCCCTGCTCTCTCCATATGCAGCCATTTCTTTTTTTTTTGGAGGGGGGGAGTTTATAATTATGTCCCTTTTTTTAGTTGTGGAATCTGCGCGTGTCCTGGAAAAAAACGGGAGGGTTGGCAAGTAGGTTTGTAGCCTCTAGAGCAGCCACCAGCTGGAAAGCCATGTGTGTGGGCATAGCTCTGGTCTGTACAGTTGCGTCTGAGTACCAGTGCTGAGGGGGCCCAATGGTTTCTCTGCCACATGACCATATTGCCCAATGTGCTGGCCACACCACCTGCTGTCTCTTAGGCTATGGCGTAATTGTGGCACGTACAGTACAGCCGCAATTACGCCGGGTGCTTTGGGAGTCGCTCTAATACGTGCATACTCCTGCGGTGGGGGGGGGGGGGGGCAGCCCGCCGGCCCCATTGACATGCATTGCACGTTTAGTGTATTCACCGCAAGTAATTGACATGTCACTTCTCTCCCCGCTTGGCGTATTGTGTGAGCGGGGAGAGGAGGCGTAATCCATAGTTCTCTATGAGAACTATGGATTGCCGTAATTTCGGCGTGCATCTCGCCCGTATTATAGGGCAAATACGATGCGAAATATGTGCCGAAATTAGCCTGTGTGAACATAGCCTTAGAGTGCTAAGAACTGTCTCTGCCACGTGCACAGGCCTGTCTACTACTGGTGCAGTCGCATCCTGGCCTGTACAAGTGGAGAGACCCTGTGCCACAAAAGCATTATACATGGCAGATGAGGAAAAGCCAGTAGAGATTCTGTATTGAGGCCAAGGAGCTTCAACTTTTAGACATTGTTTTCAGGGATGTTCATATTTTTTTTCAAATTTAAACCACACCCCTTTTAAAATGACACACCCCTGATACAGACTTGCCAACTCTAAAAAGACTCCTGGAAACTGGGATATGAAAGGGGTGGGACTTATTAACTCCTTAACAACAAGGCCTTTTTTTTTAACGTTCATTTTTCCCTCCTCGCCTTCCCAGAGCCATAACTTTTTTATTTTCCACCTACATAGACGTATGAGGGCTTTTATTTTGCGGGACAAGATGTACTTTCTAATGGTTTTATGCATATTACCACAGAATATACTGGTAAACAGCAAAAAAAATTCTAAGTGAGTCAAAATGTGAAAAAATCTTACTTGTGTCATGTTTGCAGGAGTTTTGTTTTTACAGCGTTCATTCTTAGCGTTCATTCTTTGGGAAAAATGATGTGCTATCTGTATTCTACAGGTTGATACGCATCCGGCAATACCAAACATGTACGGTTTCCGTTATGTTTTGGTACAGTAAAAAAAATTCCAAACATTTTCTATTTTTGAAATTTGCACCGCGGCGCCATTTTGTGCAACCATAACTTTTTTTTTGTACTAACCCCTAGGTTTTGAGTGGGGGTTTTTTTTGCAGGCTGAAGTGTTTTTTTTATTGCTACCGCTTGGAATCAGAATTTTTGGGATTTAATTTTTCCAATTTTTTTGGACATGAAATTCCCAAAAAAACGCAATTTTGGCGTTCGGAATTTTTTTCTTCTACAGCGTTCAGCATACAGATAAATAATGTTATATTTTGATAGGTTGGACTTTTTTGGACACGGCGATACCAAATACCAAAAATTATTTAATTTTTTTATTTGTAACATGGCGAAAGGGGGTGATTTGAACTTTTAAGATATTTTATTTTTTTACACTTTAAAAATTTTTCTTTCTTTAATTTTGAGTCCCCTTAGGGCTTACCACTGGGGGCCGATATTTATAAGCCTAATCCTTGCATTTACAATGCTTATGGTGTACAAAGATGGCGGTTTTCCCACTTCCTGCCCGGGGCCAGAAGTGGGGAAATTGAAAACATGGCAGCTTTCACAAGGCTTCACAAGGCTTCCAGTTGCAATGGGAGCCAGAGACTTCGCCCCAGGCGCCCCGATCGCAGTGAGAAACGATGCGTGGCAAAGATGGCTGCAGTGTCTAAGGGGTTATACAGTGCGGAATGGTGGTGGCGCCCCCCCACATTGTAACCACTCAGTGTTAGCTGCAATTAGCCGCTATTACCCTGCAGCTATGTAGCGAGATATGTCCAATGTCGGTAAGGGGTTAAAATAAAATCCAAAAATAATCCCACCCTAAAAATAGAACTTTTATTATAATCACACAATAAAAAGATTATATAAGGCAATATAGCCATAGAAAAATGTATTAAAACCACACCCCAAAATAGATCTTCAATGGGGTATTACTGAGCGGATTGGGGTCTTCCCATGGGTGGGGCTAAAATTCCTTACAATCTGGAGATAAAAGGTTGGCAAGGATGCCCCTTTAGCAGGCCACACTCTTGTAAAAAGCCCCTGCTCATCCTGATATCCAGTAATTCTACTTGCTAACTCCCTGAAAAGCTGGTAGGTTGGTACATCTTCCAGAATCCACATATACCTCCCAGCATCCCTCTAGCCATCAACCACCATATTATGTTTTTGGGTATGATATAACATCCGGTTATGTGCACTGTATAACAATAAATTGCAAAGGTGGGATTGTCCTTTGTGCACAAGGTCTGCTGGCAGGTATGTACTGGCCTTCTCCTTACCTCATGTCCAAATCATGATTCCGAATATAAATAGAGTGTATTCTTACCCTGTATCACAGCATACATTCAGGAACATAGGAAAGCTGAGTGATAACTGCCATCACCCAGCTTTCCTGGACAATGGATAGGCTTGCCTAACTTTTTATGCCAGCTATCTGATGGCTTTCTTTGCACCTACAAATTTGGCACATTTTAAGCCCCAAAGCTATACACCCTTCCATCCACATTACTCCTTTTATTAATAGAATATTGTAATTGTACACAATGCTGAAATACCTTAGTATTGCAGTATACTGTACAAGAGATCACACCCACTAGTGGTCAAGTATCATAGGGAGACAACAACAAAAAAGTTCCTGAAAGTTTTACAAATACAAAAACCAAACTAAAAACTATAAAAAAAAATTGTATTGCCATGTCCATAAAAGTCCTATTGTATCATTTAACACAAATAACACTACATTATTTAATTTATATTCTATTATTTAACACTGTAGAAAAGCAAAATTACCCTATAGCATTTTTAGTCACTATACATTCCCTAAAAAAAAAATTATAATAATAAGTAGTGATGAGCTATTACGTTGACTATCTGTTCATCGGTGGCGGGTCGATAGTCTGGATATCGGCAATTATCAAGACGATTTGCCGATGTCTGATAATAAGATTATCGACGATGACCATTAAAGTCTATGGTGAGATGAAACAACACCATCATTCTTGAACACACAAACAGGGCTGGAGAAGCTGAATTAAACATCCACAACAGTCAATGGATACAGTGCTACATCTTAGGCAAACACCAATTTAGGTTACAACTAAGCGCAAGAAAAAAACTCACAGACCATTAACACTCCCTGTATTATTACCACACAGCAAGACACTTAAATCCTGCATGACCCACATCTTAAACAAGTGCCAGAAGGCTCAGAATGATTTGAACTCTCTTCTACTTGAATGGACATTGATATCCCTGTCATGAGTAACGCAGCATGAGCCCAAAACTCTGACATGACCCCTGATTATAAAGGCTGGAAAGGAGTCTATTCAACCACCATTTTAGATTTGAACCTGGAATTGAATATACATGTTCTGTACCACAGTATTGACCATTAAAACCTGTCTGACCACCGATTAAAAGTGCCGTATTAAAAAGGAGTCTTTGAACCTCCATTTTAGTTTGAAATGACATTGACTATACCTGTCCTGTTACCGCAGAATGACCGCATTAAACTTGTATGACCCAAACAGATTAAAAAGCTGCGGATATAGGAGTCTTTCAACCAAAATTTTAGTTGAACTAGGACATTGACTATACCTGTCCTTGTACCACTGCGAATGACCCTTAAACCTGTTTGACCCACAGTTCACAAAGTGGTGCACTCTGCTACTATTTTGTTACAGTGACTGTCATTTAGATTTTTTTTGGGTAACGAATTTGTTTTAGACAGAATTTATTTAGGGAAGTTTTATTTATGAAGTTTTACATTATATCACTTATCGATTTTTTTTCCAAGTGTGATAACATAAACATTACACCCTCCCTGCAGTTTTAAAGGTATTTTTTACAGTTGTAGATGTGTTTATTCGTGCCGCACACCCATAAGTAATAAAAAATATCCTATCATCCCAAAAGCACTTCTTAGTGGAGACATTTGCCCTCATGCGCTTCTGAGCAGTCGATTCTGCCAATCAATTCAATGGTTTCATTTTTCCTCAAATCCTTCTTCAGTGATTAGGGACAGGACCTCCCCTGGGAGGATCAAATGAATGCGACCCCATAGTGATCCAGCCCCAGAAAAATTTTAAGCTCAAATTGTTGCACTTTGTTGTCCAGCCCGGGGACCTTTTTGAAACTACTAACCTCTCAGATATTTACCTCTTTTCAAAATCAGATTTTTTTTGTGAATAATTTGAACTCTCCTGATTGCGGCCTACGGTGTGTGTGAGCCAGTGACTGCCGTCGCCATCTGTTAACACGGAGGTCCAGCTTGCCAGGGCCAGGACTTACAGTGGGTGCGCTGAGAGCCAGGATAGAGTCTGTTCATCTATTAACACGACAGGTTCAGTGCCAGGGCCTGGGAGTTAAGCAGGCGTGGGTGCTGGTGAGAGTCCAGGTGGAGTACTTCATCTATTTACTCGGTAAAAATGACCCTTATGACGCAGAACGAAAACAGTCGGTGCTGATAGCAGAGTGGGAAGTGTGATTAGACCTCCAGCCTTCCTCAGTCACAGTCAAGACTGGGTAGCGTTGCCATTCCGTGATGATGTCGTGGACCAATTGAGCTTCACTTGGAAATACTGGTGGTTAACGCTCCTGTTCCACCCAGGTGCCCTTTTTCTTGGCATTTCTTTTTCTATTTTTACTCAACGTGCTGAGGGAAATTGTCTCTGTTCTTTTGTTCTCTGTCCGTGCTCCATCTCCATGTCCTCTGAATTACATACATGTTGGTCAAGTTCTGTCCTGTACCTACTTTGTACTATTACAAGGAATTTTTTTACCAGCTATTTTGTACATGCAAGTTTTTTAGTAGTTTAATTCTAGAAAACACATTTTTTAAAATTTTTTTAAGGGATGGAATCCCACATGTCTTTTGTTTCTCTTTTTTAATTGTATTTAAATGGGTTTGTCTCAACTAAAGGGATTGATAGATATGTTAAAGATCTTGCGCAAAAACATAGTATTTCGAATAAGTGTCCCATTAACAGTGTACCTACCCTATTCCTGTTTCTGACCAGCACCATACACCTTTGAGCACTCTCTTGACATTGTGACGAACAAATGTCTGTTAAGAAAATAACCCACCCATTTTTTACAA
Organism: Phyllomedusa bahiana; assembly: GCA_025379985.1. Classification (NCBI taxonomy): domain Eukaryota; kingdom Metazoa; phylum Chordata; class Amphibia; order Anura; family Hylidae; genus Phyllomedusa; species Phyllomedusa bahiana. The sequence continues at coordinate 64,954 of JAODAL010000093.1, forward strand.
TTAGGAATTTGTTTGTCTAGCTGCATTTCCACAGCAAAATGCCCCAAAAATTTCAAAAACGCATGATACCATGAGCCACTTTTTGACAATTGTGAATAAAAAATGTCTGATTAGAAACAACATATCAACAATCTTTTTTTTAATAGAGATTGTTACAGTATAAGGCTGCATGTCACAGGACAAAAATGACCCCCAAAAAATTCAAAGCATGAACCATTTGAGCCACTTTTGACAATTGTGAAGAACAAATGTCTGTTAGAATCAACATTTTTTTAGAATAGGACCCGTAGTGTTGCTGCATTTCAAAGCAGCATGACCCCAAAAATTATAAAAATGACTTCTCAGCCACTGTTAAAAATTGTGAGGGAAAAATGCCACTTTGAAGTGTCACGGATGCCCCTGCGACCACTGTCCCGGGTCGCAGGCGCGCCCATGCCCTGCTTACAGCAGAGCCCCGTTCCGCACGACGGTTCGGGGTTCCGACCACATACTAAAGTACAGCTGTGTCCTGGGGACCCCCTTACCTGCGTTCACCTTACACCCGGACCGCGCTCTGCTCTTTCTGGCTCCGTCACCCGCGTTTGTAGCGCTACGCATTAGGGGCGCTCGCGCCGTCCGTGGCAGTTTGATTTAACGGCGGCAGTGGCCTGGTAATTGTTCATTGCGGGGCACTGCTCCTAATTTAGTCCGGCCACTTCTTGCCGGCCCTCGACGGATCCTTGAGTGTATATTCCAATGGTGAAAGTTGTTACAGAGCGTTCCTGTGCTTGCTCTTACTCGTGTTTTTGTACTGACTTACTCGCAGAGACTAACGTTTACCATCTACGAACCTTCCGCCCTGCCCTGTCCTCCTGTCTTGTCTTAACCGTCTACGAACCAGAGCCGTCCTGTCGTGACCTACTGCCTGCCACGACAACGAGCCTGCTGGGGCTAGTTGTGCTGTACCTCGGCACCTCTTGGCCGCCAACGCAGCAAGCCCCGCCACAGTTCGGTAGTGTACTACGTGGAATACCAACCGCAGCAAGAGACCATCCACCGGCCTGATGCGGCGTGGGCTCTGGTGAATACCGGGTCCCAATTTAGATTCATACTCCCTGGTGTGGGCTTAAGGAATCGCCTGCGGTGGTCCAGTGGATCCACCTCCAGGACCGTATCAGTAGGATCCGGCCATGGATCCCGCCATCGTGCAGTTTACCACAGCTGGCGGATCTGGCGACCGTCAGCTTGCCCGCCATATCACACGCAAATCGGCAACAGGCACAGCAACTTAGCCCAGCTATATTACTATGTTGCAGAGCAACTCGTCTCCGTTGCCCAGCAGCCGCCTTCGCCTGCTCCAGCGGTTTGCTTCTTGTCCCTTGCGGTTTTTCCTGGGTCCTGAGGGTTGGTCCCAAGCTTCGCCTGTCGTTCCCATCTACGTTCAACGGAGACCTGAAACTCTGCAGGGGGTTCATCGCCCATGCTCTATGCATGTGGAGCTAATGTTGATCAGTTCATGTCTGAACGTGTGAAGGTGGCGTTCTGTGGTCTGCCGCTCGCCGGGAAGGCCCAGTGAAGGCGGATTACAGTTTTTTCCTCAGTGAGTTTCCCGCAACGTCTTCGAGGAACCAGCCCGTGCATCCACTGTCCGCTGAGACAGACCCTCCTAAACTCGCCAGGGGGACCTGTCTGTAGGAGACTAAGCGGTACAATTTACGCGTATTCTGGCTTTAATCATGAATACACGAGATGTCCACACAAGCGTGAATCGAATTTAAGTAATATAGTGGAGGCTTTCGTCAATACTTGTGTGTAAGCTACTACTTTTGAAACTGCTGCATGGTGCTATGTGCGATTAGTCTGCTAGGGCTTAGTTAAGGAGCGGTGTTGAAACAGTTGTTTCTTTGCGCGCACGACCTCCGCACTGCAGACCTCCAGTCTTCACTCAGTGACCTCGATACCGGGGGTTTAGCTGACCCGCATCGTTGTACAGCTACATTGTACGGGGGAGGAGCGCAGGAGCGAGAAGATTAACGAAAGAAGCGCCCAGTCAGCCCAACCTCGCCGGTTTCATCGATGCACCAGTGTTCACCAGGGGTCTCCTGCGCCACAAAACGCACAACACACCACCGACGGTGCCACATGCAGATGATCGGGCTTGCATCTTGAGCAAGAAATTGCGCCCAGTGTCCGGCAAAAAGAACTTGTTTCCTCTACTGTGGCAGCCGCAGAATCATCTTGCAGAGGAATTGCCCCAAGCGTTGTTCAGTGACACCATCCAGTTCATCACCAAGCCACTGTCCACCTCCGATGTGCGGGGGCGCACTTGCATAAAGAAGAGTCTCCTCTCTACGTGCCTGGCCTCGCTTCCTCGTCCGGCGATCCTCACTTGGACTGCCCAGGGCTGTGGGCTACCACTCTCTATCCTGGATCTGTGTCTTACTTGGAGAGTGTGATTTCACGTTGGTGGGTACAAACTGTTGGGGGGCGTTGTTTTTGGTGGCACCTAGGCCCCCGGTGCTTCCTGCTCTGCGTACCCTTCACGAGCCGTTGCCGGCTGCCGCAAAGAATATCTGGGAGTACCACCGAATGTGTTCTCTGAGAGACAAGCTGAGAGTCTTCCTCCGCATCGCCCATTACGATTGCCCAACTCGGATCTTATACGGGCTTTGCGGTGCCAGTCCTCCTCGGTGGCCGAGTCTACTCACATACTCGGTTCACTGAGCAACCAAAGCATGTCCGTGTCATCAGGAGAATCTCAGGAAGGGGTTCATCCGAAAGTCCTCGTCTCCGCTGGCGCGCTTGGTGTGTTTCTTTTCTCGTTGTGAATTAGAAGGGGGGGTAAACGGGTACCTTGCGGCCCTGCATAGAATTACCGGGTGCCTTGAACAAGATCACGGTAAAGAACCGTTATTTATCCATTGCCCGTGATCAGATGAACTGATTGATCGCTTGGAGGGCGCCAAGATTTTTTCCAAGTTGACCTGTGAGGGGCTACAACTTTGCGTCCGAATCCGCAAGGACGACGAATGGAAGACGGCCTTCAAACACAAGGATGGGCACTTTGAATACTTGGTGATGCCCTTCGGACATGTTGTGCAACGACTTCCCGCCGGTTCTTTCAGGGAGCTAGTGATTGACGTCTTCAGGGACTCATCCTCACATGAGTGTTGGTCTACCTTGTGGACATTACTGGTGTTCTCCCCTGACTCAAGACTCAACGCAGCCATGTTCTTAAGTACTGAGAGTCTCCGGGGGCGAAACCCCTTATGCCAAGTAGGGGAAAGTGCCTCTTCATCAGAATTAGCCTCCAGTTTCAGGGTACGTCTTCTCTGACTAAGGCCGATGGATGGATCAGCCAAAAATTGTCTGCCGTGTTGCAGTGGCCACGCCCCAGTCGGGCTGCGGGGCTACTCACAGCAATTAGTGGGCTTCTTGCAATACTATCGCCAGTTTCATCCCCCACTTCTCTACGCTGGTGGCTCCGACTAGTAGCCCTCAACAAGTAACAAGATAATCACGCAGCTAGCGATCGAGGTGAGGGAGGCGTTCTCCAAAGCTCAAGTCCGCCTTCTCTACGGCCTCTATCCTTGCAAGTCCGGATTCCACGAAACCTTCACCTCGGAGGTGGATGCCTCATCTGTAGGAGAGCGCAGCAGCAGTTCTTACGCAAAAAAGGGACCACGGTAAGACTGTAACAGTGCGGCTTGTCTCCAAGACGTTCTCTTCGGCCGAGAGGAACTACTCGTATTGGCGACCGGGAGCTACTATGCCATAAATTGGCCCATGGAGGAGTGGCGTTGTCTGCTGGAGGAGCGCCCCCCGCTTTCCCATCCGTATTACTCGGACCACAAGAACTCCAATAATTGCAACGGCTAGCGACCTTAACGCCTCGCCAGGCTAGTGTTGGTCGCTCCTTCTTCTCCACGTTTTGATTTTTCAGATCCGCTTAGGCCGCCGAGAAGAATTGGGGAGAGCTGACGCCCTCTCCACGTTGCTCCGAAGTGGGGGGGTGTAAGATTATTCTCCTGAACACAAAATTCCTCAGAACATGCTCATCCGGCAGCCCACGGTGACCTCCGGAAGGTCCCTCCTGGGAAGGACTTATGTGCGTTCCTGCTCTTCGCAGGCGTATCTTTAAAATGGGGGAATTGCTTCATCTCGGTGCGCGAAGATCCTTTGGCCTGATATCCCGGTTTTATTGGTGGCCGGAGATGGAAAGGATGTTAAGGACTTGTTTCGTCTTGTGACTCCTGTGCCCGCAACAAGACGCCATGTCACAAGCCGGCAGGCCTACTTCAGCCACTTACAGAAAAAAGAGATAATAATAGGAATATAGAAAACCGTCTCACAGATCAAAAGAAAAATTCCTAAAACAATAATTCATTTATAGTATGCATTAAATTATTATCCATTATATATAAAAATGGCATCAAACCATATAGCCACTATACAAATATGCAACTGTATATGTATAATTACCCGGTGTATATCAGTAACCTAAATAAAAAGCAAGTGGACAATGTTCATAGCTAATCACTAGCAAAAAAGAATTATACCAAATACTATTTGCAGGGAAGTGCCCTATAAGAGGGAGGAAAATGTGGTTCAAAAATGTGGTCAAAAAAAACTCACGGTTCTGAGACCTTGTCACAGTAGATCTCCGTATGCCCCATTGGACCAGTATATACCATGTAATAGAAAAAGAACTATCGCTTCACTATACTAGTCCTATCCAGATAGAGCACTCGCCCTGAAAAGGGCGACCCCAACTCTCAGCGACTCACGACTACTTCAGCCACTTCCCATTCCCACTCAACCCTGGACCAACATTTTGATGGACTTCATAACTGACCTCCTTCCATCGTCTGGCAACACCATCATTTGGGTGATTACGGATCGCTTTTCAAATGGGGGCGCATTTCGTTCTGTTGCCAGGGGCATGCTTATCTGCCACCAGCCTGGCTGAACTATTCTTCTCCAGTGTTTTCGTATGCACTGGACTCCTTTGCATATTGTCTCGGAACCGGGGGGGAGTCCAATTTGTCTCAATCTCCAGTTTTGACGAGCCTGTGAAAAAAAACTTCTGGGTGAAGCTCGACTTCTCTTCGGCTACTATCCGCAGACGACTGTCGGCCAGGTGGAGAGGGTCAACAAGTCTGGGATGGTTACCTCGCCATTCGTTCGCACGTCAAGACGATGGTCCAATCTACTGCCGTGGGCGGAGTTCTCCTACAATCTCTTAGTCTGAGTACGCGGGGTCCTCCCCGATTCTACATCATGTATGGCCTGCATCCCCGCCCTCCTCTCCCTATGGGACAAACCTAATCAGAGGTCCCGGCCGGCAGACCACTGGCCCAAGATATGAAGGTTCATCTGGTCCCAGACCCGCCAGTCGATGTCGCGATTCAGAGCGCATGAAGACTCTAGCGGACCAGAAGAAGAATTCCCCCTCCAGGTCTTCTCCCCCAGGTGACAAGGTGTGGCTCTCGTCTCGTTATGTCGCCTAAAGATGCCTTTCACAAACTGGGACCCCGTTTCCTGGGTCCCTTTGAAGAGGTCATCCAGCCGCATCAACCGGTCTCATACAAATCCGGCTCCTCTACGATGAGAATCCACAATTCATTTCTTGTCTCCTTATTGAAACCCCTGGTCCTTAATCATTTTGTCCCAGAAGGCTGTCCCTCCACCGGTCTGTGGCTGATGGCCCAATGTCTTCGAGGTCAAGGATATTCTGGGGCATGAGGAGAACTAGGGGAAAGCGAAAAACAAAAAAAAAAAAAAGAAAAAATTACAGATTACTTTCTGGTGGATGGATGGGGGTTCTGGTCCCGAGAAGAGAAGTCACTGGGCAGTCCGGAGGAGAATATCCTAAACCGCCAAGCCTCATCCTGAAATTTCTTCAGGTCCAGTAATAGAAGGGGGCCAGAGGATGGAGGGTTTACCTGGTCCCGGGTCGCAGCTGCGTCTCGTGCCCCTGATTACAGCGGAGCCCCGTCCCGGCCACGTCGGGTTCGGGGTGCCGCCCGCTGTCAAGGCACCCTGACAGCGTTCAACTTACACGACCGCGCTCTCCTGCTCTTGACTGGACTCCAGTCACCGGCGCGTAGCTAGCCACATTGGGGGCGCTGCGCGCGGCTTAGTTTGAATTTTTAAGGGGCAGTGCGACTGGTATTTGGTTCATTGCCGGGGCACTGCTCCTATGTTGTCAGGCCACTACTTCCTGCCGGCCCTCGCCGGATACCTTAGGTTGTATATTTCCATGGTTATGAAAAGTGTTCCAAGAGCATTCCTGTCTTTGCCATTACCGTGTACCGACCTCTCTGCTTACGGATACTGTCTACGAACTGGCCGCTGCCCCTGACTCCCTGCTTGTTACCGTCTCGACACAGTAGCCGCATGTTCTTGTCCGCCTACCTGTCCACGACACGAGCCTAGCCTGCCGTTACTGTATACTCAGCACCTTGGCCTCGCTCCACAGGCAAGCCACGCACAGTTGGTGTGACCTGGTGGATACTCCCGACCGCAGCAAGACCATCCCGCTTTGCGGCTGGGCGTGTTGGATGAATTCCTGTCTGGTCCTCACTTAGATTCCACTCACTGGTGTGGGGCTTAAGTCCATCGCCTGCGGTGGGTCTAGTGGATTCCAAACCTCTTACAGACCGTAACATAGAAGGGTAACATTTCTGTTCCAAAGGACCATGGATTATGATGTATATCACAAGATCAAACATGACCTCCAAAAAATTTTTTAAATATGACTTCTACAGCTCTATTAAAAATTGTGATGGAAGAGTGGACATTCGAAGCCACATTATTTCAGTTCCGAAGGACGATACCATAATTATTAGCTGTATCTCACAGCAACATGACCCTCAAAAATTATAAATTGATTCTCACAGCCCTATTAAAAAAATTTGCTGATGGAGAAATGCCACTTAGAAGCCACATTTCTGTTCCCAAAAGGGGACCATAAATATAGCTGTATCTCACAGCAACATGACCCCAAAAATTTTTAAATAATGACTTCTCAGCCACTATTAAAAATTGTGATGGAGAAATGCCACTTAGAAGCCACATTTCTGTTCCAAAGGACCAGAATTATAGCTGTATCTCACAGCAACATGGCCTCAATACCATTGACAATGCAAAATTTCTAAAGAAAAGTGAGTAAAATGGAAATAAACGGTGTTGTCATGAAACCTTGCTGGTCTTTTACAAGACTCCTCACAAAAACCAAAACCAGAAAAATGAACTGTTGGGAAAGAAGAAAAAAAATTGCAGTAAAAAAAAAAAAGATTTAAAATGACCCATTTTAAAAAAAAGTTTTCAAGAGGACCATTCTGTTGAAAAGGAATTTGAAGTAGACCGGCAACTAATCGGTGCCTGCAATTGGGGCCACAAAAATTATCAAGATCCAAGCCTGATTCTCTTGGGATGAAAATCAAATCACCCTTTAAATCTGTGGAAAGCCGGATGCGTTTGTCTGTAATATCCTCCAGCTGTCTGAAAGTCCGCTCAGATATGACGCGGTTTGTTTGGGGCAGGACAACACCTCCATGGCGTGACGATACCCAGAAGTCTATTGGGTCCCAAACACATACAAAAACATCGGTGTTGAGACGCAGATAGTCCGTGCCCCAAAATGATCTTAAGCTGGTCCTTTGTGTGTTGGATGTGTGGCCTGCATTGCATGCATTGGTGAGGTGGTAAAAAAAGATGCCAAGGTCAACCCATTAGGCTTCGCCACCTTGGCCTGCGCCCGGCTATGGCTACTTGGCACTCTACTGCTGTCACATCGCTGATGTTGTTCCACCTGAATTTGAAGAACGGTGAACAGACGCAACAGAATCCCCAAAGTTGATCATTCAGTCAAGGGTCTCCTATTTCCTGCTTTTACTCTCTATTTGGGGGGTGGGGAAGGAAAGTGCTGAGTTTGTTTTGTACGGGGATCAGGGGTGGCACTGAGTAAACTGTTCATTTTTGGGGAATGGCTTTAATTGGGATCAGGGGTTGGAGGAAATGGGAGCATACCAAGCACTCATGTGAGAGATGGAGCCTTGATTTTCCCAAGCCTCTGGGGTCGAGGGCACTAGCAAACTCATCTTCCTAAATCTTCTCCTCCGCCTCAAATTCCCCACCAACCTCTTTTTCCAAGGCAGGGAACCGGGTAACATCGGTGTCTAGGAATACCTTTCCTCCTCCTCCTCCTCCTCCTCCTCCGCTTGTTCCTCCTGAAACAGCTTCAAACACAGGGCCCTGATTGCCTCAGATGATCACCTTGAAGCTGGGGGGCCGCTTGCATTTGGGCCTTTGGACCCCGAACACTGCCTAATGAAGAACCGATAAAAATTGAGAAACTTCAGGCCTTGTGGATTCAACGGAGAGAAAGGCTCCGTGTCCTCAATCTGTGTCCGTCTCCTCCACCTCGGCCGGGACCTGAGGGTTTTCAGAGTGTCCACGATCTTCCAGAGCTAAGATCACCACAATGCTCTAGCTGACAAGAGCATCGCCGCACTGACCATTTGGAGGCTTCATCAAAACGGGCAAAAGGATGGTGCAGAGTTCTTTCACCTGCCTCCACATCTCGTGGCTCAACACCCCAAAGGTCCGCACCGCTGTTTGGGTTCGGGCCATGTTCCACTTCGTACTGCGTAATTGGCTTGCGCTGCTCCAAAAATCACGGGAGCATGTGGAGGTGGGAATTCCACGTGTTTCCCACGTCAACAATGTAGAGATTGACGGGGAGGCCGAGCTTGACGCTGCAGAAACGCAGCCAGGCGGGGACGAAGCAGGGTGGCGAACGCCGGAAGTGCGGAACATCAGACCTCGTGCCTTCTCACAGGCAGTTCCAGACCCGGGTAGCGCTTATGAAAATTTTCTGGACGACAGATTTCAAGAACATTTGCCAGGCAAGGGGATGTGCTACCAGCCTACCGACTTAAGGGCGCCACAATTTCGCCCTTATACGCACACACACCTTGCCTGGACAAGTTTCTTTCCCCACCCAGCCACGCTCGGCTCCTCGTTGCGAGAGCCGTCCACAGCTCCTGACCTGTTGTGTGGACGTCTCCAAGACAGATTAATTTCAACACGGCCTGGTTTCCTCTGGGGCCCGTGATGCCACCAAAAGGGACCTTGGGGGAAAGAGCCCTGTAAACCATCCCTGCGGTTTTGAAGAGCGTCCCCGCCGAGCCTGAAGCCACCGTAAACCCCCCCAGAGACACCACCCAGCTCACCCGGGTGAGCTGACACAGAGTTTATAGGGGCCTTGGCCTGCTTACAATCCAGTTGGGTGGTGAGATGGACTTTCCCGGGCCCACAGATGCAGACAACGCGCTGAAATTTAGATACACTGGTGGCCAGGCAGGGACGGCTTTTCTGGCAAAAAAAATGCTGCTCGGCAAACTGGTATTGGGGGCAGGCAAGAGCCATACGTGGCGGAACCCATCTGTGTCCACCAGATGGAAAGGCAACATTTCCAAGGGCCCCCAAACCTGGCAATGCCGACATTCAGGCTTTTGGCTTTGGGATGGTTTGGGTTAAAGTGGTTTCTTCGCTTTCCCCAAAACCCGGAAGACAAAAGGCTGGGTGCTAGACTGGCCGCTGTACGCGTGCAGGGCGTCAAACTGGCGGGAGGAGAAGGGGTAGGAAAGGTCTCTGGTGGTGCAGGTGGTACTCGGGCGACGGTGGAGGCTGAAGCGGAGCTGATCCCTGATCATGACTCTGAGAGACAGGGCCCGCTGAGGAACGCTTGGTGGTGGCGGAGGGGAGGACGGAGACAGAGGGTGTGAAAGTGGTTGGAAGCCCCGCATCGGTTCTGGCCTTTTTTTGGGCCAAGTGTTGCCTCCATTTCAACTCATGCATTCGCTGCATGTGACTAGACATGTTGGTGGTGGGTTAAAAAACCCTAGATTCTTGCCTCTACTTATGCGTTTTACGGCAAAGGCGGCATATGAACATCGCTGGGGGAATCAGAGGCTTGCTCAAAAGAAGGCCCAGGCTTGAGAGGTCCTGGACCTTTTGACGGGGAAAGCGAGGAGCGGGGTTTTCCGCTGAAACCCTGGCTGGCAAAAAATCATATCAGCGACTTCCCGGGGACCGCCCCCTCTTCCCTTTTTGAGTCGGGACCCGTATTGAACTACCCCCTCGTCTTCCTCCTCGTCCAGTTTATGAAAGCGCTCGCAAGCAAATTCGCGGAAAAGACCACGATGGATCTCGCACAATGGGCCTTTTTCACTTGCTCATAAATTTTTTAATAGGATTGAGATCAGAGATTTGTGATAGCCAATCAAAAATATCGACTTGGTTATCCTTAAAAGGGTTTTCTGTGGGTAACAAATTCATATCTGTAATGATGGGGACAGTAAAAAAAAAGCACTTTGCAATTGCTTTTGGGATTACCTAAATCATTTAGTATTGCAGATATGATCTAAATTCTGTTGCGTGTCTAAGCTAAATCACACCAGAGGTCGGGTCACACCCCCTTTGCTGTGATTTGGCTGCCTAAATGTTTAGTTCAGCTCTGTCGGGTCACTCCCCCTGGATGGGACATACCCCTTTGTCTATATTGGCTGCCTGAATTCTGTGCTTTACTCCCCCCTGAGCTGTGAAAATAAAAGTGAAACTAGCTGCCTCAGCTTTTTGTGCTTGCTGCTGTCTGTGTAATAAGCTGCCTGAGCTCCTTTATGCTCATCTCTCCAGCTCTAAAGTGAAGGATCGGGGCAATTACTGAGTCCCGTAGCACTGATTTCACTCTCCACCATATAACACAGCCTTATACAGTTTGCTCCCCAAAGTAGGTTTTCTGTTACAAGGAGCTTGTGGAGGGAGGTGACAGCTTTTGCAGGCCCTGAGAACCGACCATTGCAGAAGGTCTGCAGACATGTCTGTGACATCTTCTCCTTTCCACTGCTCACACAGAATGATGATGTCAGTAGTCTTCAGTGAGAGAAGACACACCTACTGGGAGGAGAGACCCGACCCTGGATTTGAAGAGATAAAAACAGCTCAAGTCTGCAAGTAAACCTCTTTAAGCCACTATGCTTTGGGTCATTGTCCATTTGGAAGACCCTTTTCCACCCAAGCTTTAACTTCCTGGCTGATGTCTTGAGATGTTGCTTCAGTATTGCCACATAATCTTCTTTCCTCATAATGCCATCTATTTTGTGTAGTGCACCAGTCCCTCCTGCAGCAAAACAATCCCACAACCTGATGCTGCCACTCCCGTGTTTCACAGTTGGGCTGGTGTTCTTAGGCTTCCAAGCTTCTCCCCTTTTCCTCCAAATGTAACGATGGCCATTATGGCCAAACAGTTCATATTTAGGTCCTCTACAACCAGCTGAACACATTACAAAAACATGAGAACAGGGGATTTAATTTGTATAAACAAAGCTCCAAGTGCTCCAAGGAGTGAAAACAATTGCTTATCTGTAAACAAAATCAAATCTTGTTAGAGATAAAGGGTGGTATGTATGAACAGGACTGCACCAGATATGTGGCATCTTTACAGCCCGATATCAGGCACAGCTCCATTCATACATTTTAAAATCTCCCGCATGCCACTCTGAGGGGGAAATACATAGCGCCTGTGGTGCTTTGTAATGCGCCCGATCTCAGGGGGCATGTGAGAGGTGGGGTGCACTAGAACTGTAGCCAAGCTATATATTTATAGCTTTGCTTCAGTATTTCTGGGCACATTACAGTTGAAAAAGGTAGAGCACTTTCAAAGTGGTATACCTGATCCCGAACAGTTGCCCGAGCGCTAGAATGGGCCTGATTTATGAGCCCGTTGTAGAACGGGCTCATAAATCAGGCACATTCTATGCCTTTTATGTAGACGCCAAAATTCATGCATGTAGCCCAAAGAGTCTACTATAGAATGAGCTCAGTCCATGGTGATGTCACTCCCAGCTCTGACACATAAGTAAGGGAAATATAGACAGTAACCAGAGAGACTTATGTCCACTCAAAGCAGATAAAATCTCTCTTATCTCATGACCGGAACAATACCAATAGAGCAATGTATTTAGAAAAAGTCTTCATTTACCATTCCCTACATGTTCGAAGCTCATTTTTGTAGTGGGAAAATCCCTTTAATTAGTACATATTAAAGGGGTTTTGCCACGATCTCATTTCATACCTCCTGCATCCAGCTCTTCTGCTCTGTGTGCACAGGAGGGGGCGTGTGTGATTTGTTTGAATTGCATATCATATGACCCTGCAGGATGACATCACCAGGCCTTTCCTCTCTATAGTCAAAGAAAGGTCTGTTTATGTAAAACATTGTGAGTAGCTGAGAGGTTATGTTTTTGCTTCATAGCACGAGGGTCCTAGGTTCAAATCCCTGCAGGAACCAAACCTGTGGATTTTTTTTCTCTTTATCAATGCACAGACCTGATTGAGGTTTCTTTTTTTTATTTATTTGCGCTGTTTGACTAATTACTAAGGAGTACAGAGGACGGGAGTAGAATGACAGCACCTGGGGTTTGAACACTCAGTAGCTGCCTGAGAGGAGAAGTGATGTCTGAGCATGTTTGACCAGGAGTGAGGAGCTCTCAGCCCTGTCGTATCCCCTGGAGACGATCTGTAAACAATGGATCACTAAAGGAGCAGCTAAAACAAAAACAATCCAGAATTTTTAATAATGATGAATGGTGAAAATGTTTATTATTTCATTTGCAAGCTTCCCACATCAATTTTGCTTTGTGGCAAAACCCCTTTAAAGATTTTTACTTTGTAATTCACACTTTAAATAGGCATTTTGTATGCCAAATACCCCCTTTAAAGTCACATATGCAGTGTTTTTGTTTTATTTATTACAGTAACAGGTAAAGGTCACTACCATTTCATAGGATTACCATTTTATATCTTAAAGGGGTTTTCCTATCTTGCACTTTGATAGCAAATCCATAGGATATGCCATCAGAGTAAGTGTGGTAAGTAAATCCTGCTTCTTGGACCCACAATTATTTCAAGAATGGGCTCCCGAAAGGGAGAGTTGGTTGGACCTGCACCTATCACACTGTGATCCACATCTTATCGATATGCCAGAAGCACTCCTTTAAGCTAAATGTGAGTCCTCAACTGTTTTTCACACTTTTTGGGCCACATCACTCTACTTTTCTAAGTATCAATTTTGTGCAATTTGTATTGAATTTATCGATGACATTTAACTTTATCATGAATTTAGATCAAACATAACAAAAGACGAAAAAAAAATCTGAACACAATTTGTGTGAATTTTAGTAAATCTGAGCCATTGTGTTTATTTAAACTGTTAGGGTATGTTCACATGGCTTATTTTGGCGCGCATTTCGCAGCGTATTGCACAATTACGGTTATTCATAACTCTCATAGAGAACTATGAATTACACCCAGGGCCGGACTGGGAATAAAAATCAGCCCTTGCACAAAGCCCCCACCAGCCCACATACAATATCCGCTTAAAAAATTTCCCTTGTTCTCGCACCTCGCCACTTTCTAAAATAAACTACACTATAAAAGTGCTTTCACATGGAGCATTTTTGGTGCATTTTTTATATGTTTTTGGATGCAGTTTTTGTGCAGAAAGGCAGAGCAGTTAATGCTGTACATAAAAAATGCACCAAAAACGCTCCGTGTGAAAGCAGCCTACACCCAAGCAAGAAAGAAACAGTAGTGCAGAGATACCCCTCATCACAGAGTCAGGTGTGCACTTGCTTTACAATCAGGGACAAGTCCACACTGACACTACATAAGCACCAGCATAACCTACAACCCCACCAATCCCATCCCCAGTAGTCAGGTCACCATCACATGGATACAGCACTGACTCAACACAGAAGTAAAATGACCCCTGACAGCAGGAACTCACAGGAGACGTCATCTCTGATGGGAGTTGTTCTCTTCATCTTTTCTTCTCCATCTGGCCCAAACCTCCATGATGTCTTCCCTGATGAGTCGTTCCTTTCCATTTTTCCTCTGTCCAGTACAGCATGCAGTGTCTTCTTCTCCTCGTCCCTGTAGAATTTACCACGAATACATCTTAGACTCCCCTCTTTTCCAGAACTTTCCTATCAATTCCCAACTATGTACAAACTCCCTATCCATAGAGCCCCAAACAGTAATAGTGCCCTACACAGTAATTGTACCCCAAACAGCGTATGTTAGACCCTAAAAATTAGAAATTAAAAAATGTCAGATAAGTGCATGTAAATAAGTAGACCCCCATTAGGTAGGTTTAACAGGGTCTTCCTCCATTAATTTGGTAGGTAGACAGGGCCTCTCCCTGTAATTTAGCCATGTACATGGGCTGCCCCCAGTTTATCACCACTAGCTGTGCAGCTCCCAGTAATTAGCAATGTAGGGCCCGTAATTAGCCAGGTAGGGCCAGGGGCAGTAATTAGCCAGCTAGGGCAAGTAATTAGCAGTCAGGGCCAGCATGTAGGCAGGCAGGGCCAGTATATAGCTAGGCAGGGCCAGTATGTAGCCAGGCAGGGCCAGTATGTAGCCAGGCAGGGCCAGTATATAGGCAGGCAGGGCTAGTATATAGACAGGACCACTTATAGGTAGACAGGAGTAGTATATAGGTAGACAGGAGCAGTATATAAGTAGACAGGGCTGGTATATAGGCAGGCAGGGCTGGTATATAGGCAGACAGGGCAGTATATAGACAGACAGGGCAGGTATATAGGCAGAAAGGGCAGGTATATAGGCGAAAGGGCAGGTATATAGACAGACAGGGCTGGTATATAGGCAGACAGGGCAGTATATAGGCAGACAGGGCAGTATATAGGCAGACAGGGCTGGTATATAGGTAGACAGGGCTGGTATATAGGTAGACAGGGCTGGTATATAGGCAGACAGGGCTGGTATATAGGCAGACAGGGCTGGTATATAGGCAGACAGGGCAGTATATAGGCAGACAGGGCAGTATATAGGTAGACAGGGCAGTATATAGGTAGACAGGGCTGGTATATAGGTAAACAGGGCTAGTAGTTTTAAAAAAAACTGTCCTCTTCCCGGGAGCGCCGCCGGCAGCAGTGTGCGGGACGCGCGATGACGTCATCACATCGCGCATCTGCCCTGCGGCCTCCTGGGAGCTGAACAGACAGGATCAGAAGATCCCGGCTGTTCAGCCTCGGCCTTTGCTTGCATCGCGCGGTGCAGGCAGCGGCCGTGATGGCTGCATGGCTGGGTCAGTGACCCGGCCGTGCAACCATGTGGTGAGGGGGCCTGTCACTGATGCGACCATTGCGGCCCCTGTAGCGCGCTACAGACCGGTTCCCGGGACTCGGGACCCGCTGGGGGGAAACACTGGACCCTCGGCGGGAAATCCGAGCCGGCCCTGGGCCCGGACCCCAGCGACTCGCTGGGCAAATGCCCGGTTTGCCTGATTACGCCTCGTCCTCCGCGCGTACAGTACAATTGTATTACACACATGGGGAGATAAGTGACATGTCAATTGTTATCGGCGAATCTCAGTGCAACTCCCAAAACACACAGCGTATTGCGGGACATACTGTACACCAGGGTCCCCAACTCCAGTCCTCAAGGCCCACCAACGGGTCAGGTTGTCATGATATCCCACAGAATGCACTGACAATAATTAAGTCACCTGTGCAATGCTAAGGAAACCCAGAAAACATGACCTGTTGGTGGGCCTTGAGGACTGGAGTTGAGGACCCCTGCTGTACGCGACACAATTACGCTATATGACCATACCCTAACAGCAATTGCGTTAAATAACGGCAAAACAGCCTGTAAATAGACACAGATTTTGTGTTCTGGTAAATTTTTTATTTTTTAGGACGTTTCCTAGTGATTTCAAATTTGTATGTTGATATACATTATATTAGTCCTGGTCCAACTTGTCTTTACATGCAAGAAGTTTTATGAGCTTGGATTTGGGTGTGGTAACATGTAACCCCTTGTAATAAACTTCCTATCTGCCGACTAGGAGTCCACACAGACAGGAGTTTTGCCATTTAGTTTATAATAACTTGCAAATGAATGCACATGATTATACTGTCAATGAATGCAAATCAGCAAATCATCATTCAGTCACATCCAGCTGCTCTGCAGAAACCATCGCTTGGTTGAGCACTGGAAATTAGAAAGTTCATAAGGTTCCAATCAAACACAATGCTTGACTTTCACCCTCAAGCAAGTGAAGCATTAAATGTCACTGTATCATTCGACTTGCCCATCCCAAGGTTGTAAAGGTAACTCCCTTAAAACATTTTCAGGACTGCTTGTAGCTGCAGATTCTGTAAACCTCGTAAAAACACCTGGCTGACAAGTCTACACAGGTCACCTCTTTATTCATTATTAACATCATTGTTCTTTTTAGGTTTCTGTCTCCAGTGTTTTATTGATCGGCTGCAGACACTTTTGCACTGATTTGTTTAATTGTTTATTTGCTCCCTAAATGCACAATTAAGCAATTGAATAGCTTTCATTAAAAATATCCTACAATGTTGTTGTTGTGGAGTCTGTGTAACTCTTTCATATAGCCGGTTGTCCTACTGCTTTGACCATATACTGCACATACCAGTGCTGGCTTTTTTAGCTCTCCATCCAGCATCAGACAAGGAAATGAGGTTATACAGGTCAGATCAAAGGGTTGGGAGCATCCACTTAGTTTTCAAAGAGGCCAGACTACACAGACTGTACTGTATTCAGAGCACATAGGAAGTAAAGCACACATGGCAGGGGGAAGAGGAAGCATTCCACTAGCTGTGCATCAGGATAGATAAAGTGGAGAGAAGGCTTGGACTGACCCACAGGGGAAACTCCAGTTGGTCCCTGGACATGGTGGACTTAGGTTGCTTTTCAGGAAGAAAGGCAGAAAACAAGTAGCAGGGTGCAAGAGTCATTTACAGTAGCTGTAAATTAAACCCAAGGCATCGTAGTCCAACACTCAAAGCACCAGCAGTGAGGGGAAACTGACATATGCCTTAGGCTATGTCTCCACTGCACAAGAATATCGTTCTTTTAGTTTTTTAAAAGTGCCAAAGATACGATCATTAATGCGGCCCCATAGATGGCAATAGAAAAGATGAGCTGCAGTCTCCACAGCTCGTCTTTTCTCTGCTTGTCTTTCAGCGCGGGCGTACTATATAACATGTTGTATAATACGCTGACACTTTTAGTTTTCTTTCCTTCTTCCATTTTAATCAAATTTTTTGGGTGACGGCTAATAAATTATAAGCGACTGCGGTTTTTGTACAAATCGGGACAAAAAACGCGGGCCTACATCGGAAAAACAACAGCCGCTATCGGGCCGTTTTTTGTCTGATGCAGTGGAGACATAGCCTTAGCATCAGTCTGTCAGTACTTAAAGAGAACCTGTCACATAGATTATGTCCCCCTTGCTGAGGGCAGCACAAGCTAGTGTCAGACCTGCTGTTTCCAGCGCTGTGCCCCTTATTCTGTAAGATGCTGGAGTTTTAGAGCATTTAATACTCAAATCTTATTCATGAGCAGGTGTTAGCCCCGCCCACCAAAGGCTAGCCCCGCCCACTGACAGTTATTCACATTTTTCTACCTATTCAAAGTAATAGGTTTGTCAGTTGAGGTGGGCGGGGCTAGCCTCAGGTGGGCGGGGTTTGAAAAAAACTGACTCTTTGAATAACTCTTTGAATGACTCTTCTGGCTGAAAACTGCAGATTTGAGCATTAAATACACGAAAACTACAGCATCTTACAGAATAAGGGACACAGCGCTGGAAACAGCAGGTCTGTCACTAACTTGTTCAGCCCTCAGCAAGGGGGGCATAATCTGACAGGTTCTCTTTAAGAGCTAGTAAAGACATCTACAAACCTCATATCCAACATGTATTACTGACTGGTACTTGCCCACAAAAGAAAATTTGGAACTAGGAGCAGGCAGCAAACGGAATATCAGGGTCTGAAAAAGAATAAAGGAATAGAGATTAAAGCTTAAAGCTTTGTGCAACTTTTTAAATTTAAAGGGGTTGTCTCACCAGAGCAACAGGCAGCTTCAGAATCCCGCTTCCTAACACATCCTGGTTAGCTGTGGGTGGTTCTATAGCAGTGATTAGCACATCAGCTCTGCATTTCCAGCTCTAATAGCACTGACATGACTGCAGGATATGTAACCTATAGTGCTGAGGGCTACAGAGCTCAAAGTAAACAATCAAACGTAATTAACCTCCTTTGATTGTTTAGAGATAACACAAACTGTTTTCAAGCTGCTGTCCATCCTGGTGACATCACTTGCTGCAGAGATAGAAGGGGAGAGCAGGATGGTCACCAGAGAAACCTGTGTGCACTCACAGCAGATACAATTTCTCTTATTTCCTGTTCAGGGAAAAATCAAATGAGGAATTTATTTGAAGTCTTGATTTAATGTTACCTATATGCTTAAAGCTAATCTTTATAGTGAGACAACCCCTTTAAGGTCCTCACTTTTTGCAATCTTCAGATACCCATACGTATCGCATCTTAAATTCATTAATTATTAGGGTATGTTCACACTGCTTATTTTGGGGCGCATTTCGCAATGTATCTTGCGGCATACTGTGCTTAGTACGTGGGGAAATGCGCCCCATAGAGAACTATGGATTACGCCTCCTCCCCCCTTATTGTATGATCGTATTGTACGAGCGGGGAGATAGTTGACATGTCAATTACTTGCAGCGAATATACGCCAGGAGTAATAAATGTCTCTGCCGCCTCCCCACCTCTTTCCGTGACGCTGGAGTAAGCGCTGATGAGCGCGACTCCCAAAAAACCCGGCGTAATTGCGGCCATAATGTACGTGCCACAATTACGCCATCTGAACATACCCTTAAGCTATGTTCACACGGCTTAAATTGGGACGTATTTCACGGCGTACTGCGCTCAATCCTGTACGGGATCCATCCCAGTCATTACAGTAATCCACAGTTCTCAGAGAACTATGGATTATGCCTCCTCTCCCCGCTCATACGAAGCGACGCGCGGGGAGATAAGTGACATGTCAATTATTCACGCCATTTACGCGCCGCGAGTAATGCATGTCTATGGGGCCGACGGGCTGCCGCCCTCCCCACCCCGGCGCAAGCTCCCGAACACACGGCGTAATTGTGGGGCGTAATGAACTTAGCCTAAGTCTGTAGAACAGAAATATTTTGTTTACTGTTTCTTTTTAATATTTTGGGTTACTTACTTTTTTACTTCTCCATCTCGGACATATTTATTTTCTTTCTGTAGTTTTTGAACAGAGAGCAGGATCCGTGTGCTTTATGGTAATTGCAATCAATGAGGATTGATGCATAGTAAGGAAAAACGTTTGTCCAGAGTCCCATCTGGTAATATTTTAGAGCTTTATTTCATCCTTTTAAGACCTAAAATCATTTTTTTCTTTCTTGATTCTATGCTGTCCATAATGTTTTGTTTTTTTTACCTGTCCATACATTCCACATTGCAAACTCCTTGGTGAGCTTGATTTACTTACATATTTGTTTTAACTTTGTGGACAGAAAAGTGTCTGTAAAGAAATATAATCTAGAATATTATAATATAAGTATAGTCTCCGAGAAGAGATGGCATACAGCCGCTCCAGCAAAAACCAGGAAGTTGCAGGGGAGATGCATACATAGCCTAATCTGTGTGTATCGTGTTACTATTCTGCTGGCTCTGTCCCAGTCTACACGGCACAGCTGAAAAGTGAATTGCAGAAAACAGGAAATGTCAGCCAATTTTGTGCACTCTAGGATTTTTTTAATAAATGGGTAGTAAATTCCTGTACATTTTTCATGATGTACTTTGCTTGGGAAAGGCTTAGTGTTACTGTATGTCACAATAGCTCCTGCAACATAAAATGGGCTTGCTGACGTCTCAAAGATTGTTGTAGCTCTCCGACTATATGTGATCTCCTGATACTGTTTGTGGATCTGAAATAAAATAAAAATAAAAAAATACACTCTCCCAAAAAATAAAATAAAATGATTCCAAATGTAAACTGCATATTTTGATCACCCATAAGTGATTCCGACAAAGGGTCTGCTGACAAAAAGGTCGTCATACTGGTAAAGTAATCCTTAGTACAATTTACAGCTGGCCACACTGAGCAATTAGTAAGTATGTAATCATGTAGCACAAGCAACAGATGGTGTTCCCTGTAACCTTGTGATACAATCTTGTGAATTGTACAATATTCTTACATTACTGAATGAATGTTACTTCTCATGAGATTCTTTGTAGATCTTCATCAGATATCTTCCCTTCATCGCAGAGCGCTTCCATCTAAAGTCAAGAAAATCTTTCTGTAACTATAAGTTGTTCATTGTTCCCCTTTTGACAAACTGGAGACATTTTCATATGGGCAAATGTTCAGACACCGCATTTTTACGTTTGTAAAATGAGTCTCAGATTTGCAACAGAAATCGCTCAGATTTCTGCTGCAGATTTCCACTTTGTAGGATCTGGATTTTGCTGTGAATTTAGACTCCAGTTAGCCCCATTCAATGAGGTTAAGCCATGTCCTAGCTATCCGAGTGTCTGTATGGAATCAATGCAGAAACCAAATCAATAAATGACATAGCTTTTATGCTTTTCTCTGCACGTACAATCTGTGCTGTATAAACTATGGTGTGGCTTCCTATTGAAATTAATTGGACATGGTTTGGGGATAGAATTCACACAGATTCAACAACAAAATATACGTGAAGATCTGTCATGTGAACCGGGCCTTAAGGGGGTTTTGCCACTTAGTGAAATTGACGTGGGAAGTTTGTAAATTCAAATAATAAACAATTTCACTATTCATTATTATTAAAAATTCTGCACTGTTTTTGTCTTAGCTGCTTCTTTAGTGATCCATTGTTTACAGCTGGTCTCCAGGGGATACGACCAGGGCTGTGAGCTCCTCAGTCCTGGTCGCACATGCTCAGACATCACCTCTGTTCTCAGGTAGCTACTGAGTGTTCAAATCCCATTTGCTGTCATTATACTCCTGTCCTTTGGACTAGTTAGTAATAAGTCAAACAGTGCAAATAAAAAAATTACACCTCAATGAAGTCTGTGCATTGATAAAGAGGAAAAAAAATCCACAGGTTAAGTTCCTGCAGGGATTTGAACCAAGGACCCTTGTGCTGTAAAGCAAAATTGTTACCTACAGTGTAGCTACTTACAATTCTATACATAAACAGACCTTTCTTCCACTAGAGAGAGGAAAGGCCTGGTGATGTCATCCTGCAGGGTCACATGATATGCAATTCAAACTAATCACACACGCCCCCTTCTGAGCACACAGAGCTGAAGAGCTGGAGGTATGAAATGAGATTGTGGCAAAACCCCTTTAAGGCTTCTTTGTTACCCTGTATCTGTTTTTGAGAAGTTGGATGGGCTTGAACACGACCTGCACACGTGGGTTGTATAGATGTTGAATATCACACCCACAGATATATACTGTACATTGGCCCATACAGCCCAGAATTTTTAAAGAAAAATAAAGCTCCTTGGGCTAAATACAAAATCTGTATCGATGTCCCCCTCTCGTCATGTGCTATCTATAATACTGATAACTATCTTCATATATGGCAGATGAGATTCTGTAATGCACCAAGACACTGCTGCGCCTGGTACGTAATCACCGCCATGCAAAGGCCTAACTTAAAGGGAAACATCCATCAGAAAGAAGTATTTTTGTTAAAATTAATATTCCTATTGTTTCCTATATTTGAATTTTTTGCAGTACTATATTTTAATTTGGCAATTCTGTGGAATTAAAAATTGCATATAAAATCTTGTCCATTTCTAGCTGTAGTTATTAAAGAATGGCAGAGAAGACTAATTTAAAGTTGCTGCTGACCTCTGTGTAGTCTCATTACAAATAGCAGGTAATGACATAATGATTGCCTCGTTGTTCTCTGGACAGGGACAGAAAAGATGAGCAATGAAAAGAGCATGAAAGGATATATCCGTTCTCTGCACTGGATTTCTCCACCCTTATCAGCAGGGTTGCTGTAAAGGCAGTACAAGTGGGCCCCCTTGTTTCACACAGAAGTCAGCGCGGCGCCACTGTGTCAACTGGGAGGCCTGGGCCCACGCTGCTCAGTCAATACCTGGCTGGCTACCTACCTACAGGGCTCCAAATACCTACCTACCTGGCTACATACCTATTGGGGCCCCACTATCTACCGATCTACGGGGGGCATACTACCTACCTGGCTACCTATCTACAAGGGGGCCCACTATTTACCTACCTAAATACGGGGGACCCTATATAACCATTTTAGGTGGGGGCTATATACCTAAAAAACACTGCAATTGTTATATGAACAAAGGATTTAAACCAAAATATCACTGCAAATAAAACCCCAAATTAAAACATAACCTTTATTTAATTTGTCTAAAATAATCAAAAACCCCTATATTTTTAACCCCAAACATACCTGGATAAATATTGCATACCGGTACTTCCTTAAAGTGGAGTAATCGCCCAAAAAAGCGGCCCCCCTTTTTATTGACAGCCAAACACAACATCGGCTAAACACCTTTAAATCCCAGTTTACCCCAACGTTTTTCCCCCCCTGTAAGTTTTCGGGGTTCATCAGGGATTCAAAAACTCTTACTGTGGAAAAAAATTTTACACTATAAAACAACGCATAAACAACAACTCATACATTCACCATTAAGGTTAGATATTAACTATCCCTTAGCTTAGTGCTGCGGGTAAAAACACAAATGAGTCCGGGCGGGCTCCTCTGGTATTTTTGGGCCCCCAAAAATAGTGGGATACAGAGCAAAATTAAATCCCTGCACCCTTAAAAAACCCCTAAACGCCCCTGTAAAGTTACATGAAAACCCCCTGCTTCCTAAAAAGTGGGTGGTATATTTTATGCCCATTTCCTGGGTTTCCCCCATGGGGCATTGTCCCACACTAAAATTAAGCCTGGTTTTTTTCCGGCGTTTCCGAAGCGGAGCTCCCCATGACCAAAAAGGAAGAGACCGTCATTTCCCGGGGAACGCAAGGGGAAAAAACAGCGCCCTGTGCTGGAAGCCGCCCGAAAACCACCCCCCCGGGTGCCTACGTCCCCCCCCAAAGCACTGCGAAATTGTCGGGAAATGAAAAAACCATCTCGCCCGAAAAATTTCACCATTTTTTAAAAATTTCCCTTAAAGATTTTTTTTGCAAATAACACCAAACTGTAAAAATTTTGCCCAAATTTTGCCAATAAAATTAAAAAAATGGAGGCTCTTTTTTAATATCAACACTTCCCCTCGATATACATTTACGTGCACGGGTCATGTGATTTCATTTATGCCGAAAACCAAAATAGGGCGACAAAAAACTTTTTAGATTGGGGCTTACTGCGGGGGCAAAGTTAAGACATACGGGGTACAAGAATTCTTTTCCCTCAGCTAATATATTCCCAAAGGGCTGTAAGCAATCAATGAAAATAATAAAAAAGGATATAATGCTGAACAAAATTGGTCAACTTAGAAATAAAATAAAAACCCACCCCACAGTGGAGAGGGGGAAAACTGAAAAAAAGAAATTTGAACACAGGCCCGAAAAAGATTCTTTTCAATAAAACAGCCCAAATGCAAAGGCCAAAATTGGGGCCCCTTTTTGGGTTTAAACCAAATCCAAACAAAAACCATTGGGCCCCCCTTTAAAAATGGGAAATTCGCTATCCCAACCCTCCCTGGGAGAGGGCTCCCAACTTTAAATCAAAAAAACGCAGAGTTTCCTTTCCCATTAAAAAAAGTTCCCACAAAAGTCAAAAAACGGCATGCTCTCCTTTTTCGAAACCCCCCAGTGTTCGCCCCCCCTTCCCTTTTTTAAAAATTCCCCCTTTTTTTTTCCAAAATATTTTAATGGGCGGGGGGCCCATGTACACATATAGAAAACTCCCCCCGCCCTACATTTTGGAAAAAATCACGGATAAAGAATTTTTTTGCCATTTGAGCATTTGTAAAGGTTTTTTAGTTTTTGTATGTTTGGACAGTTTCCCCCAAAAACTCTGTCCAAAATTTGAACATACCAATGGGTCTCCTTTCAACCAAGTGCCTTGAGGAGGTTTTGGGGCATAATGACTAGGGATCGGGTCTATTTTTGATGGATCAACCTCCCCGGGATTTTGGAAAATTTGAGGGGGTTTGGGGGAACATTTTCCCCCCCGGGTCCTGACCCCAAACATCAAAATGCCCCAGAAATTTTTTCAAAAAAAAAAATAATTTCCCCCGAATTTTTTTCTATCATAAAAGGGTTTTGAAAACTATACGTGCTTTTTTTTTGTCAACATCTTTCTAAATTTTTCCCCTGTGGGAGATTTGGTCCTATTTTTTTTTTTGGTGCAAAAACCCCAAAGGTGTTTCCCCAAGGATTTTAGGGGTACCCCCTCGATTGAGGAATCTCTCTCTCAACTTTCCTAAATTGTCCCCCCTTAAAATCCTAAATCCCTGGGGGAAATTTTCTTCACCTCAAAACCCCCCCTTTTAGGTATTCCTCTCCTAAAAAGGGAAATTGGGGGAAGTTTTTTCCAGTGTAACAAGCAAATTGGGTTTTCCCTGTTTTGTTTCCCAAAATATCCGTATGAATTTTGCCCTTTTGAATCCTTGATAAAAAAAAAATAAGAAATCTGGGAAAAGGTAAAAAACTCTCTTGAAATTTCATTTTTTAACCCGGCATCCCATATTTTGTTTTTTAAGCGGGCAACAAATTTCCTCAAAAATGACATCTTTCCCTTCCCCAGAGGATGATGATGTCATCAATGTACCTCCCCCCCAAAAAAATATCTGGGGGGGCCATTTACATCTCCCGGGTTTGGGGTACTAAGGTAAACCTCCCACCAGCCCCGGAAAAAATTTTCATAATTTCGGGGGGGCCCAAAGGCTCCCCATTGGGGGTGCCCCTGAGCTGGTGGAAGGGCTTTTTGCAAAAAAACAAAATAATTATTCTTAATTTCAAAAACAAGTTTGTCAAAAGACAAAAGCATTAAAGAGCCTTAAATTCAAAACTTCCTTTTTTAGGGCAAAAAAAAAATTTAACTGCCGAATGGGCCAATTTCATGGGGATTTACATAAGGGTTTTAACATCTTTTTGGGGCCAGGTAAACTTCTTTACTAAAACCGTGATTTCCCTCTAAACTAAATTAAAGGGAACCGAAGTAAACTCTTATGAAAATGGCAGTGTAGTTACAAGTTTCCTTAAAAAAGCTACTATGTAGATCCCCAAAATTTTTGCGTAAAATTTATTTCCCAAAACCTGAAACTTTGGGTCTGCCCCCTTTAAATGGGGAAAATCCCCTTTTGGACTTCGGGATGAATAGAAAATCGGTATTTTTGGGGGGTTAAAGGGCATCATAAATTTAAATTCCTGTTTTTGGGATTGAAACCCCTCCTAAACCCTCCACAATAAACTTTTCCAAAATTTCCCCCAATAAAAAAGAAAAAAGTTTTTGGGGCTTGCAAAATAACGTAAACAATAATCCTTTTGTCCTTAAGAAGAAAAACGCCTCACATCTGTTTTTTTAAAAATGTTTATGGTTTAATAAGATAAAGTTTTCCCCCCTTAACGGGGAATTTATTAAGATAGACTTATCCCTTTGGGTTTCCCGTGCGACAAATGCTTTTGATTCCCCTACTGAGGTTATTTTTTGGAAAAAGGAAGTCCTGGTTTTTACAATAGAAACACGTAAAATTTTAGACTATTTGCCAAAAATAAATCAAATTTTTGTGTGTATCCATCTGACTCGCCAAATTCAGGGGGAAGGGGGGTAAAATATGGATTATTATGCCTCCCCATCCTCTGGCCCAAAAACCCAAAACACCCCCCCCCTTTTTTTAGAGGGTTGGAAGGGCCCCCCATCTGGGGCCTGAAAACATCCCTCAGAAAACAATGATACAGATCAGCATCCCAAAAAAATCCCTTTTAACCCCTTACAGATAAACAATTAATATTAAAAAGAAAATACAGTTCTTTCAAAAAGGCTTAACCCTTTTTTTGCCAAACCAAACCAAATTTTTAAAAATGAATTTTTTTATGGATCAAAGATGTACAACCCCTTTTTGCTTTAAACTTAAGTGGGAAAAATTTTTTAAAAAACAAAGAAAAGGGTAAATGCCAGCAGGGTTTGGGGGTTACAAGCACCCGGATTTTTAAGGTATACGTACTTTAGTGTCCCTTTTTGGGGGGAAAAAAAAAACAAAAAGGGACAAAATAAACTGAAACCAAAAAGTTAAAAAGAATGGGGCCCCCCAATTTAGATGGATACCAAAAAAATTGATTTATTTTTTGCAAATTCTCAAAAAATTACGTGATCTGAGTGAACAAGACTTCCATTTTCCCCAATAACCTCGTAGGGAGGGGAAACAGAAAACACTGTCCAGCCCCTGGAACGAGATAAGTTTTAACAAAATCAAACCCTTTCCCATAAGGGGGGGAAAAATAGTCATTTTTAAAACCCCTGACATGTATAAAACCCGATGTGGGAGCATCCCTTCTTAAGGACAAAAGGGCAAAAATGATACTTATCCCCGCAAAACCCAACATCTTCTTTTCCCATGGGTTTGGAAAAGATACTTTTTGGAGGGTTTAAGGGGGGGGGGGGGGGGGGGGGGGGGGGGGGGGTTGGGGGGGGCCCCGTATCCACACAGAATTTAAAATTTTTTGATGCCCTGTAATCCCCAAATAAAACCCACTTTCTATTCAAAACCCGGGAAGATCCAAAAGGGTTACCCCACTTAAGGGCGGGCCCAATTTCAGGTTTTAGGACAATTACGCAAAATTAGGGACTACAAATAAAAAGCATTTTACAGGGCTTCGTAAATACACTGGGCCCTCTTTCATAAAATACTTCGATCTCCTACGTAATTAGATGGAATCACGGTTATAAAGAAGTATACCTGGGCTCCATAGATGTTAAAGCCCAAAAATAGTAAAAATCCCACAAAAAAAAAATTTTGGGATTCAAGGGAGTTGGGAAAATTTTTTGTCAAAAAGAATGTTGAATTTCAGGGTCATAATCCTTTTGGGCATTAGACTACTTTTTTTTGATTAAAAACATAATTATTTTGTCTTTTGCAAAAAGACCCCTTTCCCCCAGGGTCAGGGGCACCGCAAAGGGACTCTTTTCGCCCCCGGGAAAATGCAAAATTTTTTTCCCGGGCTGGTGGGGGGGCTACCTTAGTAAACCCAACCGGGAGATGACAATGGGCCCCCCCAAAAAAAAAAATAATTAAAAATTTTGGGGGAGGGACATTGATTTACATCAACATCCCCCTGGGAAAAGGGAACAAATTCTTTTGAGGGGGTTTGTTGCACCCGCTTTAAAAACAACAAAAACGGGATCGCTTTACATTTGAAATACAAGAGAGATGTTTACCTTTTCTAGATATTCTTATACAAGGGTTTTAAAGGGGAATATTTTAAACGGAAAATTTATAGGAAACCTACAGCAACCAATACTTGTTAAAACTGGAAAAACTACCCTCCAATTTCCCTTAAGGAGAGGAAACCTAAGGGGCCCGTTTTTTTAAGGAAGAAAAATTGCCCCCAAAAATAGGGTTTTTGGATACAAAACAGGCATGTTGGGGAAAAAGAGATTCCTCAAACGAGGGTACCCCCCTAAATCCTTTAATCAGCCTTTGGGGAAGCACAAAAACAAAATAGGAAAAACTCTCCAAAAGGGTAAACTTCAGAAAAATGTTGACAAAAATTTAAACACTTTTAGTTTTTTTAAACCCTTTTAAGATAGAAACTTGAAAATTAAAAAATATTCGAAAAATACTGGGGGATTTTGGAAAGTTGGGTCAGGGCCTGGAGGGAAATAAAAAAAAAAGTTTCCCAAACCCCCCCAAATTAAAATATCGGAGAGGTAGATCCATCAAAGATAACTGATCCATAGTCCCCTTATCACCCTTTCCCCTCAAAAGGGACTTGGTTAGAAAGGGGACCGATAGGTATGTTCAAATTGGACAAGATGTGTACCTGTCCACAAAATACAACAAACTAAATCCTTTCCCAATGCCTCAAATGGCAAACAAATTTTTTATCCGTGATTTTGCCAACTTTTTAAGGGGGGGGCGGAAGGAGTTTTCTAATGTTTTACATGCCCCTGCCCCCCCTTAACTAAAAGGAAAAAAAAAGGGGAATTTTTAAAAGAAAGGGGTGGGGGAAAAATCTGGGGGAAATACGAAAAGGAGAACCGCCATTTCTTTACATGTTGGGAACATCATAAAGGAAATGCGAATCTCTGCCCTTTTGTGATTTTAGAAGTTGTGAACCATCTCCCCAAAAGGGGGGGATTGGGATAGACGAAACCTATGTAAAGGAGGGCCCCAATTTAATTTTTCGTATGGGTTCGGTTTTAAACCCCCAAAGGGGCCCCAATGGGGACCCTTTCAATTTTGGGGTTTTTTTATTGAATAAGACCCCTATTCGGGCCCGTGTTCATTTCTTTGTTCAGTTTTCCCAAATCTCCCCCATGGACTGCTTTATAATATTCTCTAAAATTTCCCGACCAATTTTTGTACAGCATTATAAACACTATTTTTTTTTTATATTCCCTTGATTGCTTACAGCTTTGGGAATAATAAGGCAGCTGAGGGCAATAATTCTTGTACCCCCAAAGTCTTAACTTTTTCCCCTCAATAAGCCCAAAATTAAAATGTATTTGTCGCCACTAATAGTTCTCGGCATAACCGAAATCACATGACCCGCTACACGAACTGTATATCAGAGAGGATGTGGTTTTATATTAAGAAAGAGGGTCCTACCATTATTCCATTTTATTGGCAATTGGGGCAATATATAACAGTTAGGTGTAAAATTTTCACCACATCCCTTTCAGAATTTTAAATATGGTGATTATTCGGGCAGATTTGGTTTTTTCATCCTGACAGCGGCAGTGCTTTTTTGGGGAAAGCCAGGCAAACCCCGTGGTGCGGGCCGCTCTCCCACACAGGCGCACTGTTTTTTTTTCCCTCTGGGGCTTACCCGGGAATTTTCCTGTCTTTTTCACTTCCGGTCCCTGCGCCCGCTCAGCATTCTGAACCCGGGAAAAAACCGAGGCTGGTATAAGTGTGCACACAAGCCTATGGGAACCAAAAGGGAAAGGGCATAAACCCAACAACCCCCTACTTGGGGGGAAGGGAGGGGTTTACACTGATACTTTACAGGGGGTGTTTTTGGGTAATTTTAAAAGGGGTGCAGGGGTAATTCTGCCTGAAACCCTACTATCTTTGGGGGCCAAAAATACCCAAGGGCTGCAGGACTCATCGTGTTTATACTACCCGCACTCAAGCCCAAGTATCAGTCTATCATCTAACCCCTTTAAAGGGGAATTTTAAAAAAATTGTAAATAAATGCGTTTGTATATAGTTTAATCTTGTTTTCCCCAGAAGAGTTTTTGAATCCCCTGATTTAACCCCAGAAACAAAATGGGGGAAACGCGTTGGGGTAACTGGGATATAAAAAAGGGGTTTTATCACCATGAAGGATACGGGCTGTCAATAAAACGGGGCCCCTCTTTAAACAGGGGGATTACTCCCCCTGACGGGTAGTACACGGTATGCAATATCATCCAGGTATGTGGTGTTTTAAAATATAGGGGTTTAGATACTATTTTTTGACAAACTAAGTAAAGGTTATGTTTTAACCCGGGGTTATTTTTTGCAGGGCTATATAACCCCAATTTAAACCAAGGGGACCAAGGGGGGGTTTAAATTTTTACCATTTGGGGCCTATTTGGGGGCGGGGTTTTCTATTTCTGAAAGGGGCCCCGAAAATTTTTCATTGGGGGCCCTGTTTTTCAGGCCCAGCGATAACACTTTTTCACCCCCTCAGGTCATAATTTACCAGGGAAAGGGGAACCATCAAGCTAGCACTACTCTGGGAAACCGGGCCGGGGCCAAATTCCCAAAATTGGGTGGAAGCGGCCCCCGCAGACGCCACCCCGCCCGCGAGTTCACGACCTTTTGTGGCCCAGCTGGGACAGTCATCACACTCCCGTCAGGGAGGAGGCGGGGGGATCGTTCCCCTCCCCCCTTTCCCCTGTATGTACACGCCGTTGTGCCCCTGTAATACGATCAGCGTCGAAAAGGGGTGTGATGCGGGGCGCATCATCCCCCTGCACGCTAGTCGGTGGGCCGGGAGATGTCCGGAGCTGGATGCGCTGCAGGGACCCGGGTGATAAGTGGCTTTTATTTTTTTTAAAATTTTTGTTACTAAAAGGGGGGCATCTACCTGGTTAAAGGGGGCATTTCCTGGCAAAAAGGGGCTCTACCTGGCAAAAAAGGGGGCATTACGGGCTACAATGGGGGCTCTATGGCTAAAAAGGGGGGCACTACCTTACAAAGGGGGGCTTTACCTTTTTACAAGGGGGTTACCGGGCTGCAAGGGCATCTCCCTGGCCACAAGGGGGCATCTACTTGGCCAAAGGGGGGACTACCTGCCTGTAAGGGGCACACGGGTTATGGGGGGGCTACTACCGGGCTTAAATGGCACTACCGGGCAAAAGGGGGGCATCACCTGGTTTCTTCCAAAGCCGTTATCGTTGGTAGGTGGGTTGGCTTTATGAAGGGGGGGCACACCCAAAAAGTGGGCGGGCCATGCAAATTTTTTTTTGCCGCGCCGCCCTTTTCAGTCTCCTGCTTTTCCACTTTCAAAAGTTTAAGTATGGTAGGGGTCCACCCCATGATCATAATGGAAAAGTCGAAGGTTTCACCCGGCCCAGAGGGCTGAACGTGTAGGTCAATCAAATCAGTAGTTCACTAGCATGTAATAGAAAGATACAGCGGAGAATTCTTAAAGATCAGCCAATAGGCCCATGTTTTACAGAATTTAGTCTTTCTCAGGGGGGTTTATCAATTCCTCCACCTTTTTATGAAACTGATCTCCGCAAACCTCTTCAAAAGGATGGGGGGGGCCAAGATTTTCCTTTTCTGTGTTCACGTTTTGGCTGCTTATTAGAAAGCTTAAAAAAATTTTGCCACAAATTAAAAATTTACTGGGGAAACTTGCAAAAATTTTAAATAACAAACCATTTTCACCATTCCTTATTATTAAAAATTCTGCACGTTTTTTTTTTTAGTGCCCCCTTTATGATCCTTTGTTTCCCCAGCTCGTTTCCGGGGAATATGACCGGGGGTGAGGTCCTCAGCCCCGGGTTGCACTTCCCCTCTCCTCTCAGGCAGCAAATGAGTGTTCAAAACCCCCAATGTCCCGGTTTTATTTTTACTCCCGTCCTCGGTACCCCTTAGTATGTTGAGTTTTTTATTATCGACAAAGTTAAAAATCGGAAACGGTATTTATGTTGATAGGATTTTTTAGATCACGCGACTTTTTTAAAGGTTAAAATCTGGGCTTAATCTTTTAAATTATGGGGTTTGAAATTTTGGGTGCTTCTGTCATTTTTGGGGCCCAGCAAATCATTTTAAAAATAGAGCAGGGTGAGGTTGTGTGGGGACTTCAGGGAAGGTTTTTTTGTATGGCTGCGTTTGGGCTGGAAAAATCACTGCCTCGTTTTAAAAATAGAAAAACCCCTTCCTGTTCATAAAATTCAGTGGTTCAGTATCCAAAGCAGTGGGGACTGCGCTTTTCCTCTTTTCCAAAACGCTCAGCGTTTTTTATTCTATTTGTTCACAGAGACAGTTCTACTTTTGGTTTGGTGATCCTTTAAAATCATTTTTGATCGAGTTTTTGCAGTTTTTTAGGTAGTTGGGCAGAAAATTTTTAAAGGGAGTTTAAACCGCTGTAAATTTCAGGGGGGGGGGGGAAGGGGGGGTATTTTGTATTGCAACATTGCAATAGTTTTATTTTTAAACCCCATTTTTCTGTTGAAATATTATTTGGGGATATTGGACACCTTTGAACTTATGTTAGGAAAACAATTTTTTCTAATAACGGGAAAGGTCTTTTTTTTTAGGTGCAAAATTTCCAAACTTTGTTTTTAAGTATACTTTTCAGATGGGTTGTTCCTTTTTAAAATTTTGCCCGTTCATCTTTGTTGTTAGGGTCCCCCTTTGCATTTAAAAATTTTTGGAAATCCAGAAATTTTGGGGGTGTAGTAAACCACAGGTGAATTGATAGGTGCCAAAAATCCTTTTTAAATTACCCCGTATACATTTCAGATCCCGTGTTTTTTCCCTTTTTTTGCCCAGCCCAGATTTGTTGTTAGAGCCACCTTGCGGGTTAAAATTTGAATCCAGAAATTTTTTGTAGTCACCACAGGTAAATTGATGGGTGAAAAAAAATACCTTTTTTATCCGAAATTACTTTAAAGGGGTTACGTGTTTTTTGCAACTTTTCCCAGTCCAGTTTTTTGATAGAGGTACCTTGCATTTAAAATTTGAATCCAGCAATTGGGGTAGTCACCAAGGTAAATTTGATATTTCCCAAAAAAATCCCCTTTTTTTTTAAACCGTATACTTTTCAAAAACGTTTTTTTTGGGCCATTTTTTGCCCATCCAATTTGTTGATATGCCCCTTGCATTTAAATTTTGAATCCAGAATTTGTGTAGTCCCCAAAGGTTTGAATTGATGGGTTTGCCAAAAATACCTTTTATTACCCCTTTTTTATACTTTTTCAAATACGTGTTTTTTCCCAATTTTTGGGCCCCCAGGCCGATTTGTTGTTTAGGCCCCCTTTTGCAGTTTAAATTTAAATTTAAAAACAATTTTGTTTTGATTTGGGGGTTTTGGGAGAATAGCAGTGTTTGGGCCGCTTTTAATAATGATTTTTCCCAAAAACTTTTCCCATACCTTCTAAAAATTTTATCTTTCTGAACATGGAGCAAAAAATGCGGGTGATAACGGCAAAGAGGGGGGTAGGCCCTGGAGAAAGGTACAAAGAGAAGGTGCCCCTTCCATTTTTTGGCGAAAACACGCCCCCCAAAAAGCGGTTTTTTTTGGGGCCCCCCCGGTTGCGGAAACCGTCAGGTCGCCCAACGCTGGGTCAGGGCCCTTTTAATCTCAGTAAAAAAACCCCGGGGTGGGGCCAATCGTCCTTCAGGGGTTTTAAATTCAACCTGCAACCCAGCAGTCTTCCCTCCTCGCCCTCCCAGTAAACGGCCAAAATGTCGTCATCACCCTTTCTTCAGCTTTGGTCCAACTTTAAAGCGGGCCAAAATGTCAACCTGGGTTTACCCACCACTGTGTATAATCCTTTTTCCCCTGAAAAACCCCCTTTTATGACAAAGGGCGTTTAGGGTCAGGGCATTTTAAAAGATCAAGGGGCCCAAAGGGATGATTTTGTTGTTTTGGGACGCCATCAGGGAGGAAAAGGGAAAAGCCGGGTAAACGGCAAAAAACCCCGGGGGGTTTCGGCAACGCCTTGCGGGCCCCTCTTGCTTTTTACCGCAGCTCCTGGATGCAGAATGTCAGGACGACGAAGTCCCCCTTTTGTTGAGGGATGATACGATTTTGCGGACCCAAAAGTGGTCTTTTTCCGCGGGAATTTGTTTGGGCGAGCGCTTAAATCACTGGACAAGGGGAAGACGGGGGTTGTTTTTACGGGCCCCCCGCCTCAAAAAGGGAGGGGGGGGTTCGCAGAAGCCCGCTTGAAAATGATTCCCCCCACCCCAGGGGTCAGGGGAAAACCCCCGCTCCTCGTTTATTCGCCGTCAAAAAGGCCCAAACCCCTCTCAAGCCTGGGCCTTCTTTGAAAAAGCCTCTGATTCCCCCAAAGCAAAGTATATGCCCCCTTTTGGGCCGTAACGCAAAAAGGGTAGGGGCAAAAACCTTGGGGTTTTTTAACCACCCCCCAACTTTGCCCGGGTCCCCATGCAGCGAATGATGGGTTTGAAATGGAGGAAACCCTTTTGGCCAAAAAAGGCCAAAAGCCCGACACCTTTTCACGCCTGTAAACCCCCTCTGCCCTCCCCCCTTTCCTCCGCCCCCCCCATCCCCAACCCTTCCTCAGCTCCCCATGTCTCTCAGAGTCATAAATTCCGTTTTCAGCCTCCCCCGGGTTCCCCCCGATTTACCACAAGCACCACCAGAGACCCATGCCTTACCCCTTTCCCCTTTCCCCGCCAGTTTGACGACCTGCATCCTTTTAACAGCGGCCAGCCCGGCAGCACCCTTTTTCTGTCCCAGGTTTGGGAGCAGAAGAAACATTTTTAAAAACCCAAAACATCCCAAAGCCAAAAGCCTAGTGTCGGCCTTTGCCGGGTTTTTTTGGCCCTTTGGGGAAATTTTTCCCTTTTCCCCGGGTTGGTGGCACAAAATGATTTCCCCGCCACGTCGGGCCCCTTGGGCCTGCCCCCAATACCAGATGCCGAGCAGGCATTTCTTTGCCAAAAAAGCCGTCCCTCCCCCGGGCCCAGCCCTGGCAAAAAAAATTTTTCCCAATTTGCATTGTCCTGCATCTTTTGGGCCGGGAAAAAGTCCTTTCTGCCCCACCAACACATGGATGGGGAAAACCCGGGCCCAAAGGGCCCGCTTTATCTCTGGGGGAACGGGCCAAAGGGGGAGCGGGGTGGATGTTTTCCTGGGGGTGCCGGGTGGACTCTCGGCCGGCGCACGCTTTTCAAAAACCGCAGGGATGGGCAGGACTTTTCCCCCAAGGTCCCTGGGGAAATCACGTGCCCAGGGGAAACCAGGCCTTTTGGGTTAAAATTTAAAATCTGTCTTGGAGAGTCCCCCACCCCGGTTTCAGGAGTGTGGACGGTTTCTCGCAACGAAAACCGAGGGGCTGGCGGGGGGTGCCAAGAACCTTGTGCCGGGAAAAGGTGGTGTTGGGGTTAAGGGTCAAAATTTTCTGCTAGCCGCCCTTTAAAAACGGTAGGATTTGGAGAACTTCCCTTGCCTGGCACGTCATAAAACCTTGTCGTCCAAAATTTTCTAAAGAGTTTCCCGGGTCTGGATTGCCTGCTGGGGGAAGGGGGCCCCGAGGTCTGAGTTCGCATTTTCCGGCTTTTTTCCCCACCCTGCTTCGTCCCGCCGGGCTCCCTTTTTCCCGCGTCAGCTCAGCCCCCCCCTTCCAACCCGATCCATTTTTGACGTGGCAACACCCCTGGTTTTCCCCAACCCTCCAACAGGGCTCCAGGGGATTTTTGGGAAAGCAGCGCATTGCCTTTACCGGGTTCGAAGTGCCCATTTGGGCCTGCCCAACCCAGCGGTGCGGCCCTGGGGTTTTTGACCCAAAACCGAGGGGTGGAGGCGGGGTGAAAAAAAGGCCTGCACCATCCTTGCCAATTTTAAAGAAGCCAACCCAAAATGGTCATTTCGGACAATGCCCTTGTCGCAAGAGCAAATTTGGTGATCTTAGTTCTTGGAACGAGCGTTGGACAAACCCGAAACATCAGGTTTTCCCCCCAGCCGACGGGGAGGAGAAAAGGACACGAAACGGACCCGGGGGCCTCTCTCTCGGGCGAAAAACCCCAAGGCCCCAAAGTTTTTTCCAAATTTCATCGGGCTTCATTAGGCAGTGGTTTCGGGGGCCAGGGCTAATGCAAGGAGGCGCCCTCAGCTTCAGGGTTTCATCATCTGAGGCAAGTCAGGACTGTGTTAAGCTGGCCGGGGGGGGGAAACGGGGGAGGTATTTTCCAGGGCACCCCACGTTAACCCCACGTCCCTGCCTTGGAAAGAGGTTTCCTTGAATTTGAGGCGGAGGGGGAAGATGAGGAAGATAAATTTTTTCTAGTGGGGCCCCCCGACCCAGAGGCTTGGGAAACAAGGCTCCATCTCTCCCCATGGGGTGTTGGATGCTCCATTTCCCCAACAAAGTTTTCCCCCCATTTAAAAAGGCCCTCAAAATGAAAAACAGGGTTTCTGGGTGGCCATCCTCCCGGATCCCCGGGGACAAAAAAAACTCCGCACCCCTTTTTTTTCCCCCCCACCCAAAAAGAGGTAAAATGCAAAGGGAAAAGGAGGGCCTTGGTTTATTGATCAACCGGAGACATCTGTTTTTTGTCGGCTTCATGTTTTTTCAAATGGGCACGGTGGGAAAACCCAGCGGGCGTGACAGCAGTAAGTGCCCAAATAGCCGTTCGGGGAGCGCAGGCAAGGTGGCTTTAAGCCTAAAAGGGTGGGCCTCTGGCAATCTTTTTTTACCCCCTTTACCAACGCATGCAATGGGAGGGCCCACATTTCCAAAACACAAGACCCTTAAGCAAAGGTGCCGGCACTTCTGGGGAACTCAACCCCGAGTTTTTGTTTTGGGGTTCCGGGGCCCAATAGACTTCTTGGGTATCCAAAATGGACGAAAGGCCCCAGCCCCGGGTCGCCACGCCAAGAGGTGTTTTCCTGCCCGCAGCCCGCGTTTTATTGAGTGGAAACCCTTTAGCACCCGCTGGAGGAGTCATTACAGACAAACCTTTCCCGCTTTCCCCCACAGTTAAATGTGGCGTTTTTGAAAATTCCAAAAAACAAGATAATCCCAAAAATGGAAATTTCCTCTGGATTGAAAAGTTGTGGCCCCAAATTTCCCAGGTCCCCCGGAAATTTGTTCTGGTTATTCACATTCCCTCTTCAAACAGAAATGGCCCCTCTTGAAAATTTTTTTAAAAAAATGATCTTTTCTTACTGAAAATTTTTATTCTCAGTTCCCAACAGTTCTTTTTTGCTGGTTTTGTTTATGAGGGGGATTTTGAAAAAGACAGCAAGGTTTGGTGACAACTTGTTTTTCCCCTTTACTACTTTTTTTTTAGAAGTTTTCGCATTGTAAAGGGGTTTTAAAGGTTTAATTTTGCTGTTAAATTTTACGCTTTTAAATTATGGCCCTTTTTGGGAACAGAAATTTTGGTTTTTAAAATTAAGTGGTTTTTCCCCCCAAAACAATTTTTAAAATAGTGGCTAGAAGTCTTATTTAAAATTTTTTTTGGGGGCATGTTGGTGAGATACAGTTTTATAATCATGGTTTTTTGGGAATAGAAATGGGGTTTTTTAAAAGGGGGTTTTTCTCCCTCACAATTTTTAACAGTGGCTGGGGAAAGTAAATTTTTAAAATTTTTTTGGGTCTTTGTTTGTTTAAAAATGAAAAGCAATCAAACAGGAAACTATTAAAAAAAAAAAATATTTTCCCTGCATTTGTTCTTCAAAATTGAAAAGGGCTCAAGGATCATTTTTTAAATTTTTTGGGGGGTTTTTTTGGGCTGGGACATGCAGCTATAAAACGGGTCCTATTAAAAAAAAAAAATGTTTTTTTAACAACATTTTGTTTTTCCCAAAATTTAAAAAGGGGCTAAAGGGGTCATTTTTTAAATTTTTTGGGGGCATTTTGCGGGTGACATGCGGGTTATACTACAGGTCCTATTAAAAAAAAAAAAAATTTTTTTTCTAACAGACATTTGTTCTTCAAAAATTTTTTCAAAAGTGGCTCAGGGTGATGGTGTTGCAGAAACAGGAATGGGAGGACACTGTTAATGGACACCAAAATTGCAAAATGACTTTTTTTTTGGCAAGACTTTAAATAGTAGCAACCCCTGTTTTTGGGAGAAAAACCCATTTAATATAATTAAAAAAAGGAAACAAAGACTTTTTTTGGGTTTCCACCCTTTTTTTTAAAAAAATGTTTTTTCTAAAATTTAAACTACTAAAAAACTTGCATTTTACAAAATGGGCGGGTAAAAAATTCCTCTAAAAGTAAAAGGGAAAGGTAAAGGAAGATTTGCCCAATGTTAGATTTAAAATGGAAAAAGAATCCCAAAAAAAAAAAAGGGAACCTGGGTGGAACGCAGAAATTAACCACCAGTATTTCCAAGGAAGCTAAATTTGGGGTCCGCATCATAGGGGGGGGAAAGCGCTCCCCGGTCTTACTGGGGTATTGGGGAAAAGGCTGGAGGTTTTCCCTCACATTTCCCCGTTTTCCGGGCACTCTCCCTTCAGCCGAGGGTTTTCTTTTGCGGGTCCTTAAGGGAAAATTTTTAAACCGGTTAAATTTAAAAAAAAGGACCCCAAGCCGGGGCTTCCCCCCGAAACCCACTGTAACCCCGGGGCCCTTTGGCAGCTAAACCTGGGGTTTTAAAATAATTGGACAGATGCTACCCGGGGGCTTCACCGCACCCCTGAAATTCGGGCCCGGGGCCAGCGGGAAACCCCCGGGATTTCCAAAAGATGGTGGGGCCCAAGCACTGGCCTCACCCCCACCTACTGTAATTTCGGGCCCTTGGCGCGGGCCCTCCCGTGTTAACGGGGGGCTGACGGCAGCTTGTGGTCTCACCCATTGGGGGAAAACAGGAGAGCTTCAAATTTCTCTAAAAAATCAGTTTTTGAAAAAGGTGTTTTTCTGGAGGTTTTTTAATTTAGTGTCAAAAAGGGCCCCAGGGCTGGCCCAAAAAATTGCAAAATTTTCCCCTTAAAATTTTTCTGGGGCGGGTCATATGGGTGCATCTTTTTGTTTCCCAGGGTTTTTCCTGTCCCTAATCAGGAAGAAGGTTTTTGGAAAAAAAAATTTAAAAACCATTGAATTGTTTGGGCTGAATAAACTCTCTAACCTGGATGGGCAAATGTCTTCTCAACTAAGAATTTTTTTTGGGGAATTAAATTGGGGAAAATTTTATTACTTATGGGGTTGGGCGGGAATAATTAACACATCTAAACGTGTAAAAATACCTTTAAAAACTGCAGGAGGGGTGTTTGTTGTATGTTATCAACTTGAAAAAAAAACAAAATGATAATTTAAATTTTTAAAAATTAAAAAAAAACTTCCCTAAATAAATTCTGTAAACAAAGTCAGTTACCAAAAAATATACTAAAAAGACGTCCCCTGTAAAAATAGCATAGTGGGGGCTTGTGATCTGTGGGTCAAAAAAGGGTTTTAAAGGGGGCATGCTTTGGTACAGGAAAGTATAGTCAAGTCCAGTTTCAACCCAAAATTTGGGGGTTTAAAAAAATTTCCCTTTTTTTTTTGGGAATTTTTTAATCTTTGGGGGCATGCAGGGGTTTGGGGGTCATGCCCGCGGGCCCCGGACAGGTATAGTCCTTGCCAGTGAAACAAAATTGGGGGTTGAAAGAACTTTCCCATTTCCCCGGGATTTTTTTAATTTTGTGGGTCAGATAGGTTTAAAAAGGCCATACCCGCCGGGCCGGCAGGTATTTGGGCAATTTCCAGTTCAACTTTAAAATGGTGGTTGAAAGACTCCTTTTCCCAGCACTTTTTAATCTGGGGTCAGACAGGTTTAATGGTCATTCTGCGGTACAGGACAGTATAGTTAATGTCCAGTTCAACTAAAATGGTGGTTGAAAGACTCCTTTTTCGGCACTTTTTAATCTGGGGTCATGCATGGTTTGGGGCTCATGCTGTGGCTCAGGACAGGGATATTCAATGTCCAGTTCAAGTAAAATGATGGTTCAAATCATACTGCCTTCTGGCACCGTTTAATTTGTGGGTGATGCAGGTTTAAGGGTCATGCTGTGGTGCAAGACAGGGATAGTGAATGGTCTGTGAGTTTTTTTCTGTGGCTTTTATAACCTAAGTGTGTTGCCTAAGATGCAGCACGTATCCATTTGACTGTTGTAGATGTTAATTCCAGCTTCTCCAGCCCTGTTTGGGTGTAAGAATGAAGGTGTTGTTCCTCTCCCATAGACTTTAATGGTCATCGGCGATAATCTATTATCGACTATCGGATATCTTATTGATAATTGCCGATATCGACTATCGACCCGATGACGATAGTCAACGCAATCGCTCATCACTACTCCTTAGTAATTACTCAAACAGTGCAAATAAATAAATAAAAAAGAAACCTCAATCAGGTATGTGCATTGATAAAGAGAAAAAAAAACACAAGTTTGGTTCCTGCAGGGATTTGAACCGAGGACCCTTGTGCCTGGAGGCAAAAACTTTACCTCTCAGCTACTCACAATGCTTTACATAAACAGACCTTTGTTTGACTAGAGAGAGGAAAGGCACAGTGATGTCAGCCTGCTTGGTCACATGATATGCAATTCAAACAAATCACACACGCCCTCTTCTGAGCACACAGAGCTGAAGAGCTGGAGGCAGGAAGTATGAAATGAAATTGTGGCAAAACCCCTTTAAGAAGAGACTTTTTAAATTTACTAAACAGGCATGGGGAACATGAAGAGTAATAATGCCTCTGGTGAATTGGGGATCGAGACCCCCGATGCCTCCCTGATTTCTTCCAGAACCAAAATCCAACCATTGTAGGTTTTTTAATGTACAAAGCACTTAAGATCTTTTATCTGTAAACTGTCTGAGGGTTTAATTTTATGCTTTTGTGACTGGCACGGTCACACTTCAAAGGGCTTTATAGCTAACATACACAGCAAACACAAGGTACAGAGATAGTCTTTGAAACGTATATTGAAAAAGGGGAGGTGGATTCTTAGGATCACGGATGGCAGTCGCCTGTCCAGTCGTGGTCAGGG
Source organism: Phyllomedusa bahiana (assembly GCA_025379985.1). Taxonomy (NCBI): domain Eukaryota; kingdom Metazoa; phylum Chordata; class Amphibia; order Anura; family Hylidae; genus Phyllomedusa; species Phyllomedusa bahiana. The sequence continues at coordinate 105,205 of JAODAL010000093.1, forward strand.
ACGTGAGAAACAAGATCAGCATACCAGGTTAGCCCCTTAACAACTGTCCGCCGGCTTTAGCTGGCAGGCGTTGCAGGTTGTTAATCTGCAGCAACATTTAAAACGTCGCTGCAGACAGAGGGGTTTTGCAGTACCGCAACTGTGCTAGGAACAGAGCTGTACTTAACTGCCCTGTTCCTAGAGCAGTCTCTGTAAACACCGGGGAGCGGAGGAAATCTCCAATCCCCAGCATTTAACTCTTTGATTGCCGCCATCCATGACATAATCAAAGGGCATTCCTTTGCTCCTTTGGGTGATCAGGACCCCTGGTGATCCGATGGAGCCCGGGGAATGTCTGAACAGTCAGCCCTGGAGACCAAGAGTATAGCAAGACTGCGATCAGAACACACCGAGTGCTGCCCTGACTGCAGCCGGTGTCAGACTGACACAAAAAGTAATGTGTTAGCATATTCATATATGCTAATATATTACTTGGTGTAAAAAAAAGAAGCTTTAAGTTATCCCTTCATGGGATTAAAAAAAAAAAAAAAAATTAAAAACGTGTAGAAAAAAATATTTGTTAAAATTTATTGGGCATTCTCTCAAACTTATTACCTCAACACATCAGACTCTCCCCAACTTTCACCAGCTTCAAAAGTAACCTGAAAACCCATCTCTTCAGGATTGCTCATAACTTACAATAGCCCCGCTGTCACCCCCCACAAACATGTCTGCCCCTCACCTTCTGTCTCTTCCATTCTTCCTTGTAGATTGTAAGCCTTCACGGGCAGGGACCTCTCTCCCTCTGTAACTGTTGTTAGTCACATATCGTCACCTTTGTACTTGTTTGACATTTGTTATGTATGTAACTCCCCTTGAATGTACAGCGCCCTGGAATCAATGGCGCTTTAAAATGAAAAATAAATGACACACAAAAAAATACACATATTAGGTATCTATAGAACTGTAATAACCTGTATAATTTATGATTAAAGGTAAAGTTACTGATGCAGGAGAGGCAGGAAGACTTGTAGATCGTGACAGGCACATAGGATATACACGATTGTGAAAAAATCAAATGTATTGCAAAATAAATAATTTTTAGCCTACAGACCACAATGGCTCCACTATGCTATACTTTTTCACAGTATCCCGATGGATACCAGTGATCATTCCAAAAAATGTGATGTCAGTAATATGCAGACCAGCTTTGGTCACACTGTGCTTAAAAACCCAAATGCACATAGACCAAGCTCTGTATACCCTGCTCCATAGAGTTTGTTAATATGGTTTATATGTATAATAAAGTGTAAATGCAAAGAAAGCATAATTGCTTACTAATAATTCCGCCTTAGGAGTGTGCGAGCTAGCTGCAACAGATTCATCTTTTTAGAGCATTTGGTTAATAATTTTGTCGAAAATGTGATGCATTTTGTGCCAAATTTTGCGGTATCTTATGAAGAGGTCTAAACCCAGGCACATTAATAAATATTTGCCACTAAACTGCATGAAATTTAGTGCACTCATATAGGCTGCCACTGTCACTTAATGGGTTAAAACAGGAACTTCTCGCTACAGAAGTCTGTGTGTAGCCCTAGCCTGAAGGTGTGAAGCTTGTTATAGTTTATTTCTGCTTTCTATGTTGAGAACCAAGCACCTGTATCAGCAGCAAATGATCTGGGCAGGTTCCCAGCCTCTTAATTCAAGTGGATACATAACATACTAGACATAATTTCCCCATACCTGTATCCCAGTGTTATGCACCCAAAAATGGTCATGTCAATAATAATTTGATTTGTTGGACCACCCCACTTTGATTCTGGTATTTCATATTTGTCATACATGTAACCAAACGATTACAGAAATCGTTCCTCAGCTGCACCATTTATTTGTGCATTTCCTGTGTATCAAAGTACTTAACATATACAGATTACATAACATCTTCTTGCCGGTGTCTGTGTGCCCTGTCTGGCTTTACAGATCAACCAAATTCAATTCAATAGAGCTAGTGCATATGTAATACCAACATGGACAAAAGTGGGACTATGTCTGGAATAAGGTAGCTCTTTCCTTTTAATCACTACCCTTACTACACAGATCTGTCAAAAGAGTTCATCAGAGGAGATCAGTACACCAAGACCCCCTTGAAGTGTTATTATTTGTGCAAATGTTCTTCCTCTTTTCAGGCTTTCCAAACATCTTCTGCTCTTTCAGTAAAGTAATATTTCTCATGTTGCTTTTGATCTCGCCCCACCACATCTAATTTCAGATTGTGTCCTCTAGATTTTGTGTTTAGATTCTTAATAAACACATTTTCCTCCAGGACCTTATTTACACATTATTTAACCTTAACATTTAAGGTTTCCATCATGTCCCCCCTTGCTCGTTTTCTCTCCTGTAACATATGTTGAGATTTCCATAATGTCCCCCCTTTCTCTTCTTCTCTCCTTTACCATAAGTAAAAGTTTTCCATCATGCCCCCCTTTCTCTTCTTCCCTACTGTATCATATATAAAGGTTTCCATCATGTCCCCCGTTTCTTTTTCCCATACTGTAACATATGTAAAGTTGTCCATCAAGCCCCCCTTTCTCTTCTTCCCTACTGTAACATATATAAAGATTTCCATCATGTCCCCCATTTCTTTTTTCCCTCCTGTAACATATATAAAAGTGTCCATCATGTCCTTGCTTCTCTTTTTCCCTTCTATAACATATGTAAAGGTTTTCATCATGTTTCCCTTTTTTTCCTTCTTCTCTTCTTTACCATATGTAAATGTTTTCCATTATGCCCCCCTTTCTCTTCTTCCGTACTGTAACACATACTGTATTAAGGCTTCCATCATGTCCCTGTTTCTCTTTTTCCCTCCTATAACATATGCAAAGATTTCCATCATGTCCCCCTTTCTCTTCTTCCCTACTGTAACATATGTAAAGGTTTCCATCATGTCTGACCTTTTCTTTTTCCCTCCGGTAACATAAGTTAAGATTTCCATAATGTCCCTACTTTCCCTTCTTTCCTCCTGTAACATATGTAATGGATTCCATCATATTCCTCTTTAACTTTTTTCTTCCTGTAACATATTTAAAGAATTCCATCATGTTCTTATTTCCCTTCTTCCCTTCTGCATCATATGTAAAGTTTTCCATCTTATCTCCCTTTCTTTTTTTTCCTCCGGGCTATACGCAGCAAGGACCTCATGTATGAAAACTGTCTAGTTCTAAGACTTTCTTTGTTGCCCACAGCAACCATTACTTTTTCAGAGCACTATATGGAATGAAAGGGGTGTTTTGATTGGTTGCTATAGGCAACAAAGAAAGTCTTATACCTAGACAGTTTTACATCATGTCCCCCCAAGTTCTTACAGTCTATCCTGATGAGTTTTGCGCTTAAAGGGGTTGTCTCACTACATCGATTCATCTCACCTCAGTCCTGTTTTCTTGGTTTCATTTTGAATTCAGGGGTGTGTTTACTGGCTTCCACTAAGCTGCAGTAGAAGCCAGGTCTGTAGCTATAGCGACCAGCGCTGGCAGCCTTTCAGGAGAGATCAAACAGGTCTGTAGCTATAGTTACCTGAGGAGCTGATACAAGAAGGAATATCTCATAGTGGGTAGGACACTGTTAATGGACATATAATGCAAAGTGACTTGTTTTTGCAAGATCTTTAGCATACAAAGCAATCCTTGTAGTGAGACAACCCCTTTAAGGCCCTCCACCATTTTTGTAGCTGTCTCTGGACCATATCTATTTTGCTAATGTCTATTTGTAGGTGAGGTCTCCAGAACTGAACACAGTGGGGCAGATTTATCAATACTGTCTTATACTTAGTGTAAACCTAGACTAGACTGTCTTCTAATGTGCCACATATATCATCATGTTGATAAATCTGGTGCCTGTTTTACTGTTTAGTCTCAGTTTACACCTTCTATTAGTTGGTTTACTTTATGCCATTAATTGCAGTAAAACTTTCACTTATTTTTTTTGGGTGGACAGCGTTTCACGCATAACCACACCCCTCATGCATAGCTGCACCCACTTTTACAGGAGCCACACCCCTTTTGTAGGCACCAAAGCTTCTAGAAACTGTCTAAAATACATAATAAATGTGGTGCAAAGCATGTACGTCAGTATATTTGACACAGATCTCTATACAGCAGGGTCACTCTCTCCCTCTATCTGCTCTGTGGGGGTTTTCAGCATGAGGTCCAATTTATTATGTCCATATACTCTTATATGCACAAAGAGGACAACCATTCAGCTGTAGTGTTCCTGATAAACTACATGACACTATCATACATGCCATATACCTGTATAAAAAAAAAAACCCACACAAATGTGTAATTTGCTTATAAGGTTAAAGGGGTTGTTTCACTACATTGATTCATCTTGTTTTCTTGGCTTCATTTTGAATTCAGGGGCGTGTTTACTGGCTTCTACTTGACTGCAGTAGAAGCCAGGTCTGTAGCTATAGCAACCAGTGCTGGCAGCCTATCATGAGAGATTGAACAGGTCTGTAGCTATAGCTAGAGCCGTCTTAACAGAATTATGGGCCCCTGGGCATAGCACTGCAGTAGGCCCTGTCCAAATACATGACATCACACTAGATCATGCCTCTAGCTACCCCCAAGCACACCCATATTATCACATCACCTATGTCTATACACCAGCAGCTTACAGTCTACAAGACTAATTGACTGGGCAGGGAGCCTTTGACTCCCTTCTCCACCATGGTTTATAACTGTTTGCCCAACTTAAAAACATACAAACCGTTAAATAAGCAAAACCAACCACAGGATCCAGGGTATGTTTCTTGTATTCCTGGGACATACATACACCACTTGGGGCCCCTATACTTGTGGGGCCCCCGGGCAACTGCATGGTGTGTCACTGGAAAAGATGGTCCTGGCTATAGCAACCAGTGCTGGCAGCTTGTCAAGTGAGATTGAACAGGTCTGTAGCTATAGTGACCTGAGGAGCTGATGCAGCCCAGACAAGAGGGGCTATCTAGGAATAGGTCGGACACTGTTAATGGACACATATTGCAAAGTGACTTGTTTTTGCAAGATCTTTAACATAAAAAGCAATCCTTGTAGTGAGACAACCTCTTTAATATTGCTTAAAAAAATTTCTGTATTATATTTTTCAATGTGGCAGAGCAGCAGTGCCTGCAATAGACAGCGAACCGACAATGTATCAAAGCCCTAACAGAACAGAGAAACATGAAGAGCACATCCAAGGCAAACAGTGAGACAGAACGAAGATTTCACTGCCTGAATTATTCAGTTCAAGTGATACAGCAACGATAAACAGTCAAGCATCTTACACAGGATTTTACTTAAGAATACCCAGTAAGCAGGGTTTGTAACTATGGGAACAGGTGCAGCGCCTGACGTGTATGTTAAAGAGCAACTCTGCACAGCCCCCAGGAGCATGCTGGGATTGCTAAGAGTCCTGCACGCGGCGTCTGAATACCTGGATCCATCTCTGGCTGTAACATTGTGTCTGATGTCTGACCTCATTCAGTGTGAAACAGGACGCCAGGCTGGAGAAATAGATGTAAGCTGTAAATGGTATATATCAGTAACTGGAATTCACAGGGCCCCAATGCAAAACGAGAAGGGGCCCCACCACCTAATGAGAATAAACTAAAACAGCAGCATAGGTAGTAATAATTAAAGGTATATAAATAATACCGCCATATATCAGGGAGCCCACAAAGTACAGCTGGAGAGCAGAAAGCAACCAACTGCTTGTTCTCTACGAAAAAGAACAATGTTCCTGTACCTGAGACCTCAACCTCTGAGCCCCAAAGCAGCTGCTATGGCTATCTACAGCTATAGTTATGCCCATGGCTTATATGACGTACAAGATCACTACTTGCAAAATTATATGGGTGAATTTTACTTAAAGGGGTTGTCTCACTACAAGGATTGCTTTTTATATTAAAGATCTTGCAAAAACAAGTCACTTTGCAATATACAGTATGTCCATTAACAGTGTCCTACCTATTCCCTCTTGTATGAGCTGCATCAGCTCCTCAGGACGCTGTAGCTACAGATCTGTTTCATCTCTCATGATAGGCTGCCAGCACTGGTTGCTATAGCTACAGACCTGTTTGATCTCTCCTGATAAGGTGCCAGCGCTGGTTGCTATAGCTACAGACCTGGCTTCTACTGCAGCCTAGTAGAAGCCAGTAAACACGCCCCTGAATTCATAATGAAACCAGCAAAACAGGACTGAGGTAAGATGAATCAATGTAGTGAGACAACCCCTTTAAGGACCACTACATAATGCATAAAGGTTATACCAGGGGTCAGTGGGTCAGATGTGTGCAGAGGGATATTTTGCTTGTCATCTAAGAAGACAGATACAATTGAAACCAGAAGTTTACATACACTATATAAAAAGACACATCTGCATGTTTTTTCTCACAATCTGACATGAAATCAGAATAAACCTTGCCCGTTTTAGGTCAATTAGGAACCAAAATTATTTATTATTTATTAATGCCAGAATAATGAGAGAGAGAGAATTTTAAAGGCATTTTTATTACTTTCTGCAAAGTCAAAAGTTTCCATACACTAGGATTACTTTGCCTTTAAACAATTTGGGACAGCCCATATGAAAATGTCATGTCTTCGGAAGCTTCTGGTTTATTGGCAACATCTGAGTTACAGACACACCTGTGGATGTATTTTAATTCACACCAGAAACACACTGCTTCTGTGTGTAACATCAGGGGAAAGTCTAAAGAAATCAGACAAGATATCAGGAAGTGAATTGTGGACTTGCACAAGACTGGTTCATCCTTGGGTGCAATTTCTAGATACCTTAAGGTGCCTTGTTAATCTGTACAAACAATTATACACAAGTACAAACAAGATGGGAATGTCCAGCCATCATACTGCTCAGGAAGGAGACAGGTTCTGTGTCTCAGAAATGAATGTGCTTTGGTCCAACATGTGCATATCAACCCAAGAACAAAAGCAAAAGACCTTGTGAAGATGCTGGTGAAAGCTGGTAAGATTGTGACATTATCCACAATGAAACGAGTACTGTATCGACATGGGCCGAAAGGTGACCCTGCCAGGAAGAAGCCATTACGCCAAAAGAAACATATAAAAGCCAGATTAATGTTTGCAAATACACAACAAAGACCTACATTTTTGGAGACGTGTACTGTAGTCTGATGAAACTAAAATCGAACTGTTTGGCCATAATGACCATTGTTATGTTTGGATCAAAAAGGTAGAAGCTTGGAAGCCTAAGAACACCATCCCAAAAGTGAAACACGGGGGTGGCTGCATTATGTTGTGGGGTTGTTTTGCTACAGGAGGGACTGGTGCACTTCACAAAATAGATGGCATCATGAGGAAAGATTATATGGCAATACTGAAGCAACATCTCAAGACATGAGCCAAGAAGTTAAAGCTTGGGTGGAAATGGGTCTTCCAAATGGACAATGACCCGAAGCTACTGCCAAACTGGTTGTGAGAAGCTTGTGGAAGGATATTCAAAATGTTTGCCCCAAGTTATACAGTTTAAGGACAATGCTACCAAATACTAATGAAATGTATGGAAACTTTTGACTTTGCAGAAGGTAATAATAATGTCTTAAAATTTTTCTCTCTCTAATTTTTCTGGCATTTGGCAAATATAAATAATTTTGGTTCCTAATTGACCTAAAACGGGTTAGGCTTATTCTGATTTCATGTCAGGTAGTGAGAAAAACATGCAGATGTGTCTTTTTATAGAGTGTATGGAAACTTCTGGTTTCAACTGTAGGGCGACAGGGCAACAGGGCTGCGCCAGTTTTCTGGTCTCAAAAAACTTGTTCTATAGATGTATGAACAGTGGCATTCCAATCTTTGGCGCAATCAGCGTCTGCACAAAGATTTGGGATGTTCTGTAGGGTGGGGGGTCAGACACATTTATGATTCTTTAACGCCAAACCTAGGCGCAGAACAGTTAGAACAGCCAGACCAGGGTAAAGGTGGTGCCTGAGCCAGACTTGTGGTATTGGCTCTACACTGCCCTGTATGTATGACCTGCAGAAGAACAGCCAGACTAGGTAAAGGTGTTGCCTGAGCCCGACTAGTGGCATAGGCTCTACACTGCGCCTGTATGTATGACCTGCAGAAGAACAGCCAGACCAGGGTAAAGGTGGTGCCTGAGCCAGACTTGTGGTATTGGCTCTACACTGCCCCTGTATGTATGACCTGCAGAAGAACAGCCAGACCAGGGTAAAGGTGGTGCCTGAGCCAGACTTGTGGTATTGGCTCTACACTGCCCTGTATGTATGACCTGCAGAGAACAGCCAGACCAGGGTAAAGGTGGGGCCTGAGCCCAGACTTGTGGTATGGCTCTACACTGCCCTGTATGTATGACCTGCAGAAGAACAGCCAGACCAGGGTAAAGTGGGTGCCTGAGCCAGACTTGTGGTATTGGCTCCACACTGCCCTGTATGTATGACCTGCAGAAGAACAGCCAGACCAGGGTAAAGGTGGTGCCTGAGCCAGACTTGTGGTATTGGCTCTACACTGCCCTGTATGTATGACCTGCAGAAGAACAGCCAGACCAGGGTAAAGGTGGTGCCTGAGCCAGACTTGTGGTATTGGCTCTACACTGCCCTGTATGTGTGACCTGCAGAAGAACAGACCAGGGTAAAGGTGGTGCCTGAGCCAGACTTGTGGTATTGGCTCTACACTGCCCTGTATGTATGACCTGCAGAAGAACAGCCAGACCAGGGTAAAGGTGTTGCCGGAGCCAGACTTGTGGTATTGCACTACACTGCCCTGTATGTATGTCCTGCAGAAGCACCGTCGGACCATGGTAAAGGTGGTGCCTGAGCCAGACTTGTGGTATTGGCTCACACTGCCCTGTATGTATGACCTGCAGAAGAACAGCTTCATACATTCTGGCGCATTCTCCACTGCCTTAGAGCGATTTAGAACTGGCCTGTCAGCGCCAACGTTCATACATGTTGCCCATACTGCTTAATACTATGGTGATTATGAGAGTTTGGACACAGTGGTTCCCTCACAATGTGCTGCAGATCAGGCATATCCAGCAGGTAGGCAGCAGCGACATGCACCATAAAATCATACTTGCCAATCTTTTCTCTCCTTATTCTGGGAGATTTAAACTGGATTAAAACATATCATAGCAGCATCCACTGGTCATCCACTAATATAAATGAAAAAGAATACAACTGAGATTTACTCCCCACCCAGAAACATCCACGATCCAAAAGGGACCGCCTGTTTTAGGGACGTATTTGCATAAACCATGTCCTTTTCATGTCCTGATTTGCAGGAGTCTTCCAGAAGTTATGCATAAACTTCCGTTTAACGTTATCAATGTCATATATTTGTCCCTGCTATAACGACACCTGCTTCATGTCAGTAAATCTTTGAAGAGATTGTCTGGTTTTAAAATAACCTATTTTAAATACCCTATTAGGGAATTATGGGTTTATAGAGGGAGGTCCTCATCTACTACACAGTGGAGACCAGAGTCACTCACTGTAGAAGACCTGCACATATGTGTATTACATGGATAGCCTATTGAAATCAATAGGAAACGTGTAATGCTCAGTTTTCTTGTGGTAGCACTGCAATGAAATTGAACATTCCCCATCCTCCCATAAATTTCATTCTTTCAATGGGATTTCTTATCTTGACATACCTTTCTACAAGCCCACAAACAATAACACCCCCAACCATGTCACAAACAAAACTGCATTGTGCAGTGTAGCAAATTCCATTTTATTTTCTCCCCCATCACTTCTCCCTTAAATAAGTAATCCATACAACAGAAGAAAAATAAAAGTGGAACATAAAACCACCTAATCACAACGTACCAGCTTAAATTAATCATATAACACACAATGCCCTCTGAAATTAGGTTCATTATATACTGTTCCCCGCTAAATTAATTAACATATACACTGTACCCTCGGATATCAGTTATATTATACAATGTACCCCTGAAATAAAAATATTACACTGTAACCTGTGATATTAGTTAGATTACACACTGTACCCCCTGAAATTAACATATACAATGTACTCACTGATATCAGTTATATTACACATTGTACCCCTGAAATAAAAATATTACAATGTACCCTGTGATATTAGTTATATTATCTTCAATTCATGAAAAAAACTTTGAGATTCATAGTTCACATGTTTTGATCAAAACTGTTTAAGCCACCCCCGACTATCAACGGAATCCCAAGGCGGGTGGTCCTACGCTATCTTTACCTCTCATTTGAACCCAATTCAGACTTCTCATTTGGGTCAACAGACCGCCATAATCCAGAGAGCAATTGCTTTTAATTCATGTAGGGAAGATTGGATGCCTCCATTTTGGTTTCTTGCGCCCCGCCCACCTCCACAGGTTGTTATATCAGTGCAGTATGCTTATAAGGTTGGTGCTTTTTTTATTTTTCTCTCTGGATTATGGAGGTCGGTTGACCCAAATGAGAAGTCTGAATTGGACTAAAATGAGAGGAAAAAATAGAGTAGGACCACCCGCCTTGAGATCCCGTTGGTAGCCGAGGGTGGCTTAAACATTTTTTGATCAAAACATGTGAACTAAGAATCTCAAAGTTTTTTTCATGTATTGCAGATAGCATAAATGCTTCTTTAGAGGTTTCCATGTCTTATTAGTTATATTAGTTATATTACCCCTGATCTCTCTATCTCAGTCAATGGCTGTACACTCTCACCTGTTCCGCAAGTCCGCTGCCTTGGGGTAATCCTCGACTCCACTCTATCTTTCAAACCACACATCCAAACCCTCGCCTCTGCCTGCCGCCTCCACCTGAAAAACATCTCTCGCATCCGCTCATTCCTCAACTATGACACTACAAAAATACTGGTCCATGCCCTTGTCATCTCCCGCCTAGACTACTGCAACATCCTTCTCTGTGGCCTCCCATCTAGCACTCTTGCCCCCCCTTCAAAATTCTCAACTCTGCTGCCCGTCTTATCCACCTCTCTCCCCCGCTACTCCTCTGCCTCTCCCCTCTGTCAATCTCTTCACTGGCTCCCCGTTGCCCAGCGGATTAATTTCAAGTTGCTAACTATGACCTACAAGGCTCTCCATGACCTCTCCCCTCCTTACATCTCTGCCCTAATTTCCAAATATCTCCCCTCCCGCAATCTCCTCTCCTCACAGGACCTTCTACTCTGCTCTCCCCTTATCAGCTCCTCACACAACCGTCTCCAAGACTTCTCCCTGCTTCACCCACACTCTGGAACTCACTGCCCCCAACACATCAGACTCTCCTCCACTTTCACCAGCTTCAAAGCAACCTGAAAACCCATTTCTTCACTTGCCTATAACTACCATAACCCTGCTGTCACTACACCCTCCACATACATGTCTGCCCCTCACCTCAATGTCTCTTTCCCCCTCCTTGTAGATTGTAAGCCCTCGGGGTAGGGCCTCTCTCCCTCTGTCGTGCCAATTGTCATTCATCACTTATCATTGTACTCGCTTTGACCTATGTTGTGTATGTAACCCCCTCGAATGTACAGCGCCCTGGAACCAATGGCGCTTTAAAATAAATAACAATAATAATTATAATAATAATTACACACTGTACCCCGGAAATAAAAATATTACACTGTATACCCCCTGAAATTAATTATGACACACCATTAAAGAGACTCCGTGATAATCTAGGGCAGTGAGGGGATTAAGGTAAGGATAGTAAGTTATCTAGGGCAGTGAGGAGGTAAATGTATGGATAACTCATGGAAAGCATTGGAGGGATTAATGCTGCATACCTGGTGGTCTGAGGATTGAAAGGGTTAATGTAAATATCCCTGGTGGTGTAGCGGAGTGAAGGGGTTAATGAAAGGATCTCTGTTGGTCTAGGGCACTGACAAAAAATATTAAAAACAACAAACAAAAAAGACAAAAACAGTTGAGAAAAATGTTTAAGACACAAAAGAAAACTGTTTCCCTAGGTTTTTATAAAAAAAAATGAAAAAGTTGCATATAATAGGTTTTGCCACGTTCCATAATGACCAGTCTATACAGTTATTATGTTATTTAATCCATACTTGCCAACTCTCCAACAAAGAGGGAAGATCTCCTGGACTCCTGGGAGAGCTGGTAAGTCTACCGTAGCCACCAGCCAACTGGCTTTTCTATATAGCACTGGTGTCATGGTAAAATGTCATGAGACGCTTGATAAAGAATTGCTGCAACGCAGCTAGACTGGTTCTTAAAGAAGGCTGATGTGACATCACCTAGTTTCCCTGGACCCATGGAAATTTAAAGTTTGCCCAACCCCAAATTTTCATTCCCTGGGAAAAATTAAGAGTGCATCCTGATGGGGTATTTTCCTTTTTTTTGTTGCTTTTTTATTTTGCAAAGGACCCCTGACAAAATTGCCTTTTTACCTTCCCCAAATATGTTTTTTTGGATCCCCCAAATAGAACCCCTCTATTATGAAGAATGGAGAGCTGGCAATCAGTGGTGGACCATGTCCATCCATGTAGTACATAGACAGCCATTCATTTGAACCACATGTAATAATCCATCTCCCCTGTAGCCTCTGCTGCATAGGAAATAAGGAACCAACAGCGAGGAAAATAAAATACGACAGTGCATTTGTGCATTAATGCTGCCTAAAAACTCTGTGTCCCGGCTGCTTAGCAATTTGTATGCAGAGATTGAAATAAAATGACACCTTAATTGCTCAGCTGAAGAGAGCAGTCTAATTTGCTCTGACATTATCGATATTCCTGTATAAAAAGGAATCAGACAGCAGCGCCTGAAAGCTTTACTCCCACACAAATGCCACCCGCTCCTCCTGCCAATGAGCTCACAGCATAGGTGCAAACAACGTGCATGGGCAGATTGCTGGAATGATCCTGTGAAATGTTCTCCAGGAGAAGAAGCTTCCCATGGTGGAATCTCACAATCCAAAGCCTGCTCATTTTTGGAAATGTGGTGCAAGGATTAGATCCCTGCTGGCTTGTTTTCCAGGAACAATTCACATTCTAAAAAGTCAGTGCTACTTAGTATTCATCAAAAGGAAAATCTCTAAAGTATTTGGCACAAATGATGAGCAAACCACATATTACAGGCTGGCAGCACAGGATCTTCGTATTCCCCGAGGCAGTATAAATTAATACTGCTCGAGTTAGTAATTATGTACCCTACATACAGATTTCATATTGCCAGCAGCAATCTATTATATGACATGAACGTTGTAGAGCCAGTACAGATTGGTCTGCACTAATCAACTTCTGGATGGGCTTCACTATTCTAGTAAGATCTGGCCCGCTCCTTGGCTCTAAATATACGGCATAGGGAGCTTGTTGCTTACAATATATATATATAAAGAGCATCTGTGAGCTCTCTTGAGCGCCATGTATATAGTATGGTAATAAACCATCCCTGCCTTATCTCAAGAGCACGGGTGTCAAACTCAGTGTCACTGAAGGCCACATCAGGATTATGGTTGCGAAGAAAGGGCTGTTTTTAGCTCTAAGGCTATGTTCACAAGGCTTAATTGCGGGGCGTAATTACGCCCCGCAATGACGCTGTGTGGACAGGGGTGGGAGCGGGGGCGGGAGCAGGGGGCCGGCACCTCGCCGGCCCATAGACTTTCATTACCAGCGGCATGTATACGCCGCTAGTAATTCACATATCACTTATCTCCTCCCTCGGATTCGCCGAGCAGGGAGAGGAGACGTAATGCATAGTTCTCTATGAGAACGTGGATTACTGTAATGACAGGGATGTATTTCAGCCGTAATTTGCGCACTCCGGCGTGTGATTACAGACTGAAATACGTCCACTTTTAAGCCGTGTGAACATAGCCTAAGGCTGCGTCCCCACAGCAAGGGACAAATACCGGTCGGTTTGCCGGACAGTATTTGTCCTGTTTTGCGTCCGTCCCCGCGGCCGCGGTAGGGAACAGCTTTTCTCCGCAATGAGCAGAGAACAGCCCTCCCCCTTCACATTCACATGCACAGATTCCGTCCGAAAACCAGACGGAAGAATGTGCTTGTAGAACGTATTGCGGACAGAAAAACCGCCGGACAGAAAACCCGTGCAGTGGGGACTGCTGCTCAGGTTTTCCATAAGAGCCCGTTGTGCTCATTTTCGGCCGGTTTTTCAGGCAGTCTGAAAAACCGGCCGAAAACCCATGCCGTGGGGACATGCCCTAAGACTGTGTAGATGTCCCTGCTCCTGAGGGCTTGTCCCCACGGCAGGGCTTTCAGTCGGTTGCACAGACGATTTTCGGATTTGAAAGCCGTCTGTAAACCATCTGTCAATCATCCTGATAGACTTTAATAGAAAATCCATTCAGCAGTACCCACTGAATGGCTTTTCCGGCAGACGGTTTTTTACACCACCACCGGTCCGAATAACTCAGAACCTGCTCATTCTTCTGCCAGGTTTTCGGGCGGAAGCTGTGCATGTCAGTGATTGAGGTGGACGGGGAATCCACAAACCGCGGGCAGTACTGTTCCTCCAAACCACGTACAAGATGTAAAAATACCGGCCGGATTCTGTACTTAGTATTTGCATACTGCCGTGTGGACGCACCCTTAAAGTGGTTGTCCCTTTTCAGACAATGATGGCATATCACTAGGATAGGTCATCAATGTCAGCCCTGAAAACCTCTCTGTTTGGAATGGAGAGATGGTTGGGACTTAACAGAAACACAAGGCCATACTTACAGTAAAATGGCTGGACAATAGACTAAACCCAGTAGATGGCAATATAAGCCATAATGCTGCCTGGGAGAAATATAACAGGGTCAAGATAACTAATGATCAGTAGCTCTCACACCCACCCACTAGGAGGGCAAAAGAATAAAAAAAAACAAAAAAACTGCCCATTGGGTAAGTACCAGTCTACACCAGTATGCATAAAAAGTCACAATATTATACAAGGAGAGACTGCACAGATGCAAAAATACTGAAAGAACCACCACTTCACGAATGCCTTCTATGATATGAGGTGGTTGGAGTTGCATATTATAAATGAATATAGATGCAGGCGATACAAAGGTGCCATTTATACAGATACGTGTGGTGCACGCATACCAGGCCAGCACATTCAGGTGTTCAACACAAAATACTGACTCCCTCTGCTCCCCATTATTTAGGGCAGAAATACACACTGGAAAAATATCAAATATGAGGAATTAGTTGATATAGTGGCCACGATATTCACAAGCTCGCAAACCTTGTCAAGGGTTCTCATTTTGTTGTGAGTCCCTACACTTAACAATTTACAGAATCACATTAAAAAATCGGGACTTTAAATTTACTCAACAAACACAAAAACACAACCGGAGGGGCGTAACATAGAAGCCCAAGCCCCAAAGCAGAACTTTTGGACGGGCCCCTCTACCCCCCACCACCTCCTCCCGTTGCCCACCTCCCTGACCACGAACATATACCAGGACATGCAGAAAGATAATACAAGGGTAAATACCTCACAATACATCTCACTATCATACTGTTACCAAACAAATCCACTTATACCAAAACCAACATTACTAATAAACTTTACTACATAAGGACCTGAAATTATACCACAGAACATGACCACAAAGTGACTGAATAATACCCCTACACTATACTGATCAGTACACAAAGACCCAATAGTACCCGCCATAAGTTTGACAGTGAACCATATAGTGGTAGATAGCAGTGTACACAACTATGTGATTACAGTGCAGTTACATCTTGTGACCACAGTGACGATTCTCTGACGAGTCTTACTTTCCCCTATTGTTTTCTGCGACCGGAATCCAGTGAACCGTCAAGATGATGACATCTCCTGACCACTTGTCTCTTGCAGATTTAGACACAAATATCTTAAATCCTGACTTTTCACGCAGCACCTGCCCCCCTGCATATGTCCATTTAGGCAGCCAGGTGTTAGATAGGCTATATGTGGGTCCATTTAGTAGCCAGGCAGGTTTAGATAGGCTTATATGGGGTCCCCAGATAGGCCCAGGTTTAGGTAGCAATAGAGTCCCCTATAGGCAAGCAGGGTTTTAGGTAGCCTATAGGGAGCCATAAGGTAGGTCGCAAGTTTAAGTGTAGCTATAAGGCCCCATAGAAAGTAATAGGCAGGCTTAGAGGGTCTTTAGAAAGGCAGGCTTAGGTTTATTGGGCTTTAGATATGCAGGCATAGTGCTTAAGTGGGGCTTTAGCAAGGCAGGCTTAAGAGGCATTAGATAGGAGCTTAGGCTTATGGTGGGCTTTAGATATGCAGGCTTAGACTTGGGGGCCTTTAGATAGGCCAGCATAGGCATGGGGGGCTATTAATGACAAGGCTAAGGGGGACTTTAGATAGGCAGGCCTTAAGGGGCTTTAATAGGCAAGGCTTATGCAGTATGGGGCTTTAGATAGGCTAGGCTTCGGACATGGGGCTTTAGTCATAGCAGCTTAGCTTGGGGTCTTTAGATAGGCAGGCTTAGGCTTGGGGGGCTTTAGATAGAGGCAGGGCTTAGGGGGACTTTAGATAGGCTAGGCTTGGCTGTATATATGCAGTCCGTTAGGATATATCAGGGAGGCTTAGTGTTATACATGCAGTCTTAGGGGTATACGAAGGCTTAGGGTATAATAGGCAGGCTTAGTTGGAGTATACAAGGCAGGAGCTTAGGGATATTACAGGCAAGGCTTAGGGTATACATTGAGGCTTAGGGGGTATACAGGAAGCTTAGGGGTATACAGGGAGGCTTAGGATATATACAGGCAGGCTTTAGGTATACAGGCAGGTCTAGGGGGAAAAACAGCAGGCATAGGGGGAAAACAGGCAGGCTAAGGGTGATACAGACAGCTTAGGGGTATACAGGGCAGGCTTAGGGTATACAGCTCAGGCTTAGTGGTATAAACTGAGGCTTAGGGGTATACAGGCAGGCTTAGGGTTATACAGCAGGCTTAGCGGTATATAGGCCAAGGCTTAGGGGGAAATACAGGCAGGCTTAGGGTATACCGCACAGCTTGTGGGGTAATATAGGTAAGGCATAGGGGTATGCAGATGCTTAAGGGGGTAATATAGGCCAGGATTAGGGTATACAGGGCAGGCTTAGGGAATACAGGATAGGCTTAAGGGATATACAGGCAGGCTTAGGGTATTACATCAGGCTTAGGGGTTATACAGGCAGGCTTTTGGGGTATAACAGCAGGCTTGGTGGGGTATACAGCAGGCTTGTAGGGGGTATATAAGCAGGCTTAGGGGTATGCAGGGAGTGCTTAGGGGTAATATAGGCAGGCTTAGGGGTATAACAGGTGATGCTTGTGGGGGTAGATAGGGCAGGCATAGGGGTAATACAGCTGGACTTGGTGGGGGTATACAGGGAGGCTTAGTTAGGGTATACAGCAGCTTGTGGGGTATATTAGGCAGGCATTAGGGTATACACAGGCTTGTGGGGGGTATATAGGCATGCATATGGGTGTATAGGGGCTAGGTAGGGGTATACAGCAGGCTTGGGGTATAGCAGCAGGCTTTATAGGGGTATACAGCAGGTATGGGGTATAACAGCGCAAGGCTTAGGGCAAGTAAATATAAGAAATCCCTTTACTTACCTCGGTCCACGCTCCCCATGCTCATGCGCGCTGCAGCTCCATCTGCGCGGCCTCAGTGGCTCAGCAGCTGAATGCGCGGCGGTGATGTGACGTCACCGCGCGTTGCCCACAGTGATTCACAGAGCAGCCGGCAGGGAAGTAGCCAGAGCGGAGCGATCGGCGCTCCGTCTGTACCCCGGGTCCGTGTCGCGCTGTCCTCTGAACCCCCGAGAGAGGCCCGGGGCATTTCAAGGTACATGCGCCGTGCCCCGCTCGCTCCCCGCAGATGAATTAGGTACTATTTTCATGCCGGCGGGCACATGGGGCATTAACTACGGGGTAGCGTTGCGCAGTAGCAGCTTGCCCCGGGGCGCGGTTCCCCCCTAAACCGCACGGGCCCCCAGAGCAAACTGCTATTACCTACCTTTAGTTACGCCCCTGCACAAGGCCATACTTACAGCTCAATAACTGGACAATAGACTGAACCCAGATAGTAGAGCTAGATAGCAGAAAGCCACCAACTTGTTATTTTCTACCAAAAGATGTTTTTGCACCTGATTAGGCCTCCTCAATCGCTTACCCCCATAGCAGCTGCTATGGCAGCTACTAGTGTTGTGCTTCAGATTCATGTCAAAGTCCAATTTGACCCGAAGTTCAATGCTTCAGTTTGGGTTGGCTTGAATCTATATCTGTTGACAAATGTCAAAAGATGTCACTGGTTGGTTACACACTTACAGGCAAAAGGCATATGTCCATCAAGTACAATCAAGGGTGGGAATAGATGTGCATGATTGGAAGGGTATAGAAACATTTAAGCTTTGTTTCCCCCACTGATGCAGACTTTGGAACCCATAAGGCATGAATCAATTTGCCCTAAAGGAATGTTTTATTCCTGATCACCGAAAATTGGCATTAGGAATGAATCTAGATTGTAATAAACATTTTATACGGCTACATAATTATTAATACCGTAACCCTAAGTTGGGGTTAGGGTTGTTTAAAGGGGTTCTCTTTTTGTCATAGGGCTTCCAACTGTATCATATTAAACTTTGTAATTCATACTCCTCTCATGCCCTGTAAAGCATTTGACGTTCATTGATCACATGGCCTCGGTGAACATTTTGTCATCACTCAGTGCTTTGAAGCCAGGCTCAGCTCAAGAATCCAAAAATATAAACAAATGGACTGCTCACCTGGGTACTAATATTTGATGCAAACGTCAGTGCCCGGATGGCTCCAGGACCTTAGAAGCTGGGACTTGTACTTTAGAAGAAATGTGGAGCCAGCACCAAAGATGATTGAATAAAATCTTCACATTTATTTAATTCCAATACATGTTATAAAGGTTTCATGTAAAGTGGGTGTGACCTTAGTAGAGAACGATCTGGCTACATTCACTCTCTCCAGCCTGTAGTTTAAAAGTGAATAGAAGTTATTACATTACAGTAATTACAGGAGAGGGAGAACTGTTTGTTTATCTTTGAGCCCTTCTGGCAGAATTTAGTAATGCGAGCAGAGACCAGCATTTCAGAGCTGGGGGATTGTGTATTGCTGCCTTGAAAATGATGACTGCAGTTCTGTACAGGTTATATGATTCATGAGTGCTGTTATCATTATCATGACAGCAAGTACAGAGCTGGGGGGATTACACACATATCAGCACAATGTCTAGCATTGAAAACTGTGGAGAGAAGTCCTAAATTGCACAGCAGTCTGGGAGTTGTAGGAAAGAGAAGCTGGAGAACTACTGATACTCTAACAAGTAGGAAGTTTCGCTGCAAAAAGTGGATCTTACGATAGATGAATAAGGATTCAAAAGAAAAGCAAAACATGAAAGTAGTGGGATATCATTACTTTTCAATATAAATGCTGTTTATAGTGTTCTATGAAATCTTTAAACATATGGATATCCTCTATAAGGCTTTACATACCAATCCTGCATCACAACGCTGATTTTGTGGTCTTACTTCTGGTCCACTATCCCATCCAATGTAATTTCCTGTTACTTCAACATAGGCTCAATTTTATGGCAACTGGAAGTGCCTGACATCATTTCTGGCTACCATAACATTTGTCCTATGTGAAAGCAACAGGAAGTGATGTTGGATGCATTAAATGGAGTGTTGCATTTCCAGACTGGTAAATTAACTCCTAATACTCTTTAAACAACCTTAGTCCATACTGGCCAACCCTCCGTTTTTTTTCCAGGGGACTCACGGAAACTAGGACACAAAAGGATTCAGCTTTAGATTAGTGTTTAAAGGGGTTTTGCCAGGAAGAGAGTTCGTTACCTCCTTATTAGCACAGAGACGAATACAAACTCTCTGAGAGGGAGGGGGTCAGCTGAGAGTGAGGAATAAGGGAGCTTCTCAAAACTTAACTCAAATAATGACATTACAACAGTGCAAGTTTCAAATAAGAAACACAGGCTATTTTTATGCACTTTCTTCCCCCAATCCTTAAAACTCATTATTTTCCCTGTCTTTCAAATAAGAAGTTTTTTTAAAAGAGCCCCTGTCGCTCCTCTGGTCTGTTTAAATGCAAACTTTCAGGAAACCCTAGGGGTTTTTAAAGAAATGATGAAAGGCTTTCACAGGCTTCCTTTTGAAATGAACATATATTTAAAAAGTGTTTAAAATACACTTTTTTGGGACCCCACGTCAACTTTACATCGGGGGCAAAACCCCCTTTAAAAGAGGGGCTGCAGACTAACCTGTTGGCAGAAATTGATGGCAGCTTTAGCCGTATTTTAAACTTGCTTGTTTTTTAACCCAAAGCAATTTGGAAAGAACCCAAAAGGGTTAGAACTTTTTCTAATAAAAAACTAATAGCAAATCTTATTCCACAAAGTCCATGCAATGCAATTGAAAAATACATTCTTAGGTGTCTAGAGCCTTTGGTTCTATAGAAATAAATGAGATCTTCTGCACTAATTTATTTCTATTTATATACAGCACCAATATATTATGTTTTTGAGATTATCAACCGCCCCCAAAATTTAAATTTCCCTTTTCTCTCCACAAAAACAAGAACCCAAATTCATAGAAAGTCCAAAAAACCTATGGGCTGTGCTCCTAAAACGGGAGGGAAAATGGGGAAAACCCCAAAAGGGGACAAGCACACCCCAGGAAAATATTTAACTCCACCAAAAATTTTTTTTGTTAGGTCAAAATTTTTGGGCCCCGCATGAACCCTTAGTGCAATTCCCTGGAGGGCCCTGGTGTGAGCCCCCCAAAAACATGTTTCCCGTTTCCCTTTTATTTAAATAGCAGAAAAAATTTTTAAAAAACACAGGAAAATTTTTTTTCAAAAATTTTCCTCTAACCTGTTTAAATTTTTAAATTTTTTTTTCAATTTTAAAAAAAAAAAATTTAAATGTATACATATTTGGGCCAAAGGGCCCGGGGCAAGGGGGATTTTGGTGCCCCAGGCGAGTTTTCGCCAATGGCGCCCCCCCCCCCCCTTTTCTCTCAAAAAAAAACCAACCCCCCAGGGGAGGTATAGGGGGGGGGCCCCAAAAAGGGAAAAAGGGGGGCCAAAAAAAAAAAAGGCAGGGCATTATGGGGGCCACAGCAGGGCATTTTTGGGGGGCCCCAGGCGGCATTATGGGGGCCCCAGGCGGGATTTTAGGGGGCCACAGGAGGCATTATAGGGGCCAAGGGAAGGGGTTTTGGGGGCCGCAAAGGGGGGATTTTGGGGGCCACAGGCAGAAATAGGGGGCCACAGGCAGGCCCCTTAAAAACAAAAACATTAATATTTTCCGAAAAATTCCCCGGGCGCGGTCCCCTTTTGTCCTCCTTAGCCCCGCGGGGGGTCCTCCGGGAGCTCCTGGGCCCCACGGCCTGTGACACGCATGCGCCCCCAGGGGGGAGGCAAGGGGTCGCGATGACATCACATCCCTCGCGGCGCTGCCGGGTGAGGGCACGGGGGCCCCGGAGGGGCCTCAGCACTTTGGGGGACCCGGGCCCGGGCCCCGCTGTGTGGCCCTTTCAGCTCACCGAGGATCCAGCGATTTCCCCGGGGGGCCGGGCCCCCATCCGGTTTTTTGGGGGCAGGGGGCGTTGCTTTTTGGGCCCCAGAAGCGGGGCACAAAAGGGCCCCGCCCGGGCTTCAGGCCCACGGCAGCGGCCTGGAGCCCGGGGGGGTCGGGGCCCCGACGGCGCCCTAGGGTTGGGGCTAGGGGGGCCCCCTAGGCGGTCCCCTACCTTGGCCTACCCGTCTCCCAGCCTGTATGGCCTTGTTACAGGCTTATTTGTCTGGGGATTGGCGCCGTACTCCGGCCGGATTTGCGCTGCAGTACGGCGCCAAATCGTCGGAGTAATTACGGTAATCCCTGCTTTGAAGAAATGGATTCCTCGCTCCTCCCCGCTCGGCGAACCCCCCGGGGGGGGAGAAAGTGACATAACCTTATCCAGCGCAATAGCCCCGTGGATAATGCGGGGGTTA
The DNA here is from genome assembly GCA_025379985.1 of Phyllomedusa bahiana. Taxonomy (NCBI): domain Eukaryota; kingdom Metazoa; phylum Chordata; class Amphibia; order Anura; family Hylidae; genus Phyllomedusa; species Phyllomedusa bahiana. The sequence goes on from JAODAL010000093.1 coordinate 127,191, forward strand.
GGGGGCCGGGGACGGCGCACCCCCGCGCTCCGGCCCCCCCCCGTCCCCCCCTTATTCACGCCAGTTTTGCGAGGCAATCCGGCTCAAAAATCCGGCGTGAATAAGCCGTGTGAACACGGCCTAAACTTAAAGGATTGTCCCATTACGAGTTTTTCCCCTGTCCTGTCCGGAAAGTTGAATGAGGGGGTGTTTGTTGGTCGTCTTTTTGCTCCCTCTCCCCCCTCCCATCAGCACACGGCAGCTACGTAATTCTATCAGGGGGGGGGGGGGGGTTTGCTCTCAGAGTTCCCCTTGTTTGCCTCCTGGGTTGTTGCGGAGAGGGCTGATCAGGAGGTAGAGGGAATTGAAGCTGTGTGAAATGAGCAGAGGGGATGATGTTTTCCCTTATCCCCTGCTTAGCTTACAATCTCCACTCTCCGAACAAAACAAGGGGCAGTGTTATATACTCAGGATTGCCCCCAATACGGGAAAAAACTTAAAGTATTCACATGCTTTTGTATGTATTAGTATGTAAATTTCCCAAAAAGAATATCATGATTATAGAAACGACGGGGTCACTGTTACTCTTTCTGTGGAGAGAGCGGGGGGAAGCAGGCACACACAGGGTTAATCCAGGCAGTCGGCACAGACGCCAGAGTCCATCCCTCCCCCCCCCTCCCCCCCCCATTTCCGAAAGGCATTCTGTGGGGAGGGGCTCTCTGCTCCGACCTTCTTCAAAGGTGATGACTTAGACCTGACAGCCCGTAAGATAAGGTCAACAGTAGGTAATAGAGTTTGAGAAGTGATGTAGTAATACTAACAGGGCTAGTCAAAATCAGTGAACATTTGAATGAACATATATTGCAAGGGCTTGTTTTTTTAAAAATCTTTAAATTAAAAAACCCAATCATTTAGCGAGACAAACCCTTTTTAAAATTTTCACAACCAACTGGGAAATATATAAATACTACAAAAATCCTGAAGGCAGTAAATAATTGATGCCACCTAGTGGGGAAATATAAAAACTCCTGACCAGCTGGGGGTATGCTCCGCTTTTTGGGGGTTTTTTGAGTTAAACCCTGATAAAACCCCCCTGGATTTTGAGAGGGGAAATGCGGGGATGCGATTCTGCTTTAAAGGGGCAGTAAGACTTTTTTTGTTTCTGCATTAATTCTACACCTTGTTGCACCATTGATGTGGTGTAGTTATTAAATCTTTAAGAGGGGCTTGGTGGCCACGTTTGTAGGTGTACACACGTTAGGACTTTAACAGGGAAAGCCATCTGGAGGTGGGGCCGCCCTTTTTGGGGCGATGTCCCTGCTTATTGTGCAGGACAATAATAGGTGCCAGGATAGGCCTACATTAGTGGTTTTGGCCTTTTTGTCCGCATGGATGTGAATACACTATGGTGGTCATCAATTGATTTACTGCTCTTCAGGATGTGTAGTATGTATATACTTCCCAGTTTGGTTGTAGTATATTAAGTTATATGTATAGCGGTTATTGTATTTTTAATTGATAATCATTAAAAGTTAAATTTTTGAGCGGATTTTGCATAAAATTTTCTGTGATTTTTTGGTTATTTGCAATCCCCAGTATATTTTTTCTTTGCTGTGAGTGTTTCTAAATAGCAGATGACACTGAAATAGTGAACTAGGCCTGGCATCAGATTTTTCACTCTTTCAATGTTCCATGGAGCCTTGTGCTTCCTGATACATTGGAGGATGGAAATGGTCAGAGTAAATGCAATGACACGGGTTGTTGTTTTCTGCATTTGTTGCTTAACATCCACACAAATGTAGCTTCTCTTATGTCTTGTGGGGGCGGAAGCACGGTCCAACTGCAAACATTTGTTCATCAATAATCCATTTTGCTAATGGCCTCAGGGACCCCTGGTTCTAGCGCTTTCCCCTGGCTCCCTCATCATCAACTCATTTGCTCTTTTCTGTCTCCTCTCTCGCCCCCTCCTCCCCTCTCTTTTGCATTTTCTCTACTGTCATTCCCTCTCTATGGCGGCATCAGTAGATTCAGAATTCTGCAATATTTTTGACTGTGCATATTTTGCTTCAGTACATTTCATAGAGTAATAATATATTCCTTGTTCGTGATGATATTTTACAATCCAGTGCTTAAAGGGGTTGTCTCACTACAAGGATTGCTTTTTATGTTAAAGATCTTGCAAAAACAAGTCACTTTGCAATATGTGTCCATTAACAGTGTCCTACCTATTCCTAGATATCCCCTCTTGTATGGGCTGTATCAGCTCCTCAGGTCGCTATAGCTACAGACCTGTTCAATCTCTCCTGATAGGCTGCCAGCACTGGTTGCTATAGCTACAGACCTGGCTTCTACTGCAGCCTAGTGGAAGCCAGTAAACACGCCCCTGAATTCAAAATGAAACCAAGAAAACAGGGCTGAGGTAAGATGAATCAATGTAGTGAGACAACCCTTTTAAAGGCTACGGCCATTGGCTGCCAGCACTGGTCACTGTAGCTACAGACCTGTTCGATCTCTCCTAATAGGCTGCCAGCACTGGTCACTGTAGCTACAGACCTGTTCGATCTCTCCTAATAGGCTGCTAGTGCTGGTCACTATAGCTACAGACTTGGTGTCCTCAGCAACTCGTCACTGCAGGCCAGTAGAAGCCAGCAGAAGTCAGTAAACACGCAGCTGAATTCAAAAATTAAACCATGAAAACATGACTGAGGTGAGATGAATCAATGTAGTGAGACAACCCCTTTAAAGGCTACGGCCATTGGTACCTGTAGATGTGTACTAGAGGCAGGGCATAAATGCTGCCACAGCCATTCAACTGCAGATACCCAAGACACTGGCCTGATTCCTGTCTGCCACCACCACAAGTATTGCGCCAATGGTACTTTTTTTGTTAAAGGTCTTGCAAAAACAAGTCACTTTGCAACATGTGTCCATTAACAGGGCCCTACCTATTCCTAGATATCCCCTCTTGTATGGGCTGCATCATCTCCTCAGGTCACTATAACTACAGACCTGTTCAATCTCCCCTAATAGGTTGCCAGCCCTGGTCTCTATAGCAACAGACCTGGTGTCCTCAGCAGCTGGTCACTGCAGGCCAGTAGAAGCCAGCAGAAGTCAGTAAACACGCCCCTGAATTCAAAAATTAAACCGTGAAAACAGGCCTGGGGTGAGATGAATCGATGTAGCGAGACAACCCCTTTAAAAGAGTTGTACAGGATTAGGAATTTCATGGCAACTTTGTGCCGAAAACACACCTTTCCTGTCTACAGGTTGTGGGTAGCACTGCAGCTTATCATGAATCACTTCAGTGCAGCTGAGCTGCAATACTAGATACAACCTATGCGTAAGTGTGGCGCTGTTTCTGAGAAAAAGCAGCCATGTTTTCCTATTTCATTGGAACACTTTTTGAATTGTCTGAGATTGCTGAAGATGATACAATTATCCAGAAGGCGGAGGAGAAAGATCTAATACAGGCAGAAGGCCAAGAAGTCTCACAGCTGGAGTAAGAGCTCTTCTAGTTCCAAGGCCTTCTTCTATAACAGGCTTCTTTAGGAAAAGCTTTCTTGATCTCACAGAATGGAATTCAGTCTTATTCTAAAGATACGGCTCCTCCACCGGGTCACAATACGCTCGTCTGAAGACGGCTTTGTATGCGGCGGCTGGAAGGATGAGCGCACTTCACTTGATCTCTGACAGGTAAGTTTATTTCATTTATATGTTGAGCCTTGAGGGTAGAAATCATTTCACATTATTTTCAGTATCTTTTTGTAGAATGAGCCAGTATAGCTCCCAGGGTGTTTGTCAAATATATCCATAGGCCCCAATGCACCCCATAAAGTCCTTGTCCTTTTGGCCTCTGCAGGGCTGGTATATGTTGGTGCCCCTCTAGTTTAGCTAACTGGAATAGCATTGTGCCGTTTGGAGCAGGGTGGGATCCAGCTGGTTGTCTCTGATTTGGTTCAACCATACTTTCTAACGTTTTCTCCCCCTGATTTGGGAAGATTTAAAGGGCACCTGTCAGGTGATTTATGCTGCCCTATCTGAGAACAGGATGTGAGAGAAGGAGAGGAGCTGAGCTCTGTGATATAAAGGGTTATATGATAGAGGAGCGAAGCTGAGCTCTGTGATATATAGGTTATATGATAGAGGAGAGAAGCTGAGCTCTGTGATCTATAGGGTTATATGATAGAGGAGAGAAGCTGAGCTCTGTGATCTATAGGTTAATGATAGAGGGAGAAGCTGAGCTCTGTGATCATATAGTGGTTATATGATAGAGGAGAGAAGCTGAGCTCTGTGATATATAGGGTTATATGATAGAGGAGAGAAGCTGAGCTCTGTGATATAGAGGTTAAGATAGAGGAGAGAAGCTGATCTCTGTGATATATAGGGTTATATGATAGAGGAGAGGAGCTGAGCTCTGTGATTATAGGGTTATATGTAGAGAGAGAGAAGCTGAGCTCTGTGATATATAGGTGTTATATGATAGAGAGAGGAGCTGAGCTCTGTGATATATAGGTATATGATAGAGGAGAGGAGCTGAGTTCTGTGATATATAGGTTATATGACAGATGAGCTGAGCTCTGTGATATATATGTTTATATGACAGAGGAGCTGAGCTCTGTGATATATAGGGTTATATCATAATGGAGAGAAGCTGATGCTCTGTGATATATAGGGTTATATGATAGAGGAGAGAAGCTGAGCTCTGTGATATATAGGGTTATATGATAGAGGAGAGGAGCTGAGCTCTGTTGATATATAGGGTTATATGATAGAAAAGAGTTCTGTGATATATAGGGTTATATGACAGAGGAGCTGAGCTCTGTGATATATAGGTTATATGATGAAGAGGAGCTGAGCTCTGTGATATATAGGGTTATATCATAAAGGAGAGAAGCTGAGCTCTGTGATAAATAGGTTATATATAAGGAAGAGCTAGCTTCTGTGATATATAAGGTTATATGATAGAGGAGATGAAGCAGCTCTGTGATATATATGATTATATGATGAGAGAAAAAGCGAGCCTGAGATCATAGGGTTATATGATAGAGGATAGGACTGAGTTTCTGTGATCTAAAGGTTATAATGGATAGAAGGAGAGGAGCTGAGCTCTGTGATCAATAGGGTTATATGATAGAGTAGAAGACTGAGCTCGTGATCTATAAGGGTTATTGATAGAGCAGAGAAAGTAGACCTCTTTGAAATGTTAGGCTAATGAGATTGGAGAGAAGGCCTTAGCTCTGTGATATATAGGGTTCATCATATGGAGAGCTGAGCTCTGTGACATATTTAGTGTTAATGATAGAGGAGAGTAGCTGGAGCTCTGAATATAGGGTTATTGAAGGAAATTGAAGCTGCATTAGTGATTAAGGGCTATATGATAAAGAAGAAGCTACTCTGTGATATAGGGTTATATGATAGAGGAGAGGAGCGAGCTCTTGATTATGGGGTTTTATATAAGAGAGAATGAGTCTGAAATGGGGTTTATAGATAGAGGAGAGAAGCGAGCTCTGATATATGGGGTTATATGATAGAAGGGGGGGCGGAGCTCGTGATATATAGATTATTCAAAAGGGGAAAGAATGACCGTGATTACGTGGTGGTAAAAGTTTTGGCACCCCTGCAATTCTGTCGAAAATCTCAGTTTTTTTCCCTGAAAATATTGCAATCACAAATTCTTTGCTATTATTATATTCTTTATTTGGCTGCAATAAAAAAAACTCAAAATAAATGAGACAAAAATCAAATCATTGACATTCACCCAAAATTTAAAAAAGGGGCCGGACAAAAGATTGGCCCCCCGGGCCCTAATACTTGGTGCACAAACCTTTAGCCAAAAATTTGCGAAAAACCCGTTCCGGAAACCCATCAATGAGTTCTTACAATGCTCTGGGGGGAATTTTAGCCCTTTCTTCTTGCAAACTGCTCCGGTCCCTAGTTTAAAGGGTCCCTTTCCAAACTGCCATTGGAGATCTCTCCCGGTGTTCTATGGGATTCAGGCCCTGACTCTTTGCGCCACTTTAAATCTCCATGCTTTCTCTAAAACCTTTTTTCTATGCTTTTTGAAGTGTTTTTTTGGGTCATTGCCCTCTGGAAAACCCATGACCTCTGGGGGGAACCCAGTTTCTCACACGGGCCCCTACATTACGCTGCAAAATGTGTTGGAAATTTTCAGACTTCATCTGCCATCCCCCACGGGCAAGCAGCCAGTGCCAGGACAAACAACCCCAAAAATCAGGGAAACCCCGCCTGTTTTACTGTAGGGCCGTTTTTTTCTTTTAATGCCTCTTTTTTTTCCCGAAACTCTTTTTGATGCCTTTTTCCAAAAATCTTTCTTTTGTTTCATCTACCCGAAAACATTTTTCCAAAACTTTTAGGGGTTTCTCAGGGAATTTGGGCAAACTCCAGCCTGGGTTTTTTTTGCTCGGGTAAGAAGTGGGGGGCTTCCGGGTATCCTACCATACATCCCTTTTCATTCGACGCCGACAGAAGTACGGTGACACTGTTGTACCCTCGGCTGCAGGGCGCTTGAAATTGTTTGGATTCTTTATCCCCCACCCACAATCTTGGTAAATCTCTCGCAATTTTTTTTTTCCGTCCACATCTAGGGAGGTTACCCCAGTGCCTGGGGGGTTAGCCCCCAGGGCCCTGGGGAGGTTTTTCCACAGTGCCATGGCTTTACATCATATGGAGGTTAGCCAGCAGTGCCATAGGGAGGTAGCCCACAAGTGCCATGGCTTTACATCTAGGGAGGTTAGCCAAAGTGCCATGGCTTTACTATCTAGGTAGATTGAGCCACTGTGCCAAGGCTTTACATCTATGGAGGTAGCCACTGTCCATGGGCTTTCTCTAGGGGAGTTAGCACAGTGCCATGGCTTTACATCTGGAGGTTAGCCACAGTGCAGGGCTTACATCTGAGTAGCCACTATTCAGCGCTCTGTCCACATCTAGGTAGGTTGAGCCACTAGTGCCCATGGGCTTACACTAGGGAGGTTAGCTTCATGCCCATGGCTTTGACATCTATGAGGTTAGCCACTTGCCATGTGCATCTGTCCACATCTAGGTGAGGTTAGCCACAGTGCCATGGGCTTTACATCTAGGGAGTTAGCTACAGTGCCATGGGCTTTACATCTAGGGAGGATAGCCACAGTGTCATGGGCTTTACATCTAGGGAGGATAGCCACAGTGTCATGGGCTTTACATCTAGGGAGGTTAGCCACAGTGCCATGGGCTTTACACTTCTTGATGACACTGCGCACGGTAGACTCAGGAACATTCAGGTCTTTGGAGATGGACTTGTAGCCTTGAGATTGCTCAGGCTTCCTCACAATTTGGATTCTCAGTCCTCAGACAGTTCTTTGGTCTTCTTTCTTTTCTCCATGGTCAATGTGGTCACACAAGGACACAGGACAGAGGTTGAGTCAACTTTAATCCATGTCAACTGGCTGCAAGTGGGATTGAGTTATTGCCAACACCTGTTAGGTGCCACAAGTAAGTTACAGGGGCTGTTAATTACACAAATTACAGAAGCATCACATGATTTTTCTAACAGTGCCAATACTTTTGTCCACCCCCTTTTTTATGTTTGGTGTGGAATTATATCCAATTTGGCTTTATGACAATTCTTTTTGTGGTTTTCCATTGAAGATAAATTAAATGAAGACAATAATACCAAAGAATTTGTGATTGCAATCATTTTCAGGAAGAAACTGAGTATTATCTGACAGAATTGCAGGGGTGCCAATACTTTTGGCCACCACTGTATAGGGTTATATGATAGAGGGAGGGAAGCTGAGCTCTGTGATATATAGGGTTATATGAAAAAGGGAGAGAAGCTACATTCTGTGATATATAGGGTTATATGATAGAGAAGAGAAGCTGAACTCTATGATATTCGTATTTCCTACTTTTGTACACAAGCTTCCATAGATTACCAACCACCTCTCTCTGCTCTAACAGCCTGCTCTGTTTCTTATCTTTAAAACGCTTGTTTCCATTGTTCACTGAAAAGCTTGAACCCTTTAGAGTTCTGTAGCTTTGTGCGCTGCTGTTTACAAACCTCCAGCAGCCGTGTCCCTTTAACAAGATCAGGTAAGAGCAGTAGAGTTGAAATGCCAATCACTGCAGTAGACCCACCCACAGCCTGAACAGGAAGCTGTTTGTGGCTCTGAAAACAGCATAGTGGGACAACCCCTTTAAAATCAGAATAGGAACAGTCTGTTCACATTGAGTTGTTTTTTTGTTTCAAATATGTAGAGAACGGAAGGTCATAAAGAGCTGAAACCTTCTAAATTGCCTATGTGCCATATTTGGTGCAGATTGGCCATGCATAAAGAACAGACGACAACAGAAATTCATTTTTATATATAGAAATATTTTTCTTTATCCTGCTTTTCTTTGCTTGTACTTATGTGTGATGTCTCGTAACCGAAACATAAAAGTATGTTTAATTAAAGCTGTTCCATATAAAGGAAGATATGAGAAGCAAAATTTATAAACCGTGTGCAGTGAAGCACATGTAAATGGAGGTACGCTGTCAATCATGTTGAAAATTATAATTCCATAATTTAGAGATTGCACCATTTGAAGGTAACTAGTTAATCAAATCCTAATCTAGATGCAGATTTCTGAGCTAAAATTATGAATGTTTACACCCAATGGATTTTCCAAACGTAATCAAATCCTAAAACATCTCTGGCGTCTCTCACCAGAGCGATGCTTAGACCTGCGAAATAAAATGAAAGGGAGACAGATCCTTAAAGAGTGTGTGTCACAATGCTGTCTACAGGGATTGCTGGACACCACCCATCCAATTATGTTACGGGAAAAATGCATCTGACATATTGGATTTTTCCACTCTGATCCTCTTGTGTCTCCAACATAAGGGTGCTTTCACATGGAGCGCTTTTTTTTGGTGATTTTTTTGGATGTGTTTTTTGTGCAGCAATGTACAGCATTAAGGGTACTTTCACACAGCGCAGTTTTGGTGCAGTTTTAACTGCGCTCCAATTAAACTGCCTTGATTACCAGCAAGCTTCTTTCAGTTGTCTAAATTGTTCATAAAGGTGTTTCAAGTAAGGAATCAGTTAGGGGCCGTTCACACGGCCGCAGAGGGACGACTTTTGTCCGCGATTAGCGCCCTCCCCCTTCCCATAGACATGTTCATATTCCGTCCGAAAACCGGATGGAAGAATGAACAAGTTCAATGTTTTTCGGGCGGCCGGCGGTCTGAAAAACCCTTGTGGTGGGGACTGCTGCACATGTTTTCTATAGCGGTCCATTGAAAAGTTTGCGACCGGTTTTTCAGACGTCTGAAAAACCGTCCGCAAACCCGTGCCGTGGGGACATGCCCTTACTGTGTTTGAAGTCTTTTGGCTTACAAACACACTATTTGATTACTCACTTTCCAAACAGTTTAGACAACTGAAAAAAGCTTGCTGGTAATAAAGGCAAATAATTGGAGCGCAGTTAACACTGCTCCAAAACTGCGCTGTGTGAAAGCACCCTAAAAAACACACCAAAAATGCAGCTGCGTTTTTTGTGAAGATAGGCACAGCAATTAATGCTGTACATTGCTGCAAAAAAACCTCATCCAAAAACGCACCTAAAATGCGCCAAAAAAAACGCTCCGTGTGAAAAAACCCTAAGGGTATGTTCACATGGCTTATTTGGACGCTGTTTAGATGCTGTTTTTTCAGTGCCCAAAACAGCATCAAAACCCCGCCTGAAAAAGGCTTCTTCAGAAGAGGTTTTAGACACATTTCTTGCCGTGGTTTTGGATGAGGTTTTCAGCACTGTTTTCACCCAAACAAATTAATAGCCAGGGGAAAAAAACGCACAGAAAAAACTTGGCGAGAAACACATTTAAAAACGCGTCGAGGTTTTGAAGCTCTTCATTCATTTCTATAGGGATTTTCAGCGCTGAAATTGCTTCAAGAATTTGCAGGACACTTCTTTTTCAGCGCCCAAAACAACATCCAAAGAAGTGCGGAAAACGCGCAGGTAAACCTTGTCCTGTGTGAGCTACAACGCTGTTTTACATAGGAATCAATGAAATTAACTTGGGGTGTTTTGGAGGCTTTTTTATGCTGTTTTGGGAGAGGAAACACTCTGAAAATCGCTCCAGAAACAGCATCAAAATCAGCCGTGTGATCATACCCTAATAGGCTGGAGGTGTCTGGTAACTCATCTCTGCTGGCTAGAGTTAATAAGGTTGACTGGTTTAGGAAACACATTTTCAAGTACCTTACCTAGTATTGTTAGTAATTAATAGGGGTCCCTCTAATCAGTGAACTAACCAGTGCTTTAATTTCCCTATAGTGGTGCTCCAGAGGAATATTTCTTGCTATCAATGGGATAATCAATGGGAATCCCAACAACACCCGGTAATCACTTCCTCATCCATCCACCCACCAATTGCTAACACAGTGGCCCCAAGTCCTTTTCCCCTCTGTTTGCAACAGGACTTAGATCATAAACTGTCCCTCTGCTGGGACCCCCAACAATATTTTGTAACCTATGGGGAAACGTTCAATTTCCCTGCAGCGCCACCACAGGATAAATGATGCATTGCACAACGTCCAGATATATCAATGTTTTAAGTTTGAAATGCATTATGGGACAGATCCTCCAGATTGGAAGATACCCTTTGCTCTACACCCACCCAAGAGTTGCAGATTCTGAAGGGAGGGTTCCCCCTTCTATTCAACTTAAATGGGTGTTCCCATCAGTATAGTTCCATGCTGCAGGTCAGCTTGTAGCTCACTACAAGATGACCGTCTCAGAGAATGGGAGGGGGTGCTTACGTCCAGCCTCCCCGTTTATTTCTATCTGGGTTATGAATATTAATATAGATACAGTATATGTTAATGGATTTCGGAAACAGGGGAACCCTTTCAAGCTTTCTTTACTTCTATGTTGGAGGCTGTATTAGCAGTCATTTTACATGTTCTGCATGCTTTGCTAGTAATCCTAGCCCCAACAGGGCTCACAGGCACCTCAATTGTCACTTGTGCGACACATCAAGAACAGGATTGTAGATGTGCTTGATGTGATGACCCCAAGCAGAAATGACCCATTCTACTAATATAGATATTGGACATTATAACATGTCAACCATATGCTTTAGATATGACCAGGGGTGTAACTTTGGTTCAAAAAGTGGGGGGGACCAATTTTCCCTCTCACCCCTATCTTCCTATCCCTCCCTCCTTCACTCACCTTCCTTTTCACTTCCCCTCCCTTCCCTTCTCTAAGGTTATGAGTGGCTCTCTAATTACTGAAGTTTAGAGCCGGACTGGGATTAAAAAGCAGCCGAACCAGCCCAGCTATAATATTTCCCCCTCTAGATGGAAATAAAAAACATTGTGCAATGCAGCGAATTTCGCTTAACCCCTCCCATCTCTCATTACTACTCCATTAAATCTGTAATACACACAACAGAAGGAGAAAAATGAAAGAACCCAATCTCACTGTACCCCTAGGAATCACTTATGTCACATACTGAACCCCAAAATATATTATATTGCATTCCATACACCAGAAATGACAGCACTCACTGCACCCCAGAAATTAAATATATAACATATGGAAGCCACAGAAATTACATTACTAACTGCACCTTTGAAATGAATTGCACATTGTACTCAGGAAATAAAATAATTCATTATACCCCAAAAATGTATTATATTACACACTGAACCCTAGAAATGAATTACATTACTCACTGTACTCCAGAGATTACACTACACACTGTACCCCAGAGATTACTACATTACATACCGTACCCCAGGGATTACATTACACCATACCCCAGAGATTACATTACACACTGTACCCCAGAGATTACATTACACATTGTATCCCAGAGAATACATTACACACTGTACCCCAGAGATTAGATTACATTACTCACAGTACCACAGAGATTACATTACTCACTGTACTCCAGAGATTACATTGCACCATACCCCAGAGATTACATTACACTGTACCTCAGAGATTACATTACACACTGTACCCCAGAGATTACTACATTACACACTGTACCAGAGATTACATTACACCATACCCTAGAGATTACATTACTCACTGTATTCCAGAGCTTACATCACACCATACCCCAGAGCTTACATCACACCATACCCCAGAGCTTACATCACACCATACCCCAGAGATTACATTACACATTGTACCCCAGAGATTACATTACTCACTGTACTCCAGAGATTAGATTACACATTGTATCCCAGAGAATACATTACACACTGTACCCCAGAGATTAGATTACATTACTACAGTACCAGAGATACTACACACTGTACACTGTACCCGGATTACATTACACCATACAGAGATTACATTACACATTGTACCCCAGAGATTACATAACATGTATCAGATACATTACACATTACCCCAAGATTAGATTACATTACACATACCACAGAGTTACATTACTTTTCCCAGAGATTATATTGCACTACCCAGGATTACATTACTGTACTCAAGATGTAATTACACACTGTACCCAGAATCTACATTACACACGTCCTAGTTACATTACCATACCTAGAGATTACATTACAATAGTACCAGAGATTCACATACTCCTGTACTCCAAGATTACATTACTCATGTACTCAGAGTTTACAACACATACCCCGGATTACATTATACATTGTACCAAGATCATACTTACGACTCAGAGATTCATACTCACTGTACCCAGAGATTGATTACATTACTCACAGTACCAAGATATACATTACTCTGTACCTCAGAGATTATCACATACCCAGAGATTACATACACTGTCAGAATTACATTACACACTGTACCCCAGAGATTACTACATTACACACTGTACCGCAGAGATTACATTACACCATACCCTAGAGATTACATTACACATAGTACCCCAGAGATTACATTACTCACTGTACTCCAGAGATTACATTACTCACTGTACTCCAGAGTTTAAATCACACCATACCCCAGAGATTACATTACACACTGTACCCCAGAGATTACATTACTCACTGTACTCCAGAGATTACATTACTCACTGTACTCCAGAGATTAGATTACATTACTCACAGTACCACAGATATTACATTACTCACTGTACTCCAGAGATTACATTACACCATACCCCAGAGATTACATTACACAGTGTACCCCAGAGATTACATTACACATTGTATCCCAGAGAATACATTAAACACTGTACCCCAGAGATTAGATTACATTACTCACAGTACCACAGAGATTACATTACTCACCATACCCCAGAGATTACACTGTACCTCAGAGATTGCTACATTATACACCAGATTTTACATTACTCACTGTACCCCAGAGATTATTACATTACACACTGTACCCCAGAGACTACATTAGACAAGGTACTCCAGAAATTGTGTGTAAATATACATATATTGAACACAGACACACTACACACTTGGGGTGCGTTCACATGATGGTTTTTGGGCACTGACAGTGTAGTTTGTTTGTTGGAAATTTGGCGCTTGCAACCACAGAATTTTGATGAGCAAACGACCGAGACTGCCTGAGGGAGATTTCTGCTTCCTATCCTTTAGTGCTGTTAGTGCGTGAAACGTCTCAAATAATTCTTTGAAGGCGCTGACAGTACGCAGCGAAAATACTCTAGTAAAATCAGTGTCATCTAAACAACGACACTAATTTTACATAGGGTATAATGTAAATCAGTTTCCTGTTGGATTGACTCCAGTTCTGAGGCAGATTCAGCACTGAATCCACCCTGGAATCAGCATTCATATATTCTGCATGAATGTACCCTTAAGGTATTTTCACACAGCGTATGGCGGGGCGTACTGTACCATCTGCGATATGCCGGTTGTTTCAGAAGTACACACTGGCCAGTCCATACTTCTAAAATTCTGCAGTGCCGGCCCCATTCACTTTAATTTTCCCCCGCGCGCAAGTGCAGGGAAGAAGTAACATGGCTAGACACATGGCTGTACAGTAAATACACATCTCACATATACAGTACATACCCTTCTCTCATGCACACACAATGCCTGACACCTTTGTCCCCTCCTTACCTGTCTCCTGTAGTCTGGTGCAGTTGGCATTCGGCAGGAGCTTCTCTTCTTCTCTGATGAGGGCTGAGCATAGGGGAAGTGGTATACGAGGGGAGGAAAAGATACAGACCCAGATACAGAGTGTGTTGGACTGTAAGCAGAGTTCTGATTGGTGTAGCAGCCCCTGCTGACTCCTGCTCTAACAATCAGCGCTGCTCTCACTCTGCACTGACACTTGAGGCTGCTACCTACCCTGTCCCCCCCAAAATGCAAAGAAATATAGAAGGAAAAGGGTTAACTTCTTCCTCCTCTGTGCCTTGCCCTCCCCCAGTTAAGGTATTCTCATGCTTTCATATGGATTATTTTTTACTGAAGTGGCTAAAAAGTGTGTGGGGGGGGGGGACTGTCCCCCACCCAGAAAAAAGTGGCGGGGACCACCTTCCTCTCATATCTTACCTGATTGCTCCACATGCTGCCATTCAACCAAGGTGAGTCACTCCCTGCAGTCAGTTTGTTTATCTAAGTAAATGACCAGCTTTTTGGGGTTCTGTAGTCTTGTGTAGTACACTTTATAAATCTCCAGCAGTTATGTCACTGTAACAGGAATAGCTAGTTACAGCAGAGCTTATGTGTCATTCACTGCTATAGAACCGCGCACAGACTGAAAAGGAAGTGTGAGTCTGAAGCTGGCCATGGCTTTGTGAAACTGCATGGTGAGAAAACCCCTTTAATGTGCATGCCATTAGAGAGTCCACATAAAAGTGCTAATCAAGATTACAATGCTCTCATTGTTGGATACATAGTTCCAGTGTTAGCTATACTATCATGAGTTCCAGCCAAAGAGCTACCAGTAGCAGCTATAAAAGTCACATGTGGCTGATCAGTCATGTTTTATATTGTACATATCAATGTGGGTAAAAAAATGTGTGTGCTTAATGGGCCGTAATTATAATTAACATTAGGTGCCATAGATTCAGGTCATGACCAGCCAAAAAGATCCAAGATGGCAGATTGCCTTTTCGGCAGATGTTGATAGTTCATACGATGCTTGGGTGAAATGGTTGAAATTGGCTGATTTTCATCTAAAGAACATGGGCAGCTTGAAACACAGAGTCCCCAGTGCCTCCCGCAATGCCCACAGTCAGTTCTGCTCCTGCCTCATCAAAATTTTTGCCCTTGTGTCTCCTTGCACATAAGAATGTCTTCCCTCTTTCTTGTTTCACAGCTTTTGTGAGGGTCAAAAGTCCCTTACCGTAATTAAAACATGCCCTTCTTCTGCTGATAATGAGATGCCTTTTGGCCGCATGACTTCATCCTGGTGCTTTACCCTTGACGGAAGTAATTTCTGGTATTAAACATTATCTTTTCCTAGATCAGTCGGAAAATGAAAGAGTCAAAAACAAGAAAATTTTTCACCAAATAAAAGGTTTTTATTTGTAAATTTTTAAACGAACAAGATCTTACCTTTTCGTTATCTTTTCTGCTCATATAGCAGAATCATTGGTCCCTATAAAATACATTAAATAATAACTTGATAAATATATTATTTTCCTGAAAGTTCTAGATATTTAGCCAAGAATTCCCCATGTAAAGAAGGAGGGGGTATGTTGAACCTTACGTATTAAAGGGGCTGTCTCACCAAGTAGTTTCATAGAACCATAGCCAGCATAAGGCTCCCACTTCCTGTTCAGGCTGTGGGCAGGTCTACAGTAGTGTTTGGCATATCAGCTCTTCTATTGCTAGATGAGCCTGTTACACTGGAGGTCTATAAACCGTAGTGCACAAGGTTTTAAAGGGTTTAAACTTGTAATTAACTTAAATAAACAAGCTTCTGTGCTACTGATAACACTCAGCATGGAGTGATTCAGCGTGGTTGACAATGCTATCTTGGAGCAACCAGAGCAGAGAGTGGTGGTCTGTAACCTAGATAAACTTGTGCACACAAAAAGTAAATAAAATCTCCTTTATCTACTAAACAAACTAAAGCAAAGCCTATACCTGGCCTCATGGAAAGAGTTATACCTTTTTTTATGGTAACACTTTTCCTTCCCATATTAGAAGCTATGGACTAGATCATGAGCTGGGGGACAGAAGCTGTGGGCGAGACCATGAAAGGTCAAGCTTTATTTTACATTATGTGGATTCTGGACTTGCTGTTTATGGATAATATGTAACTGTGTTGCTTTGCTATACCTTTGGCAATTGAGAATATTAATGTATCATATGTGTTATCTTTATTACAATTGAATAAAAAGATTTATATTAAAAAATAAATAAAAAAGAATATCTTGCCACCTGAAGCAACCTACAATAGATTGCTTGTGTTGTTCCTGTTCCTCTAAACCTAGAACATATGAAAAGCTTTGTGAAAAATTGGGAAGCACTTCACCCCATATGGTGACATTAGACTATTGAAATATTGGCAGATCCTGTTGGGGAAATTTGTAGATTACATTTTAATGTGCATTCACAGATTACAAAACAAAGGTTTTTTTTGATCAATATTGCACACCTATATTAATGTACATGGTCATTTTGTTGTGGATGGGAACAAAGGTTATATATGTGTGATCCTTTATTTCTCCAATTTAATGTATTAGTTAGTATAACACCACATATGTCTTTATATTATGGCACATAAAAGCTGCCTGTATAACTATACACTCTCTAAAGTGTTAACAAAATGGCCACCATGTAATATGCTTGTAGAGATAACCACCGTATAATCTAAGATGGCACCTCCTCTAAGGTTACGCCCCATGTTCGGACATTCCTTAGATAAAGGGAGTATGCCTCAGCCAAGCATGTAACCAATAACGACTAACAGCTCAGCCCATGTGATGCTTTCTTATCTCACTAACCTTCAAAAGTATAAAAACCTGCCATTTTGGGAATAAAGACAGAAAGTGTATTCACATCATCAGGGCATATTGTGATTTTCTTTCTCGGTGCACCTTTATCATCCTAAAATAATTTGGAGACCCCACAAGGATGTAGAGCCCCTTTGAGGTTCCATCCATATTAATTTTATTGCTCTGTTTTGTGAGGAGCCACAATGTGGCACCCACTAAGGTTCATAGGAACGCTACTGTACCTCTGTATGATTCCAATTCCATACAGAGGTGGCATGTTCCCTAGATTTCTGGTCTCAAAGATCCATGCTTAAAGGGGTTGTCTCACCGGTTTTCTCAGTTTCTTTTTTGAATTCAAGGTTGTGTATACTGACTTTACTGGCTACTACTGGCCTGGAGTGATGAGCTGCTGAGTACACCAGGTCTGTAGCTATAGTGATCAGCACTGGCAGCCTATCAGGAGAGATCACACAGGTCTGTAGCTATAGAGACCCGAGGAGCTGATGCAGCCCATACAAGAGGGGATATCTAGGAATAGGTAGGACACTGTTAATGGACACTTATTGCAAAGTGACTTGTTTTTGCAAGATCTTTAACATAACAAGCAATCAGTGTAGTGAGACGACCCCTTTAATACTCAGGAGTTATACAGCATTCATGCCATACAGAAGCTATACCCATCTGCACAATCCCAAAACCTGCACAATTTTTACAACACATTAAAAAATACCAGGACATCTTAAATTTCCCAACAAAAGCCTGTAATAATGCAATAGATGGAAGTACCACGGGTGACAATTAAATACGTTCTAAGGTAAGTGGCGAGCCGTAACTCCAGACGTGCCATTCTCTGCGGAAGATCCTTACAAGCTGTTCATGTAATTTAGTGAACACAAACTGAAATGGGATCTACAGCGGGATATTGGTGACATTTTTAATGACACACTTACTGATGCGTTACATCACCCAGGCATTTAGTCATCACGATGAAGCTGAGCTCAGTAGGTGGGAAGTCGCAGATGAGTCACCAACTTGTAACGTAGACATGAAAAAAATAAAAAGCAAAAGATGAACTTGTGTGAGCTGATGTGGAGTGTGAAGTCAGACCCTATGCAACAAGGAGACTCGTGGAAATGAAATGAAGTAATGTGACGGGGGAGAAGCTCTGCTGCCCTATATTCTTTCTGGGTCACGTTGCCCACTTGTATAACCGATAAGTGTGAATAGGATGAATGGTTGATGCCTCACTGTAGTAGAAGTGCAGAAGGTGGGTTACAGCAGTGTGGCTTATAAGGACAGTATGTCCTGGTATACAGTGGCCTCAGGATACAATATTTTCACCATACAATGGTTGTTCCTGGGTCATTGTACTGTAGATTAAAATCACACTCACCATACAACGTCACAGACACTGACAACCGATGGCAGATGTGATTGATGGAAGAGCCAACCAATTATCATGAACATTTTAGTCATACATGCCAACTCTCCCGCTTTTGGCGGGGGGGGGTTCCCCTAATAGGGGTCACCCCCCCGCCCTCCCGGCAGAGTTGGCATTCCTCCCGCCTTAAATTACCGCGGCGCAAGAGTAGCGCTGGTACGCTACTCTTGCGCCGCCGGGCCGCTCCTACAGGCGGGTGAAGCGGCCGCTGTGGCCGCTCACCCGCCCGGAGTCTCGCTGTGCAGGGAGGAGGCAGGAGGGATCGTTCCCTCCTCACGCTGTATGTACAGCGCCGGCCGGTGCGCGCCATACATACAGGTCAGCGGCGCAGTGGGAGTGACGCGCCTCTGCACTCACTTCCCCTGCGTCGCTGAGGGGATCGGAGATGTCCGGAGCTGCAGCACCTGGTGAGGTAAGTGGATTTTATTATTTTATTTTTATTAGCTACATGGGGGGCTCTACCTGGCTACTAAAGGGGGCAACTACCTACCTGGCTACTAAAGGGGGCAACTAACTACCTGGCTTCTAAAAGGGGCAACTACCTACCTGGCTACTAAAGGGGGCACTACCTGGCTTCTAAAGGGGGCAACTACCTACCTGGCTTCTAAAGGGGGCAACTACCTGGCTTCTAAAGGGGGCAACTACCTGGCTTCTAAAGGGGGCAACTACCTGGCTTCTAAAGGGGGCAACTACCTGGCTCTAAAGGGTGCACCTACCTGGCTCCAAAGGGGGCAACTACCTACCTGGCTACTAAAGGGGGCAACTACCTGGCTTCTAAAGGGGGCAACTACCTACCTGGCTTCTAAAGGGGCAACTACCTGGCTACTAAAGGGGGCAACTACCTGGCTTCTAAAGGGGGCCACTACCTGACTACTAAAGGGGGCCACTACCTGACTACTAAAGGGGGCAACTACCTGGCTAACAAAGGGGGCAACTACCTGGCTAACAAAGCGGGCAACTATTTGACTACAAAGGGGGCAACTACCTGGCTTCTAAAGGGGGCAACTACCTGACTACAAAGGGGACAACTACCTGGCTACAAAGGGGGCATCTACCTGCCTGTAAGGGGCACTACCTGGTTATGGGGGGGCTACTACCTGGCTATAAAGGCATCTACCTGGCTTTCTTCCAAAGCCATTATGCAGTTAGGCGGAGTGGGTGTGGCTTTTTGAAGGGGCGTGTCACACCAAAAAGATGGGCGTGTCCATGCAAATTTTTGCCGCGGCACACTACGCGTGCCGCCCTCTTCAATCTCCTGCTTTTCCATTTTCAAAAGTTGCCAACTATGATTTTAGTTGCAAAACCTCGGTATTAGTACATGCAGTGATTGGCAGTCTAGTAGCTACTCTCTACAGTACAGTGCGGTACTACATGTCCTGTGCTGCTCTTACATGTATTAGTGAGGTGCATGCGGTGATTGGCAGCCTAGTAGCTCCTCTCTACAGTACAGTGCGGTACTACATGTCCTGTACTGCTCTTACATGTATAAGTGAGGTGCATGCAGTGATTGGCGGTCTAGTAGCGCCTCTCTACAGTAAAGTGCGGTACAGCATGTCCTGTGCTGCTCTTACATGTATTAGTGAGGTGCATGTAGTGATTGGCAGTCTAGTAGCTCCTCTCTACAGTACAGTGCGGTACTACATGTCTTGTACTGTTTTTATATGTGCCAGGATGAGCGGCTCCTTTGATCACCAGGTGGGAGCCCTATTTTCTTTTTTCCTGGTAAAATGGGACAGATTTATCAATAGTATCTACTTCTTAGACATTGAAAAGTTAGACTGGACAGCCTTACAATGCGCCAAATTTATCATAGTGTTCATAAATCCAGAGTGGTTTAGAACTCTACTATCACTCCAATCCTAAAAAAAACAACCCTTGACCACTCTTCTCTGTCCAACTATCGCCCCATCTCACTGCTCCCTTTTGCTTCCAAACTCCTCCAACAGCACGTCTATCTTCAGCTGTCCTCTCACCTCTCCTCCAACTCTCTTCTTGACCCACTACAATCTGGTTTCCGACCCAACCACTCTACCGAAACCGCCCTAACCAAAGTCACCTATGACCTAGTAACTGCTAAAGCCTCATGCCACTACTCTGTGCTCCTCCTCTTAGACCTGTCCTCTGCCTTTGACACTGTCGACCATTCCCTCCTGCTACAAATCCTCTCCTCCCTCGGCATCACGGACTTGGCTCTTTCCTGGATCTCCTCGTACCTCACTGATCGGACATTCAGCGTCTCTCATTCTCGCTCCACCTCCTCCACCCGGCCTCTCTCTGTCGGTGTCACCCACGGGTCAGTCCTGGGCCCACTACTCTTCTCTATCTACACCCTTGGCCTCGGTCAGCTCATAGCCTCACATGGCTTTCATTACCACCTGTATGCTGATGATACCCAACTCTACATCTCCGGCCCAGATGTCACTTCTCTACTCTCCCGGATCCCTGACTGTCTGTCCTCCATTTCCTCCTTCTCATCACGTCTCCTGAAACTAAATGTGGAGAAAACAGTACTCATCATCTTTCCACCGTCCAACTCTACCCCTGCCCCTGATCTCTCTATTACAGTCAACAGCTCTACACTCTCACCGGTCCCACAAGTCCGCTGCCTTGGGGTAATCCTAGACTCTGCTCTATCTTTCAAACCACACATCCAAACCCTCACCTCTGTCTGCCGCCTCCCAGATGAAAAACATCTCTCGCATTCGCTCATTCATCAACTATGACACTACAAAAATGCTGGTCCATGCCCTTGTCATCTCCCTCCTAGACTACTGCAACATCCTTCTCTGTGGCCTCCCAGCTAGCACCCTCGCTCCCCTCCAATCCATCCTTAACTCTGCTGCCCGTCTTATCCACCTCTCTCCTCGCTACTCCTCTGCCTCTCCCCTCTGCCAATCCCTTCACTGGCTTCCCATTGCCCAGCGAATTCATTTCAAGCTACTAACCATGACCTACAAGGCTCTCCATGACCTCTCCCCTCCATACATCTCTGCCCTAATTTCCAAATATCTCCCCCCACGCACTCTCCGCTCCTCACACAACCGTCTCCAAGACTTCTCCCGTGCTTCACCCACACTCTGGAACTCACTGCCCCAACACATCAGACTCTCCTCCACTTTCACCAGCTTCAAAAGCAACCTGAAAACCCATTTCTTCAGGCTTGCCTATAACCTTCACTAAACTTGTCACTACTTCCTCCACAGACATGTCTGCCCCTCACCTCCTGTCTCTTTCCCCCTCCTTGTAGATTGTAAGCCCTCGCGGGTAGGGTCCTCTCTCCCTCTGTCATGCCAATTGTCATTATCCCTTAGCACTGTACTCGTTTGACTTATGTAATGTATGTAACCCCCTCGAATGTACAGCGCCCTGGAATCAATGGCGCTTTAAAATAAATAATAATAATAATAATAATAACTCTCTAGTCTAACTTTACACCATTTTTACAGTGTAAGAAAATTGCAGTGCAGTGAAATTAGTTACCACAACGAAAGACAATAAAAAGAGGGAGCTCTACGCTCTAAGCTCCTGTCCCCAACATAGAAAGTGATTTCCAGCTTCCAGCAGCTCTTTTTGATTATTATACATAAGGACTTTTTTTATATGTAAAGTTATCTGCTACATTTTCTTAACCCCTTAACTACTTTCACTGTAAATAGTACTAAGACAGTGTCAAACACTGTAGAGAGATCCAGAAGAAGCAACAAGGAGTAGTTGTCCTGAGATTTAGCAGTGAGAAGAACGTTTGAAACTATAATTACAGCAGTTTCTGTGGAGAGTAAAGTGCAGAAACCTGATTGTAGATGGTGGAAAAGAGAGTTAGCAGGGAGATTAGGCGAGAGTAGACCACGCGTTTCAGAGATGAAGGGCAGGTTAGAGAATGGTCCGTAGTTAGTAGTGCAGGACACGTCCAGAGTGGGCTTTTTTTAGTAAAGGGGTTTTAACGGCATGTTCAAAGGAGGTGGAAAAATCCCATTGGAGACAGAGAGGATAAAGAGATAGTCTCACCACGCTGTTTCACAGAGCCAAAAGCAGATTAAGATTCATGCATCCTGGTTTCTTCCTGGTCAGGCTGTGGGTGATTCTATAGTAGTGATTAGCATTTCAGCTCCGTATTTATAGCTCAACTAAAAGCACTGACATAAGAGCAGGAGATATACTTGTGTTTACTTTGAGATAAAGCACTCTGTTCTGCAGGCGTCCTGTGTGCCGACCTGTGGTGACATCACTCCTTGCTATCAGATAAGAAAGATCAGAAAGAGAAGAGGAGAGCTGGTTGGTAACCTAAATAAATCTTTGTGCACTCAGAGCAGATAACATTAATCTTATCTCCTCAACATAGCAAAATAAAGCAATATATTTTGAAAAAGTTTTGATTTACTGTTCCCTACTTGTTGAAAGCTAATCTGTGTAGTGAGACAACCACTTTAAAGGTTGTAGATAGGTAAGAGATGACAGCTGGAGATATGGACAGGACAAGGTGGGAGGGAATGGGGTCACTAGAGGAGGTAATAGAGCGAGCAGACGAGAAAAGCCTGGATGCTTATTCTGTCATTGGGTCAAGTGCTGAGCGCAGACTAGAGGACTTGCAGGAGGGGAAAGGATGGATTTTACTTGGGGACTGAGATGCGATGTTTTGCCGGATACTGTCGATTTTGTCTTTGAAGTGATTGGCCAGGTGTTCAGCACAGAGGTCAGTGACTGGGGCCTGAGCTTTAGGCCTGAGGACGCTGTGAAAGGTGTCAAACAGGCGTTTTGGTTTGTTGTGTAATGTTGAGATGAGGGAGGTAGAAGTCTTGTTTGGTGAAGCACACTGTGGTAAGTCCTAATCATGAGTTTGTAGTGGAGAAAGTCTGCAGATAACTTTGACTTTCTCCATAGACATTCAGCACTCCTGGAACATTGCTGCAGAAAGCGAGTCTGAGGTGTGCCAGCATCGGAATCTGCTGGTGCGGGATTTGAGTGGTGCTAATATATCCAGGGTGGTTGAGAAAGTTTCATTATATTATTTAACAGCCAGGTCAGGACAGGAGACGGAGGAGATTGGGATCAGTGTGGACTGTAGGGTGTTTATGAGTTCCTAAGTATTTTTGGTGCAGAGATTTCTGAATGTTTGACAGTCAGGTAAGACCAGAGAAGGCTGAGAATTAGTGATAGTGAAGGAGATAAAGTTCTGATCAGAGAGTAAATTTGGAGAATTAGTAAGGTTAGAAATTGAGCAGAGACGACAGAAGACCAGATGAACCGAGTTCCCATCCTTGTGCGTGGTAGAATCTGTAAATTTCGAGAGGCCAAGGAAAGATGGTAGGGAAAGCAAATGAGAGGTGGAAGGAGTTATAATGTTGTCATTGGGGATGTTAAAATCACCAATGAGGAGAGTGGGTATTTCAGTAGAGAGGAAGTGAGGGAGCTATGCAGCAAAATGAGAGCCAGGCGGTTGGTATATAACCTCCACTCTCAGAAAAAATGTTCGAAAGAGCCTGAGGGTGTGGACCTACAAGGAGGGGAGGGGGCGGCGTGGAGGACTGAATTGGTATGTGCAGTGTGGAAAAAGCAGTATGCTGACTCCCCTACTCTGCCTGCTCTCAGGTCTGGAGGTATGGGGGGAGGGTATTTAAGAAAGGAAGTGGCCAGAGCAGTAGCCAATATGTAAGAGGGGAGGAGGCATGAGCAGTGGTCTATATGTGAAAGAGCAGGGGATCAGAGCAGCATTCTATATATAAGGAGGGTGCCAGAGTAGCAGCCTATATGTGAGAGAGGAGGCGGACATAAGCAGCAGCCTATCTGTGAGATAGAAGAACCAAAGCTGCAGTCTGTATGTGGTAGAGGAAGAGTTATGAACAGCAGTCTATAGGTAAGAGAGGAAATGGCCAGAGCAGAGGTCTATGTGTGAGATAAGAGGGATCATGAGCAGCAGTCTATATGTGAGGAGGAGGTCAGAGCAGCAATCCATATGTGACATATTTGAGGGTTTTATATTTAAAAGAGGAGGGGGCCAGAGCAGTGACCTATATGTGAGAAAGGAGAGGGCATGAGCAGTGGTCTATATGTGGGGAGAGGGATAGCGCTGAAGTCTATATGTGAGAGAGGAGGGGACATGAGCAGGTATCTATAGGTAAGAAATGAGGGGCCCAGAACAGCAGCCAGGTATGTGAGATATATGTGAGAAAGGAGTACCAGAGCAGTAGCTTATATGTGGGAAAGGAAGGGTCTTGGACAGCAGTCTATAGGTAAAAAAGGACGGGGCTAGAGCAGCAGTCTATATTTGAGGTAGGAAGGAGCATGAGTAGCAGTTTACATGTGAGGAGGGGGCCAGAGCAGCAATCTATATGTGAGAGAGGAAAGGGCATTAGCAGTGGTCTATATGTGATATATTTGAGGTAGAAGGGAGCATGAGTAGCGGTCTATATGTGAGGAGGGGGCCAGAGCAGTGACCTATATGTGAGAGAGGAGAGGGCATCAAGAGAGGTTTACATTTAAAAGGGATAGAGGCAAAGTAGCGGGGAACTATTATAATTTGGGAAACAATTACAGTAGTATCTGTTTGGCATTATTTTTGGGGGGCACTATCTGGCCCTACTGTTTTATGGTTGCTAGCTGATTAGGGCTAATCAATGTCAAGAAATGCTGCTACATTTATATAATCCTCGACTAGTATTCACACAGAACGTTGCAAACTTTCAGTGCTAATTCTGCATTGGATTTTCTATTTCGGAAAAATCTGACCCATGAAGTTCTGAACACACCCTTAACTGATGGTGGTTAACTGATCGATTGGGATTTTTTATCCCCGCCCTCAGAGTAATTTAGCGGAGACATTGCCCTGGATATCCCTAAACTACAACTGATGGTAAAAGAAACAAGAGGACTCTAGGAACCAGAAATAACAAAGACTGAACTCAGCAAAAACAACACTGACAATTACTGAGATAATTAGGAACTCCATGAATAAACTCAATGACTAGGACTAAATAGACAACACGAGACTGGACAGAGCAAGCTATTCAATCTCCAGGATTCTGGATAACCGGGTATAGAATACATAGCAGATTACTAGACACAGTCATACAGGATAGACAATTTAATCTGCACCACGCTGCCAAAACCAGTAAATTATATAGAGAGGGTACAATTTGGAAACTCCCTTTCTAAATGAGCCCTGACTGCTCAGCATGGTCAGCTGATAGTTTAGATGTGAAGCAGTTCCTCTGCAACTGCCCCAAAGAAACTAATTGGAAGGAGGTGATGACATAGCAGGAAGATTCAAAACAATACAACATTGACCTATTCTAAGCAGGGCTGGAACAGGTAGGCGAAGGTAGGCCACTGCCTAGGGGTGCAAGGAGGTATGGAGTGGGCTGAATTTTACATGGGGGGAGCTATGTGCCTTATTTGCCTAGAGCACCAGAATAGCTTGTCCCAGTGCGGTTTCTAAACACAGACGATTCAATAAAAAAGCATTGATAACCTTATAGAGGTATTCCCATCATTGATTAGCTTTAAAAAATGTTGGAAAGGGTAAATACTATTACTATATACATTGCTTTTCTGGTTATGCTTCTCTTCAGAGTAAGAAGCTTTCTTACTTACAGGCCACCTCTCTCTGCTCTTACAGGCTGTAGTAGTGATCGGGATGGTGTTTTTATTCCCTGCTATTTTCCTCATCTTTAAAGGGGTTCTCTTTTTATTTGTTATTGGGTTCACAACTGTATTATTACAAATGTTGCAATTCATACTAATTAAAAATTATCTTCCTGTTCTGCTGTTCAAAACCAGGCAAAGAGCCCTGTCCTCCCCTCTCCCCTACCTCATGCAAACCATGTGATGTTCATTGATCACATGGCCTCAATGAATGTTTTGTCATCATTCATTGGGTGTGTTTTGAAGCTAGGCTCAGCTCAAGAACACTCCCTGTAGTGGCTGGGGCTTCATGAAACAACCCCTTTAAACTCTAAAATAACCCCTTAAGCTAAGCAAGAAGTTACTGAATTTTTTCAACTTTATAAAAATATTTCTGTTTCGGGCTGGGTACATACTTGCCATACTTGACACAGTTTTAACTGTGGTATTGCCATTTATATGTATTTTTTTTTACAGGAAATGTTTTACAGTCATTGAATAATGCAGGTGTCATCATAGCCTGAGCCCTCATACACTGTATTACAGTTCAATGCAATCTTCAAGCTATGTGAGCGGCTGTTCACCAGTACTTTGCACTTCGCCAACTTCTCTCATGTAGAACTGGGACTTTTTCCACCTTCTACAGAAAATATATTATTGACCTGCTTCTGTAATAGCAAGTATGGCCATTTTCTGTGTTTTGGAGTAGAATTAATCCCTTTTTCTGTGAGTTGTTTGCAAAATTAATATAGTTGCTAGTCACCAGTCACAGCAGGTGCATAGAATTAGGGGGACATTTTCCTGCAGGTCTTCCAATGTGGTGTATCTGATTATGTGTGTGCAATGTCCCACTACAGGCCTCTATGTGGGGGAAACAGGGCAGAGACTCAGTCAGCGCATAAACTCCCACAGATTCACCATTAATAAATGGAGAATTGATCTCCCAGTGGCCGCACATTTTTCCAGAGAGGACCACTGTATTGAAGATTGGCAGATTGTGGTCTTAATGGGACATTTTAAGAGGAAGGAATGGGAATATAAGTTAATGCAAAAATTTCAAACCCTGCAGATTGGACTAAATATTCATCATAGTTTCATGTCACAATATGTGTGAACTGTGAGGGTCACAAATCACACCTGATAGCAAAGAGATAAGGACAAGAATTACTGATCCATTTTGTCACGCCTCACAAGTTTCCAGACTGTTTATTCTTTGACCTGTTGTAAATAACTTCTCTACTTATTGCATTTTGTTATTTTTAAAGATTCTCAGTTTCTTTGAAGATCCATGTCTTTTGTGTTTTAAAATGTCTGTGAATTTTCAGTTTCTTGTATAACACCATGTCTGATGAAGAGAGCTAGTACTCTCGAAAGCTCACCATCAAATATACTCAATTACCTCTAAAAGGTATCGCCTGATTTCTTCACTCTTCTACAAAGTTAATATAGGGACTCACAAGACGATAAAGACCCTTAATGTGGGTTGCGAGTTTGTCCATTTTTTCCAAAATATCAACGAATATCTCATGTTTGCTACATGGTTGCCCATTGGTCCTGTGATGTTGAGGAGCATGGGGTATCACTATTTTGAACTAATAGGCTGTAAACAAGCATGCTGCTCTACACATAACCATATGACTAATATCCTATATTAGCCTTATCTATGTGCAGTTATAAAGCTAAGCAGTTACCCCTTGATTATTAGGAGAGTTGTTCATCACTATTTCTGCACTGATGGTTACCTCCCCTCTATGGTACTTTTCTACATCCTGGTGTGAATTCGTTTTCAACCTGCTGAAATTTGTCCTCTGTATTTGAAAAATTTCCTTTTTACTTAATGAATAAATATACAAGAAAACACTTAGAGTGACATATCTGAAAATTGCCGTTGCTGAGGAAGTTTTTAGGCGCATTTAATCAGTGTAAAGTGCACCTAAAAGTACGATCCTTTCAAACATCTAGCGTCTGGTACACCTTGCATAGTAAACTTAATGTGCCTAAAAAGGCGTATAACATATCAGTTCTAGTATATATAATGCGCCTATCGAGGCACATTGTGTAACGGAGGCGCATAACGTATCATTAGTAATGTATAATGCGTCCAGTTTTGGTATATTTTATTACATTTATATCGAGAATATGGTGTCAAGAGTATTTTGGCGCAAAATAGACCCAAAAAACCGAGCTTGCGGATTGGGACATCTCGCCCTTAATCGGCTATTAGAACATAAGTTTGTACCTTTCAATATTCCACCAGCACATCCATTTCAAAGGTTCCCTTCTTAATTTCCATCCCTTCAAGGTTTGAAAAAGGGGACGAACTAGTATTTAAAATGTTGCATACAGGTGTGTGCTTAGCTCCCTGTCAGCTAGCCATTCCTAATGGACTTTCTCTGCTACCTATCCAGGATCTACTGCTTGGCACTTTAAACTCATGTCAGAATCAAGCTTGTACAGTGAGACAGACTAATATATGCAAGTACCCTAAGTATTTGAATAATTTTATTCATGTTTAAAAATAAAGTGGAATCATTTATTTATTTTTTTAATTTGTATATATGCACTTGTGAATATGACGTTCTGATGTAGGAGTGTGAAGAGGACCTCCCAGTGCAGAGGACTCACTAGTTGCCACCATAGTGCAAAAAAGCAAAGATTTCTTGCTGCTAAATATTTGTACTTAAAGGGGTTTTCTCACCACAGGCTTTCGCAGACATGAGCTGTTTCTCTCTCTCTTACAGCTTTAAATGCAGGGGTGTGTCTCTCCTTCCAGTAGGCGTGTCTTCCCTCACTGAAGAGTAGTGACATCATCATTCTGTGTGAGCAGTGGAAGGGAGAGAATGTCACAGCTCTACAGACCTCATGCAGTGCTCAGTTCTCATGTCTGCAGAGCTGTCACCTCCCTCCAAGACAGCACAAGCTCCTCATATCCAGAACACCTGCATTGGTGTAAGCAGTTATACATACAGCCTGTACTGATGAAACAAATGCACTCTGCTCCCCCCTTTTATCAGGCAGGAGGTAGAGGGGAGCAGACTGTATAAGGCTGTGTTATATGGAGGGATAGTGAATCTAACAGCTAGAGACTCAGTAATTGCTCAGATCCTTCACACAGAACTGTCACTGAGAGAGGAGCAGTGAGAGTTCAGACAGCCTTTATTACACAGACACAGCCAGCACCTAGCACAGAAAACTGAGGGAGCCAGTTCCAGTTTCATTTTCACACAGCTCAGAAGGGAGGCAGCCAATCACAACACAGGGGGCGTGTCCCAAACCCAAGCTTCAGATTTAGTTCTAGACACTTATAGATTAGCTCATAGGTGCTATACTAAATAATTTAGGTAATACAAACCAGTTGCAAAAGTGCTTATTTTTACTGTCCCCATCATTACAGATATGATCTTTGTAGCGAGAAAGCCCCTTTAAGATGGACTAATTTTAGCTAATAGAAGATGTTAAACCTTATGGTGTGAAGAGGATGAGCTTTGGAAGTAGCCAGCCTTAAGGGTGGCATAATGGTAATGTCATCCAGGGGCAGGCACGGTGCTTAAACAGGAGTGAGGATCTTCAGTAGGGTTATTGGTGCCCCTAAAGTGTACTAGCTCAGATAGAATGGCATCTGGAGCGTGCTGACCCTGTTGTCCTGCCGGGTACTGTATGTCAGAAAGCTGGGAATCTCATACATTGGCCAAGCACTTCACCTGACTCCTTCTGCAATTATTGTACTCCTGTGGTTTTAATAAAACTGTGACCATTTTACACCAAAGAATAACGTGTTTTGTGCATTAATTCCAGGGTTTAACTTCTGGAACTTTTGGTTGTAGTCGGTGGAAAATCACAAAATAATAAATCCCTTTTTAAAATATACTTTTTATTGATATTAAATTAAAAATAAACCCATCATCTCTAGCTAAAACATGGCACTAAGGATAACTGATTGGGGATACACCCCAACAGAACGATTTAGACACTAACAGCAGGTTTCAATAATGTGAAATCAATACATCAAGTTAAGGGTAGAGAAAGAGAGCGGAAAAAATCTCACAGAAGATCCTCTCCCTTTGGTGCAGATGAGGAGTAGTACAAATATCCAACACCGGACTTTCCCTTAATCTCAGCTCTGCATTAATAGGTAATCGTCCAGAAAGGGATGGCCCTGCCTCTCGATGACTGTCCCTATTGTATCACTATCAATACCCTAAAAATAAAAATTAGATGATAAAGTGATCAGATATGTAAGTCATATCAAAAGTTAAATAACACCTGTATAAAAACATGGATAAATCCAGACATGTTTCCCCTCAGTCAGAAGATAAACAGGTCGAGGTTCAACAGGGGATCCGCGGTCCCAAGTTTAGATATGACGACCCGGTCAGCACACTTAGTTGAATATACTACCAATATAGGTCCAACTTTAATGATAATGGTGCTGCAGTCAATATGAATACCCAGTCTCATACAAATAATGTTGGATAGATTAATCACCTGTTCTAAGTATTCAGATACCTAAAAGATAAACCAACAATAGTGTTTTCTGCAAAAAATGGAAAGATTTGTCAGCATTTCCATCACACCGGATCACTTATTCCTAGTGAACACACCCTCCAACACAAGCGTGGCCTCTCGGTGTGTGTTCTGGCATACAGCGCATGCGTCAGCTACGTTCCCGCGGTCAAATCCCGCAGTAATACCATGTCAATGCATTGAGTGTAAGCTGCCGGATCTCACGATGATCCAGCCAACACTATGCATGCACAGAACATACTGTACTACCGTGCCCAATCCTACAGAAGTGCAAAATCCAACCTCTGAAATACACAGCTTCCGGACATCAGTACGTTAGTAGGCACACCAACGATATCACAGCGCCTGCGCTCCCAACATATCCCATTCACAGCCAGATTCTGTTATGTTAAACATTACCCACAATACCTTTCTGTTTGGAGGTAAAATCTTCCACCAGCTCAGGGGCACAGCTATGGGGATCCCCTGTGCTCCCACATATGCCAATTTGCTCCTAGGCTGGTGGGAAGAAACCATAGTCTTTGGAGAATCTGAGGTTGATTATCTAATATCTTGTTTTGTGGAAGATATATAGATATTCTGGTACTATGGCAGGGTTCATCACAATCATTTGACAACTTTGTTATCTCCCTAACCAAGAACCAAACTGGTCTCCGATTTACTAGTGAGATCAGTGACACCCAGATATCTTTTTTAGCTACAAAGGTTCAGCCAAACTTAGGAAACAATTTGGGTTAAGGAAGTCCCAATTTTTTTCTAACTATAATCATTACCTAAACATAATCCGATATCACTTCTAGTTACTTCAACATAGGCCCAATGTTATGGTAATCGGATGTTTCATCACATCAGACATTTGCCATAACATTTGGCCTATGCTGAAATAACAGGAAGTGTTGTTGGACAGGATGTTGGACCAGAAGTTAGATTATAATGGGAGTCATATCGTCAAACCAGTAAGTTAGCCCTACATCCCCTTAGGCTCTGTCTATACAGCATGTTAAAATGGCGAACAAAATACGACAGTATTTTAACTTCGCTGGACTGCGGTTTCTGGTGCAGATTTGCGCTACAATCTACAGTCAGTTATCAGATTTGCCGTCGGCACTGTACATTTAACATGTGGGAATCCAATGGCAATCCTGCAGAACATCCATCAGGTTTAAAAATCTGAAAGAATCTGACTAGAAAAATTCCATGACTACAGCATGGATTTTTCATTGCGGTCTGTACAGTCTGATTTTCTATGGATTTTAAATAATGAATCCGCAGAAAATCCGATGAGAATCCAGTGCTGTGTACACATAGCCTAAAAGAAAATAACTCCTAGGTACACAATGTCAGTAATTTTGCTTATCTGTAGCTGAATACAAGATTTCTCACTGGTGCCCCTGGTCATGTGACCTGTACTGTGAGCAACTAAAACACACAGCATGGTTAACATGGTTGTGTAACCCAGAAGTAAATTTCTCCATTGATTCCTGTAGGAGGGTTAAATTCAGTCTCATAATAATGCATAGAGAGATAGCCTTCAAGTCAGCATCAACAGCACTGTGTCTTTCAGCAAATCAGAGTGAAGGCCATGTGACCCAATGGAGACTGATGCATCATCCGGAAACCATGTACACAGCTGCAGGTAAGCAAAGTGACTGGCAATCTGTATTGAACTAAAGAAAAAAAAAACGGTCATTTAATCCTTTAACGACACTGGATGTAAACTTATGTACCAGCGGCGCGATCCCGCTACACAGGTGGTGGTTGCCGGCTGCTAACTTCAGCTGACACCCGCCATTAACAGCATGGAATGGAGCCAGCTCCATTTCGTGCCGTTTAACCTATTTTAACCTATTTTTTTAATAACATGTTTAAAAGTGTAAAAAAAATCTGCAATATAGATTAAAAGTTAAAATCACCCCCCTTTCTACTATTTTACAAATAAAAAAATAAAATAATAGAAATTTACACATAATTGGTATTGCCGCTTCCAAAAAAGTCCAATCTACTAAAATATAACATCATTTATCGCATAGGCTGTACACCGTAGAAAAAAAAATCCAAATGGCAAAATTGTGAGGTTTTTAACTCATTTCAGGTCCCCTAAAAATAGAAATAAAAGTGATGACAAAAGTTGCATCTATCCCAAAATCATACCAATAAAAAATCCACTTCAGCCCACAAAAAATATGCACCTTCACGCAGGTCTATAGGTGGAAGTGCAAAAAAGTTATTGGTCGCAGAAAATGAAGCTGTGGCACAAATTTTAAAAATAGAAAATGTGTGGATTTTTTTACGGTACTTTACAATAATGCAAACCTAACATATGTATTATTGCCAGAATCGTATCAACCATCATAATACACATAACACATAATTTATATCGGAGAGTGAACACTATAAAAAAAAACTTCGAAAACATGGCGCAAGTGCAGAAGATGTAATTTTCAGCTAACAAAGCTAGAAGTGCTCTTATGAGTGAAAATAATTTCTTATCTGTAAACAGGAGGTAATCTTGTTAAAGATAAAGAGTCTGCTTTGGTGTGAGCTCCAACCATGGTGACCTCACTTCCTGCTCTCTGTCTAATCAGGAAGGGAGATATGGATGTAGACAGTGTGCACTCAGAGCAGATAACATTTCTTATCTCATGACCAAGGTAAAATCAAACGACTAATGTAGTTAGAAAAGGTCTTCAATTGCCTGTCTCTACATGTTGAAAGCTAATCTTTATAGTGAGAAACCCCCCACCCCTCCCACAAGAGAGCCTTGAATTACACCTTCATTGCCCTACACCAACAGGTATACAGTACTAACCCTTCTACTGCTCTTCACCAGTGATTCATACATAACCTCCTTACTGCCCTAGGCCACCCTGTATGCAGTATTAACCCTTACCTTACTTTCCACCAGGAATCCATACTTAAACCCTACCCCCTCACCCCCACTACCCTAGACCATCAAGGATCCTTATGTCTATGGGCTACTCTGTTTACCAAACACAAAAGCATGGTCTGATGCATAACAAGCATACCACCATAAAAATGACCAAACATAGTCTGAAAGAATATATCTATTCTCTGTCTGTTCTTTTCTTTAAAAAATTATTTTAATTCTTCACAAACACTGAATAATTTCCAGAGTGACATGAGGAGTCATGCCCTGCAACAACACCATCACAATGCCCCCAACTGACACCACCACAATA
Source organism: Phyllomedusa bahiana (assembly GCA_025379985.1). NCBI lineage: Eukaryota > Metazoa > Chordata > Amphibia > Anura > Hylidae > Phyllomedusa > Phyllomedusa bahiana. The sequence continues at coordinate 160,867 of JAODAL010000093.1, forward strand.
CCCCACAACTATACCACCAGCTTGCCCCCAAACACCACCACCACGCCCCACAGCCACACCACCACCATGCCCCCAACAGACACCACCACAATGCCCCACAACTATACCACCAGCCTGCCCCCAAACACCACCACCACGCCCCACAGCCACACCACCACCATGCCCCCAACAGACACCACCATGCCCTCAAACACCACCACACCATTCCCGAAAACCACACCAGCACCATGTTCCCAAACAACACTACCACCATTCCCCACAACCACGCCATCACCATGCCTTCAACAGACACCACCACCTTGCCCCAACAGACACCACCACCTTGCCCCAACAGACACCACCACCAGGCCCCCAACAGACACCACCACCAGGCCCCCAACAGACACCACCACCATGCCCCACAACCACACCACCACCCTGCCCCACAACCACACCACCACCCTGCCCCACAACCACACCACCACCCTGCCCCCAACAGACACCACCCCCCAGCCCCCAACAGGACACCATCCGAACGCACCCTGCCATGCACCGAACAGACACAACCACCCACCCTGCCCCCAACAGACACCACCACCATGCCCCCAACAGACACCACCACCATGCCCCCAACAGACATCACTATGCCCCCAACAGACATCACTATGCCCCCAACAGACACCACCACCTTGCCCCAACAGACACCACCACCTTGCCCCAACAGACACCACCACCTTGCCCCAACAGACACCACCACCATGCCCCCAACAGACACCACCACCAGGCCCCCAACAGACACCACCACCATGCCCCACAACCACACCACCACCCTGCCCCACAACCACACCACCACCCTGCCCCCAACAGACACCACCACCATGCCCCCAACAGACACCACCACCATGCCCCCAACAGACACCACCACCATGCCCCCCAACAGCTTACCACACCTCGACCATGGCCCCCAATCATACATCACTACTATGCCCCACCTAACAGACATCACTATGCCCCCAACAGACATCACTATGCCCCCAACAGACACCACCACCATGCTTCTATCAGACATCAATACCATGCCCCAACAGACACCACCACCATGCCCCCAACAGACACCAAGCCCCCAAAAGACACCACTGCCATGCCCCACAATCACACTACCTCCATGAACCCAACAGACACCACCACCATGCCCCACAATCACACCACCACCATGCCCCCAAACAACAACATCACCGTGCCCCACAACCACACCTCCACAATGTTCCCAAACAACACCACCACCATCAGACACCACCATCATGCCTCCAACAGACACCGCCACCATGCCTCCAACAGACACCCCCACCATGCCTCCAACAGACACCCCAACCCTGCCTTCAACAGACACCACCACCTTGCCCCAACAGACACCACCACCTTGCCCCCAACAGACACCGCCACCCTGCCCCCAACAGACACCGCCACCCTGCCTCCAACAGACACCACCCACAACCACATCACCACCATGCCTCCAACAGACACCGCCACCATGCCCCCAACAGACACCCCACCCTGCCCCCAACATAGATACCGAGCACCACTGCCCCCAACACAGCACAACCGCCACCCCTGGCCCCCAACAGACACCGCCTCCATGCCTCCAACAGACACCGCCTCCATGCCTCCAACAGACACCGCCCACAACCACTCCACCACCATGCCCCCCAAACACAACAACACCATGCCCCACAACTAGAGATGGGCAAATTGATTCTAACGAAGTTAGAAAACTTCGGTTCTGAACGAATTCGAAGTTTGGGGGACTTCGGGTGAACGAAGTGTGCTTTTGATTAATAAAATGGCTGCGAGCACATGGCGTTACATGGGGCAAAGAACTCTGGAGGAAGAAGGGCATAGCCGGCATACATGTGCAAAGATGAAGCCCAATCAGAGACCGGCGGGATTCTGTGACGTCACCGCACTATAAAAGGTCCGGGCGCGTACGGCTGAGCTCATAATACCGCTCTTCTCACTGTAACTGAATCAGGGAAGGGTGCTGCGCGACGTGCTTTAATAGCTCTTACTGAAGAACTGATTTTTTATACAGCGATTTTTGTTGGGGTGTCTCAGCTTGTCTCATAGACTGCTTCTCTCACGTTCTAATTTTTCTGATTTTGTGGGTATAGGATCTAAAGTCCAGTGTGCGTCCACTGCTGCTGCATATAACATTTTAATGCTATCTGCGCACATCACATTGAATATGCCAAGGGATCTAACCCTGTACCTGTTGTATTCATTTAAATGAAACAGCGTTTTTACAGATTACAAATACCATTTCATTTTTGGGCTGCTCAATTTCTTTTGCGCAATTTACATCCAGGGGTTAAATAAGCGTTTGTTCTGCTTGTTGTGGCCCACTAAAAGAAACCGTCCTTTCAACCGGCCAAAGAAAATATTCCATTTTTTTCGCTCAGGCCTAATTCCACAAGCAAAGGTTAATTACAATTTGTATCTCTTTTGAGTAGTAGCGTAGAAACACGCCATATGTAACACGCCTACAAAGTTCTTAGTTTTTTTTGGTTGCTCAGAGGGTTCTTTGCGCGCAATTTACATCCAGGTGTAATACAAGCGTTTGTTCTGCAGTTTTTACTCAGTAACAGAAACTTTAGTTATTATTTCACCGCCACAGAATTAAATTCTGATAGGCATAATTTCATAGCCGAAGTGTTAATTAACTGTTTGTGCTATTCATTATAATTCAGTATAAATACACAGAGTTACATTGTTAAACGGCACATACAAGTCAATTGTTTCCTGACCATTTTGTTGGAGCGCAATTTATATTCCAAGGGTTAGCCCAAGGCTGTCTTACGTGGGGGTGCTCATTTGGAGTCAAAAACAGGGTCGAATATTTATCATATACAGATATCTTCATCAAACAGTTGGTTCCTGTACATTTTACGAGAACAACCTGTATGTCAGACAAGAGGTGGCCAGCTCTTCACCCCGCGAGTGGCAAGCGAGCCAAACAAACTTCCAGGCCCAGGTGTTCCAGCACAGCATAGGGGACGTCTGCAGCAGGTGGGTCCTCTCAGTTGCGCGAGTCGCCACCTACTGCCTATGGAACTTCCGCTTCATCTTAGCGGCTCGGGTGTCTGGTTGTTCACAGCAAAACCAATGGTTCTCTGATTTGGTTTGCGACTCGATCCCCCACATCCTCCCAATACATCTGATCAACCCCAGCAAGAGGCCCGGTGGGAAACGTCATGTCACAACCTTTAGTTGGCATAGAGCCCCGGAGCGCAGGATCAAGCGTGCCCTCACCTGTCCCCAGCCCGCCTCTATGTTCCCATCCGGCTTCCCACAAGATCTACTATTGTGGTCTGGCTCCAGCTGCACCATTATACAGCGAAGATGAACAATTTGAAGGAGGGCAGTCAAGCAGCTACTTGGCAGTCGAAGAAAGTGGGTGCCCTAATATCTCCCTGGCTTCTTGCAGTAGGCGGAACCCACCCACGACAAAGTATAATATGTTGAAGTGGCATGGGAGGTCAATGTTGTGAGGGTTCAGCCTCTGCATACCAAGACCGTGTTGCAAGAGGACACCAAGCGTTGACATGAAACCCAAATAGATGATTCAAGTAGCCGACCCAACTTGGGAAGCCGGGTGAGCAAGGCTTCTCATCATCGTCAGGGAGACAAAGAGGGTGTCTTCAGCGTGTCGCGTCATGCAGTGGCCAGCCAGCAAGTGGAGTTCGTGTGGACACCGTGAGGCAGCAGAATAGCAGCATGTAAGGTCGGGAGCCAAGCGGTCCACAGTGGTAAAAAACCCGCTTCGCAGGTCCAAGAAGAGTAAGCGGCACAGGGGCTCCAAGCGAGGCAGTTGCGGCATGTAGTCCAGCCTGCGGCCCAGCTGTTGGCGGAGTAAAAGTCAGATACCAAGCGGCTGTGCAGTTCTTTGCTAAGACACCGGAAGGAGCGCAATATGGGTATATGTAGAATCTGTAGGCAGAAAGTGAAGCGTGGCCAGGCGAGCTAACGTTGTCACCAACGTGCGCGCGTCAACACATGCAGCGGCTTCACCATTGCCGGTGCCTGCGAGAATACGTGGCTCAGATGGTGTGCCCATCCTGCCGGCCTGCAGCTCACAGCAGCAGCAGCGCCCAGTGGTTGCACTGCATGCCATTGCAGCCAAGTCAAGTCTCCGACCGACCTCTGCAGAAGGGAGCTGGTTTCCTCTTTGAACATCGCCCCTTGTCCAGATGCCCCTGCGCCTAGCGCTACTTCACTTGCTGGCGCCAGCAGTCTTCAGCCAGGTGCGATTGGCAAAGAGGACAACAGTATGGACGTCCAACCATCCTAAGTGGAGAAGCTGACCGTGCATCCCCTAGACCAAGTTTGTTCCTCACTGCAGTCCTCCCTTCTCAGCAAATGGTTGGACTCTGCACTGTTCAGGAGTACTAATGCTTGTTACCGAGAGCCGAGATGGAGAGTTCCAAGCCGTAAGTTTCTTTTCTCAAAAAATCAGTACACCACCGAAGCACTTTCATAAATATGTAGAACAGAAAGGGTGCGGCCGATCCCTTTGCTTATCGTTTTTTCCAAGAGCGCACGTCGGCAGCGAGCAGACGTCTGGAAGCTAGTTAACTACAGGTCAGGCCAGTACAGTCCTTTATGGCCCACACTGGGGGTTGCAATCTGCTTCGAGCGGCCCAGGCACACCAACAACTTTGGACAAGACGCCGCTATTCATCCCTCGCACGTTGTCACCAACTGCGGCTCCTGCGCCAAATGTCCCCACCTCCTCCTTCAACCACCATGCGCGGCCTCCACAAGGTACTGCTCCATCATACCACATTGTGTAGGGGCCCAGCGTTGTCTCCAGTGTGCAACTACACCGAGGCTTGCCTCGGTGAACGAATCACCCACGGGAGGAACTGCTTCCGGTCATGCAGCAAAGAAATCGATGTGTTGGCTTTCTCCTCGAACCAACTGCAAATCGGAATCCAATTGGTAAGCGACAATGGGAGGGAACATGGGTTGTTTTTTTCCCCCCCCCCCCCCCCCCCCCACACCACCCCCCCCCGCGGCGTGCTGCATCCGAGGAGTGATGGTCCATACGCGGCCCTGCGATGGCGCACGCCGTGTTTCAACTCTGGGTTGTGAAAAGGTTCCCGAAGTCTTCCACGCACTTCAGCAACATTCCCTGAGAAAATGGCCAGGAAACTGTTGCATTGCGCTTCATACCATTCCCACAAAGCCAGGAACACCCTCCTGCAAGTTGGCAGGAGGCAGAACGGCCGTCCCCCACACACCACTTTGATATGCGAATGCGTTTCCACCCGTTGGAACTTCCGAGCACTGCACCACATTTGACCTGCTGTAATGAACCAGAGAAAGGCTCATTATCATTTTTTGATGATCCAGAGGGACAGGAGTACTCCCCTTTGTAACTTTTGATTTCAGCCATGCAGCTACCAATGCTTGACACCTTCCTGGTTTGTTGAGTGCCAAGTTCGAGCAGCGCTGCCTACGTTATTGTCAGTCGCCGAAGGACAACTGGTTAGGAATTAACTCATTCCACTGACTTTCATTTCCTGGGAACAGCGATGCTGAATAAATCTGGGCTGTACAGGCTCTGGACCCTGAGACGTGGCGACTACATCTCGGCTGCCCACATGAGTTCCGGTGGGGACTGAATGGAGGAACGAGGGACATTGTTGCAGAACGCAATTGTCCCTGGTGAAATGAGTGGGATGTTCTACCCCAGGTGAACAAGAGAGGATGAGCAGCGTGGAGCGACGGTAGTTGGAGATGACGGAAAAACGAGCAGATGACCACTCAATACGCACCCGTGCTAGTATTCACTAGTGGGAGACTGGAGGCATGGACCGCCCTTGGAGTCACTTTGTCGCAGATGGCCCCTAGCATGCTTATTTGCCTGGCTCAGTGACTGACGAATATCATCATCGGCGCAGCTAGAGATGACTCTGGCTCCAACCCTAGACATGGACCCTCGCAACCGGTCCAAAATGGGATCCTTTTTTTCCCACAGCTATATGAGAGGGGAGGCGAGGCAAACTCCAAATACTTATAGGGAAATCCTCCATTAGTCAGTTGGGGCCGTACCTATGTGTAGGCTCATCGTCTCCTCCCTCTGACACAGGTCTTAACCGTGGGTTACCCTCAGCGCTTCACTGTACTACTGCCTGGCGTCTTCACTGGAGAAGGCTGGGGGGGTTAGGAGTAACAAAACTGTACACGAGCGACCCATCAGCAGCAACCTTAAGTCTGGAGTCCCTGAAGAATGCAGCTTCCTTCACCCACCTAGTATGTAGGCGAGGGCAGTCGCCAGCAGCAGCAGCAGCAGGACCTGGGCAACAAGAAACCCTGGAACCAAGAGTGTCGTGCCTACGTTGGACGAGCAACTCCCCTGGCCTCACCACCCCAGATTACGACGGATCCTGGACTACTGTGCAGCCAAACTCCGGCTGTGTGGCCGCAAACTTGCCAGAGTTCTCTTGCAGTTGAAGAACTGTCCATGCCGAGCCAGTATGTGGCATCAGATGAGATGTGTTCGAGTGCTGGCAGGTGGCCGATCGTACACCAAGAGAACCCGCTGTCCGACTGGGGAAATGTTGGAATGACTGACCTTTGTCAAAAATGAATCAGGCTGGATCCGGCCAGGGCACATTTAACACAGCACCAATGCCGGTAGGCGTCAGATTACCATCAGCCAATGGACGTCCTCACCCAAACTGTGAGAAATGAACCTCTGGGGATCAAACTAAACCTGCCTCAGCCCACTATTCTGATGCGCCATGGCCGCACCCTCCTGATGCCATCACAACTTGCTAGCACGTTTCCTCCACTGCCCCACCAAACCATAGCTTTAACCAGACTGGTATTAGCCACCACACCTCCACACTCCTGTCATTGTGCCACTGTCTGACCTCGCATGCTGCTGCTGGTGGCTGCAGCCGGACCTCACACACTGTGTCCATTGTGCCATCTCTGACCTCATGCCTGGTTGCTCCTGGCCGCCGTCACCTCCAACGCTCTGTCATTGTGCCACTACCTGTGGCGCTACGTCCACGTGAACTTTGAGCCACCCTCCAGAATGTATTGCGTGCCACTGTCTGACCTCATGCTGCTGCTTTGGCTGCGCGTGACCTAGACACTGTTGGTCATTGCTCCACTCTGTGGCCTATTCCTGTTTTTTTGCGCCACCCATCCAGAATGTCATTGTGCCACTGTCTGACCTCATGCAGCTGCCACCAGTCACCTCGCACATCTCGTCATTATTAATTTATTTAATGGTATTTTAAAGCGCCATTGATTCCGAGGAGGCGCGCGTGTACTTCGAGCCGGGTTTTACATACATTACATAAGTCAAACAGGTACAGTGATAAGGGAAATGACAATTGTCATGACAGAGAGAGATGACCCTACACCCGCGAGGGCTTACAATCGTACAATGGAGGGGTAAAGAGACAGGAGGCGTGGAGGGAAGCAGACTCCTGTTTTTTGGCCACCTCCAGAATGTCCCTATGTGCCACTGTCTGACCTCATGCTGCACACAGCCACTTTTTTTAAGCTGGTGACCTACACACTGTCATTGGTGCCACTGTCTGACCTCATCGCCTGCTGCTGGTCTGGCTGCTGCCATACCTACACACAGTGTCATTGTGCCACTCTGTGGCCTACTCGCCTTTTTTTTTGCCACCTCTAGAAATGTCATTGTGCCCCTCTCTGACCTCAATCTGCTTCGCCGCCGTCACCGTCCACGTCTCTGTCATGATGTGCCACTCTGTGGTCTACTACTGTTGTGCCACCTCCGGAATGTCCATGGTGGCACTGTCTGACCCTCATGCTGCTGGCAACCAGTCACCCGTCCACCTCCTGTCATTGTCCACACTGTGGCCTAATCCAGTTTTTTCCACCGTCTCTCAGAATGTCATTGTGCCACTGTCTGAATACCACATGCTGCTGCTGTGGACTGCTTCCTGGTAGACCCTACACACTGTCTGTCTCATTGTGCCTACTGTCTGACCCATAGCTGCTGCTTTGGCTGCTTGCCAGTCCACTACACACGTGGTCATTTGGGCCACTCTTTGGCCTACCTCCTGTTGTTTGCCACCTCAAGAATGTCCACTCTGCGTGCCACTCTCTGCACCTCATGCGCTGTGGGCCTGCCGCCGTCACCGTTTAATCCAACACTCTGATCACTGATGTTGCCACCTGAGCCCTCAGCTTGTTTTTTTTCCAGCTTTCGCGGCATACTTTATCAGCTCACACTTCCCCCCGACATTCTGTTTTTTCTGGTCAGTTTTGCCCTCTTAAGTGGCCCAGGGGATTTTTTATAGTGAATGACGATTCTTAAGAGCCGGCGAGCAGTTCATGTTCGTGTCATACTAGAAACACAACATTGTATGAAGACCATACCAAGCTCCCTCTGCATATTTAAGCCATGGGCACAATGTACTACACACCCTGCAGGCTCTGTGTCAGCCTGGAAATAGCTTGTTTAAATAAACGCAAATTCGTTCCCGGAAAAGTAATTCGGAAACAAAGTTATTTTTTGTCGGGAAATTCGGCGAAGTGAGCGAACCGAATTTCGAGAAATTCGCCCATCTCTACCCACAACCACACCACCACCATGCCTCCAACAGACACCACCACCATGCCCCCCAACAACAACATGCCCCACAACCACACCACCACCATGCCTCCAACAGACACCACCACCATGCCTCCAACAGACACCGCCACCATGCCTCCAACCACGACAAAAACCGCCACCAAACGCCCTCCAAGCAGACAACCACGCCACCAAGCCGCACAGACTACACCACCACTATGCCCCCCAAACTTATTTTTTGGTTGAAAAGGTGGTGACCCTACACATAGATGAAGAACATCCAGTCTTTTGCATTAGTGTTTACCTACTGGAAGCTGTCGCCAAGGGAACTTCTAAGTAATCCACCTCCGAGCCTTCAAAGGAAGAGTAAATTGAGCTCATATTGGTATAACCGGGAAAACAACTAATACAGTAGTTTATATGAATTGAAGTAGGTTGGATCCTCAAGAAGGCTTTCTGAAAGGTTTTATGGTAATCAGGCACTTCACATTGTGATCACTTCAGTCCAGGTGATGAGACAAACGTTATTCTAGTGCTCAATAATAATAATAATTTAGCGCAGATGAATGCAAACTTGGTGCCTCTTTATGATCAGTAAACTCTGTTATTAATATGCAGCTGACGTCCCCATTATAACGACTCAGCCAAGATCGTCTGAAAAGCCTATGCACATCAGCATTTAATTAAACCAAAACAGCTGCTGTTTATAGTAGATAAAACCAATTCGACCAGAGACTAGGTGCATTATACTCTCACCGAGCTTTTAATTTCCCGAGATATATTAACCTAAATCAGCTATTCTTAGCAGAGGTTGCCATAGCTGCAATGCAACAGCAAGAGTATCTCCTTTACACCAAATATATGCAATCTGTATATCTCCGGGTTCAGGAATAATCATTCCTATAAGAAAAGGGAAGGATTGCAGAAATTATTCAAAGCATTTACTTGTTGTACCACTCCAACTCTCCATCCATGAAGACTAAATCATTAGATCAGATGAAAATTATGGCTAAGTCTATGGCTGGCATAAAGGGGCTCTACATGAGATGAAAACAGTGCCACCCCTGTTCACAGGTAGTGTGTGGTATTGCAGCTCAGCTCCTTTTACTTTAAAAGGAACCTATCACATAGGTTATGCTCACCTTCCTGCTTGAGGACAGCACAAGCTATTGTCAACCTGCTGTTCAGCGCTGTGAGGTCCCCTATATTCTGTAAGATGCCGAGTCAGTTAGCCCCCCCAGCCCACCAAAGACTACAGCCCCGCCATCCTGACAGTTGTTTACATATTTTTCTACCTATTCATAGGTACTATAGTTAATCAGTTGAAGGGCGTGGTTAGACCTCAGCGAGGCAGGCGGGTAGCAGAAAAAGGAACTCTTCTATATGACTCTTTTCGCTGACACAACTGCAGAATTTGCAGCATTAATAATACACAAAACTCCAGCAACTTACAGAATGGCAAGGGACACAGCAGCTTGGAAACAGCAGTCGCACACTCAGCTTGTGCCTGAACTCTTGTGACGATGAGTTCTCATTAAACGTGACACTACACTATGACAAATTTTATACAAATTTGACAAACAATAGGCGACTTTTATATGGATTTTTAATTAATTTGGTGGTTATTTTTTTCTATTGATTCTTTTAAAATTTCCCTATGTACATGACTCTACCTGACTTCTTCATGGTCCTTTTTTCTCGTCAGCTCTGGCCTGAGAACTGTAAATAATATCAGCAATTAACTGATAAGTGTGAACAAACCTTCCCACCTGTTCTCAGTCCAGAAAAAGATTATCATATTTTTCTTTCATGTATTACTCATGGTCTAGTATAATCCTATCTATCCCTGTGGAGAGAACAATTGTCCAATCATTATGTCATTACCTACTATTTATAATGAGATTATGTAGAGATAAGAAGCAGCTAAAGTAATGTGATCTTAATCTGCCCTACTATACAAAAGTTCTCTCACACAACTAAATGACAATATTTGATACCTGACTCCTTGATGGTCCTTTTTTCTTGTCAGCTGTGGTCTGAGAACTGTAAATAATATCATCAATTGACTGATAAGTTTGAACAAACCCTCCCATATGTTCTCTGTCCAGAAAAAGATTATCATATTTTTCTTCTTTCTACTGATTACAATCATGGTCTAGTAAATAATCCCTATCTATTCCCTGATGAGAGAACTTTTGTCACAAATCAATTCAACTGTCATTAACTACTATTTGTAATAAGACTATGTAGAGATAAGAAACAGCTAAAGTAATGTGAGCTCAATCTGCCCTTCCATACAAAAGTTCTCTTACACAACTAGAGGACAATATTTTATATGTAAGGTTTAATTACCTAGGACTGCTGAACCAAAAAAATGCAAAAAATTCTAAAAATAATTAGTTTACTAGGAATATTTGTTTTCACAAAAATACACCATTCTGATGGCAGTGTGCCTTTAATAAATACAACCCCTCGATAAATGTGGTACTGTCTGCTCTGCCTAATCCTTTTTACAAGAAGGGTGATCACATTGTGTCGCCACTCTGAGATGACTAAACCAACAATTTACACAACAAAAGTTTTTTCATTCCACTGTAGTGCAACCACAGAGGAAATAAAGCATTACACAATCCAGTATTAAAGGGGTTGTCTCACTACAAGCATTGCTGTTTTATGTGAAGATCCTTGCAAAAAACGAAGTCACTTTGTGATGAACATATAGGGTTATATGATAAAGGGTAGAAGCTGAGCTCTAGTTGATATATAGGTTATATGATAACAGGTGAGAGAAGCTGGAGCTCTGTTGATATATAGGGTTATATGATAGTCTCTATGAGTCACTCATAACTCTAAGCTTTTGTGATATAAAATAGTGGTTATATGATAGAGGAGAGAACTGAGCTGATGATATATAGGATAATATGATAAAGGGGAAGAAGCTGAGCCTGGTGATATATAGGCGTTATATGAATAGGAGAGAGGAGCTGAACTCTGTGATACTATACAGTGTGTATATGAGTATAGAGTCGACAGAACAGGAGCAGAGCTCTGGATTTTATAGGTTTATGATAGAGGAGTACGAAAGCTTGAGCACTGTATATATAGGTTATCACACTGATAAGGAGAGCAATCTGAGCTCTGTGTTATATAGGGTTATATGATATAGGGAGAGGAACAGAGCTCTGTGCTATATAGGGTTCTATCTATGATGAGAGAGAGCTGATCACACGGCGTGGATATATAGGTTAATATTACTAGATGGGGAGCAGCGACTGAGCTCTGTGAAATATAGGGTTATATGCAATAGATGGAGAGGAGCGAGCTCTGGTGATATATAGATCACAATACGGTCGCTGTGTCGAGTAAGTCAGTTAAAAGTGTTGTCCAGTTTGGACAGCCAAATCTCAGAATGTATTTCTTCCTAAATCAAACAGGTCATAGGGATTCTAATTTCTGAAAGTCGCCTCAGCAGAGAAAGTGAAGTGTTATATAACATACAAAAACAAATTAATTGTCTTCTATAGATACCGGAGGTAGAAATTTCACTCCAAAAGCGCACTGGTTTGTGTAACTCTATTATATTAGGTTTATTGTGAGGGATGTGCTTCATTCAATAGACATAGTGCAAAGTGAATAACCCATTTTCTAAAGCAGGCAACCTGTATATAGAGCACGCTTATGCTATATCCACACAACGAGTACTTCAAGTCTGAATCCATGCAGATTCTAACTTTAACTACATATCTAAAATTGAAGTAAACCATCCTATTAACCTCAATAGAAAATGTCTTGTAGTTCATACAATGCGTATTTGTCGGTCGGTTTTAAAACGTAAAGATACTCAGAACATGTTAATTCTTTTGTCGGATTCCACGCGGAAAATTTACTTTTGAGGTCAATGGGGATAGCTAAAATACTCGAGTAAAACGCATCCAAAACATTTGTTGTTGTTTTGGATACTGATCCACATCCAAAAATTAACAATAGAATACTGGTCTTTTGAATCTAACGTTGGAAATTCCCTGAGGAGCACAAACATAAAGACTCTAAATCCACATAAAATACTCGTTTAAAATGGCGATGTCTGACATGGTTTTCAGTGGCAGAATCCGACGAGAATCTGACGAGAATCTGAGAAGTAAATTTCATTCTTCGTCTGGACGTTCCCTTACTCAACTCCAGGATGTGGCAGCGGTGTGCAGATAAAGCCGTAAAACAGGGCTGGAGATGTCACCAATTGTTTGGCAATTTCATACAACCATTAATAGCTGTGGCTTGTCTGCACATGAGTTCTGCTCTGTGCCTTCCTGACAACTGCTGCAGTTTCTTCAATATGACACAAAGCCACTTCTTGTTAGTCATCTTAGCTGCCACTTTCCTGTAACCAATGGCTCTGACCAGGCTGGACGGGAATAAAAAAATCAGCCTAGCACTAACGCCCCCAGCAGCCCACATACAATTTCCCTTACAAAATGTCCCTTGTTTCACCGCGACCTCGCCACTTTCTAAAATAAACTCCACTATAACTGCTGCTCTTCACATCAGAGCGATTTTTTTGATGCGTTTATTAAATCTGTTTTTATGGTGCGTTTTTTGTGCAGAAAGGGCAGAGCAGTTTAATGCCGGTACATTTCTCTGCACAAAAAAAATCAATCAAAAAAGTGCCCCCAAATCACGCTCCGTGTGAAAGTCCCCCTACACACAACAGAAGACAGAAACAGTGTGCATAGAAACGCCCTCATCACAGAGTCAGGGTGTGTATTTGCTTTTACAATCCGGGACAACCCACACGACATAATAAGCCCACATAACCAACAACCCCCCCAAACACTCACCGTAGTCAGGTACCATCACATAATACGGTCTTCCCTGAACGTTTTTCCCCTTATTTTCTTTCTCGGCCCGGTACCCCGCAGCATGTCCCTTTTAGTCGTCAAACTGACCTGAAATTTACCACAAATACATCTTTAACTCTCTCTTTCCAGCATTTCCTATCAATTTTCCCCAAACTGTTTAGACCCTAAAAAAAAGAAATTAAAAAATGTCAGTAAGGCATTAAAAGGGAGACCCCCCTTAGGTAGGTAAAAAGGGTCTTCCTCAATAAAATTTTTGGGAGGTACTGGGCTTCCCCCCAGTAACTACCAGGTAGCCGGGGTTCCCCCAGAACAAACCAGGTTGCTGGGGCTGCCCCCCCCTAACTAGCCCGGTAGCTGGGGCACCCCCCCCGTAAAATAGCCAGGTACTGGGGCTGCCCCCAGTAACTAGCCAGGTAGCGGGGCGCCCCCAGTAACTACCAGGGAGTGGGGGCCCCCAGTAACTAGCCAGGTCTGGGGGCCCCCATAACTGCCAGTAGTGGGGCTGCCCCCAGTAAACTAAACCAGGGGTTTGCTAGGGCTGCCCCCTTTTAAAAGCCGGTACTAGGGGCTTGCCCCAGTAACTAGCCCGGAAGCTAGGGCTGCCCCCAGTAATAGCCAGGAGGGCCGTAATTAGCCAGGTGGGGGCCCTAATTTGCCAGGTAGGGCCCGGGGCAGTATCTTTAGCCAGCTAGGTGCCATATGTAGGCAGTCAGGGCCAGTTTGTACGCAGGCAGGGGCAGTTGTAGGCAGGCAGCGGCCGATACTAAGTAGGTAGGCAGGGCCAGTATATAGACGGGCCACTCATAGGTAGGACAGGGGCAGTATTTAGGCAGGACAGGGCTGGTATATAGGCAGACAGGGCTGGTATATAGGCAGACCAGGGTCTGGTATATAAGTAGAAGGGCTGGTATATAGCTAGACTGGGCTGGTATGGTATATAGCCAGGACAGGGCGGTAAATAGCAGACCAGACAGGGCAGGTAAATAGGCAGTACCAGGGCAGGCTAAATAGGCAGGACAGGGCAGGTTAAATAGGCAGACGGGATAAGGCTTATATACGGCCTGCAGGGTCGGGTATATAGGCAGACAGCGCGCTGGGTAAATAGGGCACTGACAGGGTGCCCGTTTATAGGCCTCAAGATACAAGGGCTCCCCGGTACTCTATTACGGCAGAAGCGCAGGTCATATAGCTAGATCCTAGAAAGGGCAGCGCTTATCTTTGCTAGACCTCGGGAAGGTCATATCTTCGCGAGTCACGGCAGCTATATTATAGCTAGACAGCGCTCGTATATAGTTGACCCACGGGCCCACATGCTATTTAGTAGGCACAAGCGGCCCCCATGTAATAATACGCTTACGACCTGGGCCCTGTATATAGCTATATGACTAAGGGCTCGAAGGCCTTATAAGGAGCTTGCTCAGGGCTGGTTTATCGAGCTCAGCTACCACTGGCACTGGGTATAGAGGAGTCGATTCGCGGCGCAGAGTAAAGCGCTGTGCTCTAATGTAAGGGCACAACCCAACGGGTTGTCAGGGCGAGCAATTTATAACAATGTACACTCAGACAGTCGTCATGTCCTTAGGTCTCTTAAGTGATCTGATCCTCCTCAAAACACCTCCTTGATTCCCCTCGCCAACATCTTGCGAAGTCTCGC
This sequence comes from Phyllomedusa bahiana, assembly GCA_025379985.1. Lineage (NCBI taxonomy): Eukaryota > Metazoa > Chordata > Amphibia > Anura > Hylidae > Phyllomedusa > Phyllomedusa bahiana. The sequence goes on from JAODAL010000093.1 coordinate 175,979, forward strand.
GGGTGCCCCATCGACATCCTTAATAGGTCGGCACCCCAACCAGAAGACTGAGCACTATGCTGCAATAGCGTGAGTTCGAAAACACAAGACGCCAGAAAATAATACAAACACAATATGGGTGGTCAAGCAAGCCAAAGAAAATCGGCTAGACTATCCGGGAACGCCGGTACAAAGTCAAGAAGGCCAGGAAGAATAAACGTGAAACAAGCAGGAAGTAGGCTAACCAGGGGAGGCACAGAATAAAGAGGGCGGAGTTATAGGCCTGATAAACAACAAACAATTTCCAACAGGGCAAGGAGAAGAAACAGAAGAACCATTTAAATACCATCCAGGAGAAACTAAGGGACAAAGGAATAGGAGGAAGTAAGGATAAGACCAGATAGGAGGTAGAGCTGTCCAAATCCACCCAGGTGCAAGGAGCCTGGTTAACCCATGGAGTGCTGGAAGATTCCTGGCCCAGGCGCTCGGCCAGGACATCAATCAAGATACGCAGGAAAAAAACCAGTTCACACATCTATAATAACACAAATGTAGATCCTCACTATGTCAAGACAACACATGCTTACGTCGCATCCGGCCGGCGGCCTAGCCCGCGACCAGAAACTCAAAGTGGGGTTCTTTCTGGCCCCATAAAATTCATGATCATGACGATACCCCCACCCCCTTATGAGGCGGCACGGACCCTCACCCACCACGACCCTTCTAGGTTTAGCAGTACCTTGGACTTGGCTTACTCTTTCCTTTTCCAGCTCCTCGGAAGCATGTTTTGACACGCACTGCGGACTGTCGGAGCACGGACCCCATAGATTTTGGTCTCCCGCGCACCTAGGCGGTTCTTTTCTCCTAGGTTTTCCATGATTTTTAGGCTCCGGGCCCGCTTTTTTAGAGTTTCTATGCCTAACCTCACCTCAGCCCAGACTGTGCAAACCAAGTCGCCATTCAACCAGCACAATAGTTCTATCCTTCTAGCTTTCATACAATGTCTCGCTGGCGGAAATACGTCGAAGCTGGGAGCCCATAGCTTCAACACGGCAAAATCGGGCCCCCCCCCCAGCATTCCCCTGGGAGCCCGGTCAGAATCCGCTGTCGTGAAACCCCCTGCGTAGTTGAGGAACACAGCCAAATCCCCTGAACGGCCCCTTCGCCGCTCGGTGACCCTAAACTACTCCCGCTATGCAACACGAAAGAATATTTTCTGGCCTATTCCGCATCTCGCTGAACAGATGCACTATAGATTCAGTTCCGGGGCAGCCCCCACGCAGTTGAGCCCCTTATCTCGCCCCACCCTCGCGAGTCCCGACGCCCGTCTATAGACCCTCACAAACATCACGGATTCCGCGTGTCGCCGACGGCCCACGATGTTCCCACTCCCAGTCCCACATATCTAGCAGCTAGCCTCCCTCCTTACATGCTCCCCCTGCCTCCCCATTCATCCCTCTTGCAGCCATCCCCCCAACTTTATTAGCACCACACCCTGGGCAGGCACCTAATGCCCTCCTAGACCCCTCGCCTGCCCTCGCCCATCACCCCAATTTGTGCTTAACCCTTGCCCTCGCATCACAACTCACACCGGGTGGCCTTCCCTCACTTCCCCCCCCCCCCCCCCCCCCACCCCCCCCCCCACCCCCCCCCCCACCCCCCCCCCCCCCCCTACACGAACAACGGCTCTCTCTGTCCCGGCCGCCCCCCCGCCGCCAAGGCGCGCCCCGACCACGGAGACCCCTCACAGCCGCCGCCCCCACAACCCATCCTTGACTATATCATCAGCATCGCAGAAGAGTTTCTCCATTGACAAATAAAATGAAAGTTTTTTCAGTATGGAACTCCCAACTCATTCAAAGGGACCTCAGCAGTACAAAATTGTATTCTTCCTCTGGTTAGTGAGGTAGTAATCTACCCTGGAAACCAAGAAGGTAGAACAAAAAGGAACAAGTTCCAACCATCAAAGTTTAGCAACAGCCAAACTGATGAAATTAGCAGGCGCACACGAATCTATCAGGGCACGACAAGCAAAAGTCTTGGAGCTAGAACTAAGGTCACGGGCAAAATAAAACTTGTTATTTGAGTTAGAGGTACCTGTAGATTCCGGTTACCTTCTGGAATTTGTCGCAGACGTTCGCGTGTTACCTTGGGGGTGAGTTAGGCGCTTAATAGGAACTGTTTACTCAGACAATGGTCAGGCTCCCGCAAATATAGCACACAAAGCCGCGTTTCTCCAACGGTGTCTCCTCCTGGTCGCTCAGCAGACGTAAGACCCAAACATACATGGGTTCTTCTCCAGAAGATCTGAGTGGGAGATGGGGGAGTGAACTCTCAATGAAGGAATAGTCAGCAGGTTTTACAGAGGAAAGCACTGTCTTGGGTGATATGATCTGTTCAAACCCCTTGTTTTCCCTACGTCTATCCCTCAGGTCTTCTGTCAATAGTCAAGTAGAGTATTAAAGTCACTCAGGGTCTCAGGGCATTGGATGGCTGGTCCTTAGCATCCTTCACCCGGCATCAGTCAGTCCTTGTCTGGATAAAGGGTCTACGAGGTTGGTCTGACCACCCAGTCAACGTACTCATTGGCGGAACCTCGAAAAGTACGTCTTCAGACGTGCGGCGGCCCTGCTGCATAGCTAGCAAAATGAGTCTCAGTTCCATGCACACGGGTGGGCCCCCCGGTTCTGTCATATAACCATGGTCCTAAGCCAAAATCCAAAAATCTGTCCATCCCACCGATCTCCAATATCGGGCTTACGAGGTTAAGCTAATGCCAATCCTGAGGTGGCGACATGGAGGAGCACCGACCATACCACAACAACTGCTATCCTGATATCAGCCCTCTGTGGACATCTTGTGCGAAGCTAAAACAATTGTATCAGCGACTTCATGTCTCCCTAAAGCTCGTCGGCTAACCTGTCAGGCTCGCCTTCCGTCACAAAGCGATCAGTTAGTCAAGACACTCGCTACTTTGATCCTTATGAGTTTGCATTCGGGGCACTAACCACACCCAAAATCCTCCCCCCAGGGGACGGCGTCCCCAGGACATCAGCCTCCTACACGGCCCGGCCCCCCGGATCCAGTCCAGGTACCGGCCCGCTTAGGTATGGCATCAGACCCCGCTCGCTCGCAGCACTTGCATTTCAATAAGCCGCCACCCACTGACCTGAAGATGACCGTATGTCAACCCTCATCTAGCGGTCGGGTGACCGACAACGTACGGTACCATCCCATCCCATTCGAACCGCGAGGGACGCCCCCCTCGAACCCTCGGGAGTAAGGCCTCCGCCCCCCCGCTATACATGCCTAAGGGACCCCCCTACCGGTCACGCGCGGCCGCACACACACAAATCAGAAACCCAGCACCTGCCCCGTCCGCAGGCTCGAAACTGATACCACAAATCCCACCTGTCCCTCGTTTTTGGGTCCGTGACCGACTCCTTTACCCCCTCTAGGTCGGACACACATACCAGACGCCACTGGACAGCTCTATAGATGAATCAGAGTCGACAAACACAGACGCAGACAAATAATACACACACAATAAGGGCCCACGGTCACAAGCAAGCCAAGTCGGTAACTATCGGGGAACGCGGTACAATGTCAGAAGGCAGATGAATAAACGTGAAACATGCAGAGTAAGGTAACCAGGGAGGCACTAGAATAAGAGGGCGAGTTATAGGCAGAAAACAAACCAATATAACAGGCAAAGGAGATAGAGAAAGAGGACCAGAAGAACCCTTAAAATAACATCCAGGAGAACTAAGGACAAGCAATAGGAGGAAGAAACGGAAGACAGAAGGGAAGGTAGAGCTGTCAATCCACCCAGAGCAAGGGAGCCAGGTTAACCCATGGGAGTGCTGGAGATTCCTGGCCCAGGCGTCCGGCCGGAATCAAATTCAACGATAGCCAGGGAAAAAAACCCAGTTCACACTATAAACACAAATGAGAACACTAATGTCAGAAACCATGTTACGTCGCATCGGCCGCGGCCGGCGGACCAGAACTCAAAGCTGGGGTTCTTTCTGGCATGATCATGACTGTACCCCACCCCCTTATGAGGGGCCACCGGACCCTCTACAGACCTCTAGGTTTTAGCAGAATGGACTGGTTAACTCTTTCCTTTCCAGCTTGGAGCATGTTTTGCAGAAGGGGACTTGGAGACGGACATATTTTGGTCTGGTTCGGCGGTTTTTTACTAGGTTTTTGAATTTTAGTTGGCGTTTTTTAGAGTTTATGGGGCACTCCTGCCCAGACTGTGCACAGTCGATTAACAGCAATTTCTATTTTAGTTTCATCACCTGTAGTGGGGGAATACGTGAATGGGAGCATCGTTAGGCCAAAGCGGGGCCAGTTGGGAGGAGCAGAACTTGGTGAACTGGTAGTTGAGGACAACTAAATCGGAAGGCAAAAATAAAGGTGGTGACATACTACTCCCCGAAGAAAGAATATTTTCAGGTTTCTCAATTGACAGATGCATAGATTTCGTTCCGGGGCAGACGAGTTGAGCTTTGCCCCTGGAGTGAGGTCTATTGGACAAATCATCAGGCTGGTGTGGAGGCGATGTTCCACCAAAATACCTTCAAAGACGCTAGAATTACTTTCTGAATATCATGAGAATTAATTACAGCACACACCAAGGGATGCCACTATCTTCGAATGAGCACCACATGGAGTCACCCCATTTGATCAACTCGGGGGTTCTCCAGTCGAACTAAGTTTTATGGAGGAGGAGCCAGGGCAACCAAGTAGTATATCTGCCAGAGTGTTTCTCCATGACAAAAAATGAAAGTTTTTACAGTATGCGAATCCCAACATTCAAGTGACCTCAGCAGTACTCAAATGTATCCTTCCTCTGGTTAGTGAGGTAGGGGGGGAATCTTCACCTGTAAACCAAGAAGGGAGATCCACAAAGGAAACCATGTTCCAAACCCAAAGCTTTAGAAAAAGCAATACTGATGAAAATTGCAGCAGCACCCGATCTACATCAGGGGCACGTCAAGCAAAAAGTCTTGGAGGCCTTAGGAAAACTTATGTTACGGCCAAAATAAACTTGTTAATTTGAGATAGGAAGGTAAATGTAGATCCGGGTTACCTTCTGGAAAATAGGTGCAGACGCATTCGGTGTTACCTTGGGTGTGTTAGGCCTATATGGAAAGTTTCTCAGGAAATGTTTTTTTTTTTTTTTTTGTTCAGGCTTCCCGCAATAATGGCACAAGGCGTTCTCCAACCGGTGTCTCCTCTGGTCGCAGCAGAAGTAAGACCCACTCACCATGGGTTCATTATCCAGAAGACTGTGAGGGAGGATGGGAGAGAAAGAACTCTCAATGAAGGATGAAGCAGGTTTACAGGTAGCCTGACTTGTGCTGAACAGTCAAAACCCCCTTGCTTTTCCCTACGTCTCTCCCTCAGTCTTCTGTCAATAGTCAAAGCTAGATCCATAAAGTCAATCAGGTCTCAGGGATTCGGATGGCTGGACCATAGCATCCTTCACGGCATTCAGACAGTCCTTGTCATGAAAAGGGTTCTTCAAAAGGTTGGTGTCTGACCACCCAGTCAACGTACACCATTGGCGGGACTCGGAACAGTGTCTTCAGCCGAGCAGGCGGCCTGCTGACATAGCTAGCAATTGGTCTCCGCCCATGCCAACCACGGTTTGGGGTTATCATAAAACCTGTCCTAAAGACAAAAAAAAATCTGTCCATAGATCTCCACTCAGGGCTTCCGAGGTTTAGCTAATGCCATTCCTGAGATCGGGCCCTGGAGGAGGACACAACAAACTGCTACTCTTCAGCCTCAGTGGGAAAATAGTTGAAGCGAAAAAATTAATTACATGATTCCCTAAGGTTTGGAACTTGTCAGGATTTCCGTCATGCGGTCAGTGAAGAAGCATTCTTAGGACTTATTGACGTACGCTAGGATCCACAAAAAACAGGTGGCAGTGTAGGGACACAGAGGGGCGGACAGTCCACACGAGCTCGCTCCGGGTGTGTGTGTTTATGCGCACAACGCCATCGCTACACGCACTGTGGAGACTTGATTAATAAGCCCGCATGCCTGAAGCTGAGTTGTCAACTCATCCAAGGGTCGTGACAGGGGATGGGGGGGGGGGGGGGACAGTCGGTACTCATATTGAAAACGCGAGGGGAGTAGTTGGGGTAAGGCCTCCTGTTATAATGTAGGGATCCGTCAGGGGCGCACAACAGAAAGGTGAGGCCACTGACACTGATCACAACCCCTGTCCTTGCCTTTTGGGGATGCCCGACTCCTTATAGGTCGGACCCAACCAGAGACTGAGCCACTATAATGAATTGTGTGAAAAACAAGACGCAGATCAAATAATACAAAACACAATAAGGACGGGTTCAAGCAAGCCAAGTCGGTAAAACTTTCGGGAGGAACGCGGTACATAGTCAGAAGGCAGAAGAATAAACGTGAAACAAGCAGAGTAAGGTAACCAGGGAGGCACAGAAAAAAGAGGGCGAGTTTTTAGGCAGAAACAAAACCAATATAAACAGGCAAAGGAGAAGAGACAGAAGAACCTTAAATACCATCCAGGAGAACTAAGGACAAAGGCAAATAGGAGGAAAGAAACGGAAGACCAGATCGGAAGGTGTAGCTGTCAATCACCCAGGAGGCAAGAGCCAGGTTATCCCACTGGAGTGCTGGAAGGATTCCTGGCCCAGCGTCGGCCAGGAATCAATCAAAGATAGCACGGGAAAAAATAACACAGTTCTCACTATAAACACAAATGAGTACACTAAGTCAGAAACAATGGCTTACGTCGCATCGGCCGCACCGGCGGCGGCAGACCAGAACTCAAAGCTGGGGTTCTTTCTGGCATGATCATGACACTAAAATCCCATAAATAACCCCAACTTTAATGTAAGGATAGGATTTATTTTTTGTGTGTGTGTGTGTGATTTTCCCCAAAAATTGATTCCAGCCTACCCTAATCAAAGCACTCCAATTTGGGTTGACTTTGATTTTAACCCGACTCTAAAACACTGTACATGCTTGATCAATGCACTATTACACAGTTAAGTCACATTATTATGACCATCAGCTAATATCCAGAGTAACCCTCCATGTGACAAGCAACGGATAGCAGCTAAACGGGCTGAGAGTGACTCAATAAGGTCCTGGTAGATTGTCACAGGTACCTGGTGCCGATTGCATCCCACAGTTGCTGGAGAATGCTTTGGGAATGATCCATAGTTTGACCACAACGATTAATGTGGGTTCAGGTGTGTGGAATTAGGGGCTGGCGTAGTACCTGGAAGACTCAGTCCTGCTCTTCCAACAAATTTCTAGCTGTGTGACACGTTGCATTGTTTTTCTAGAAGATCACATCTGCCACAGCAAAGACAGTCAGCATATATGGGTGTACATGATCTGCAAGGATGGATTCATACCCCCCATTGCAAACATGCCTCAGATGAATACATTCCTCATATCATAATCCTGTCACCACCAGCTTGTGTTCTTCCAGCAATGGTTGCAGGGTGCTTGTTCTCTGATAGTTCTTCTCTGACATGCAAAAGTCCACCGGATAGATAAATCAGAAAACTCATTGGAAAAAGCAACCCTTTGCCACTCAATGGAGTTCCATTTCCAATGCTACCAAGAAAATTTAAGCCCTTTGCAGCTCAGCAGAGGTACAGTGTCATCCATCTGCTCCGGAGCCCAGTACCCAGTAGGGTTTGCTGAACTGTTGTTTTAGGCACCAGCTAATAGCCCCTGGTTCATTTTGAGGTCAGCTGCTCCACTGTAGGAAGTTGGTCTATTCTCATGCACCTTTGTTGCTGGCGCTCACCTTCCCATCAATGGCATGTGGTGCTCTTTTTCACAATGGCGCCATTTGTCCACTCATGATACACTTTCACCACAGCAGCACATGATAAAATTTGCAATTTCAGACATACTGCCAATAATCATTCCTTTGACAGCAATGAGGGATATGTGTGCAGACAGCCTATCGCACACCTTCTATACCCACCAAGCTGACGACACATGGCTTCCTTCATGAGCTACGCGCTGCTAATGTGACTCGGCTGTGTATTAGCCAATGCACAATTCTAGGTTATTGGTTGTAAACTAGATTAACAGTAAATCTTGTATCCTGATAATGTCTGGTATCTATACAGTTCCCGACTTGAAATGATGACATATAGCGATGGATAGAAGAACTTACTTATTAGATGCTAATTTATTTCATCAGCTAGAAAATCACCTTGATATTCCTACTGTATACTTTATACTAAATGTGTTAGTCTTTAACATGATGTGCTTACATTCAAGTAAATTTAGCTTTCACAGGAAAGTAAAAAAACAAGCTTAATTAATTCAGCATTTTAATCAGATCAGGCCTATGGAAATGCAGATTTAATTTCTTCCGCATGAAGATAGCATTTACAACATTTGTTTGTATCTGGTATCAAATCCATTACTAACATATAGAAATATTTCCGTGCTCCATTCTTATATGCTAGAAAAAAATCTAACGATCTGCGAAAATATTCTAAAATTCTGATGCCCTTTGCTTTTCCTCGCAGTCATTGTCCTACAGTAACTGTTTATTAGCTGCAAACTACAAAGCCAGAGTGCACTCTGTATTCCATGATATTTATGAACTGCAGCTCCCTTGACGCTGATTAACAGCTTCCCATCTATGTTCAACATAGGCAGAAAGCTGTTTTTTTTAGATTTCCAGACAGAATGACAGCAAGCTGCCCTCTTATTTGTGAACACGACAGACACCATGGCGGAAATCCGACAGATGCATAGTAGTCAATGGGGTCTATCAGGCGCCATTGGCAGGGCGAGGACAACAGTTAGGCAGAGGCGGGTAACTGCCTAAGGCGCCTACCTATGCCTATTAGTAAGAGGGCACAAAGATGTATAAAGCAGCAGGGTTGCCAATAGGGCAGTACTCCTGTCAGGGGTCCTAATCAAAAAGGGGCCCACTGATATGTTAAAAAATAGTAGCTAGTAATAGATGGGGGCCCACTTGATTTGGCTGTATGGGGCCCTGAAATGGTTAATAGATGACTGACAGCTGCCCTGTGGAGCAGGCTCAGGAGCTGAACCCACTCCATACAAGGTGGAATGTGTGATTTTAGTTAAAGCCTTTACCTGTCTTCAGCGACTGGAACCAGAGCTAACTCCAATCGTGGCCATTTAAAGGGGTGTTTCCATAAAGCAAAGTGTCCTGCACAGGTCGGCTCTCAGCAAGCTGTTAGCCGACTGTGCATGAGAATGAGCAGAGAGGATCTTGCAACTTCCCATTCACCTCTATTCAAATTAATGAATATAGTCAAGTGCACACACTCGGCTGTATTCGAAACTCCCATAGAAGTTAAAGGGGAGGACGGCCACAAGTGCCGGCCTTCTCATTCTCATGCACGCTCAGCTCCTAGCTAGCTGAGAGCCGACCTGTGCAGGACACTTTGCTTCATGTGAACACTCCTTTAAAGGGGTTGTCTCATCTCAAAGTTTCACAGGATGCATGAATGAAATAATGCTGCTTTGCTCTGTCACTTCCTGGTCAAGCTGTCTGTAATTAGCATATGAGCTCCATGTATTCAGACTTCTCCGTTTATTAGATTAGCTAAATTACCTTCTACCAGGACAGGAGAAGCTGCTAAGCTAATGTAAACAGAGTAATTACTGTCTTTTGTCTGAAAGATCAGATAACACACAATCTCTCACTGCTGGCCAAGACCTGTGTGATGACATCACTCCCTACTATCAGATAGAACAAACAGAAGGGGTTAAGGAGTACACAGGTCGGTCACTAGGGGAACCTGAAAGCTGACATCGGGCATTTTTAGGTCATTCGTCTGCAGCAACGTCTTTTGACGTCGCTGCAGGCATTGGGGTTTGCGGCTCCCGGTGCCGCAGCAGCGCTGAGATCGGGGCTGTACTTCACAGCCCTGTTCCCAGCACAGCCTCTGCAAGCGCCGGGGAGCGGGGGAAACCTCCGCTCCCCAGCGCTTAACCCTTTGATTGATTGTGACTGCTGCATAATCAAAGGGATTTCCTCTGCTCTGTCGGCTGATCGGGACTCCCGGTGACCCGACAGAGCCTGGGGAATGGCTGCACAATCAGCCCTGGGGACCTAGAGTAGCCCCAGTGGTGTCTGTGTAAGAAGCCAGTGATCAGGGCAGACTGTGTGCTGCCGTGATCGCTGCCTGTGTCAGACTGACACAGATTATCATGTATTAACATATATGAATATGCTAATACATTACTAAGTGGGAAAAAAAAATGTAAAACAGTTTTCCATTCATGGGATTTAAAAAAAAAAGTAACAAAAACATAAAAAAGTGTAGAAAAAAATAAAATAAATAATAAAATAAGAATAAATATTTAATTAAAAATAATTGTGCATACATTACACACAAAAAACCTACACATATTAGGTATCCACACAACTGTAATAACCTGTAGAATTAATATAACAATTAAGGAAAGAAAAGGTGCCAGGTTTTATGGGACATTACTGCTATGAAAAGCATTCAGCTACAAACAAGGTAACGTGCCGCACCCTCTTCTGTAATATTCTGCCAAATATTTTTGCGGGATTAGTTTTCTTCTGAAAGTCAGACAGAAAACCCATAATTATTGAAGTTTACAACATGACAGAAAGTTATAACAAATTGCTGCTATGCATTTTTTCTAGAAGAGTCACAAGCATATTTCACAACCGACAGCGAGTATACAATGCTATATACGACGAGCAGATTCCTCTATAACACTTCAGGGGAAATATGGTGAGGGGAGAATTCCTCTCAGCCTATTTTAGTGTCACCAAGTATTATGTTCTATCTATGACTACAGATAATTTAGTGCAGGCACATTCATTTCATGCATAGAAAATCACTGTGCACCAATCTATTGTTTATTTAACCAGTTCAAGGCTGGGCAATTTTCCTTTGTTAGTGGGGTAATTTACTTTAAACAACCCATTTTAATTAAGCAGTTGTAAGTAAATACATGTAAATGTTAGCTTCCACCTAGGGAGAGATGTGATAATTGAAACTACATCAACTTTAGTTTGGTAGCTTAAAATATACAGTATAAATGATTACATTCCACAGGACACAGTTACAACAGTGTAATAGAAATGTTAACGCGTTTCGGAACAATGTCCTTACTCATAACGTGTGGCAATTAGTACACGAAGATTCTTTGTTCACAAGTCTCACTTCGCCATAGTGAAAAGCACTATGAAAACTCCTATACACAGAAATCACTGCAAAAATAGTAAACTTAATGCAAAGTTAAAAATATTAAAACATATCTTCTAATTAAATATTAATAATATATTGAAAAAGCTCCACAAAAGAGACATAGATATATCAAAAATTATTTATATATAAATGAGTGTAGACTTGCTACAATTATCGATAACCCATACTGATACAGGCCAACCAATTCTCCAAAGGGTAACAGTCAATAGGTGATTTGTACATGGGTGACAGTCTACAGCCAAACCTCAAAAAAACTGTAAATGAGGACAAAGACTGGAATATAGTTTTTCTGGCCCTATTAAATCCCTAAAAGAGCACAGTGCATCAGTGAAGCAAACGCCCCGAAAAGGGCAACCCCACAAGATGATTCTCTCTTAACCCTATCTCTCACCCTGTGAATAAAACATAAATTAAACACCCAACGCATTTCATCCATAAACTGGACTCGTCACTGGGAAAAATAAAGTAACTTACACCATAGTGAGAACAAAAAAAATAGGGCCAAAAAAAAAACCTGTGTATGACAGGGGAGCTATAATCTATAGTGAAAAGCAGTTACAAAGTCCATCTCTTCCTCTGGAGGACCTGTCCTGTCCTGCTTTATAATGACAACTCATTGAATAGACAACGTGTAATGTCTGATTTCCTTTTTGGTGGAGCTGCAGGAAAATTGAACACTTAGGGTGCTTCCCCATGGCATAGGACAAATACCAGTCGGTTTGCCGGCCGGTATTTGTCCTGTTTTGCTGCCGTCCCCACGGCCGCGGGAGGGGGGGGGGGCTTTTCCTCGAAAACCGGACGGAAGATTGTGCTTCTACAATGTTTTGCGGCCGGACCGAGGGCGGAAAAACCGTCGGACAGAAAACCCATGCAGTGGGGACTGCTGCACGGGTTTTCCATAGAGCACAATTGTGCTCATTTTCGGACGGTTTTTCAGGCAGTCTGAAAAACCGCAAACCGGCTGAAAATCCGGCCGAAAAACCGTGCCGTGGGGACATGCCCTTAGGGCCAGGTTTCCCCACAGATAACAATTGTTTGCTGTGGTCCCAACAGGGCAACACTTTGTATTCAGCTTGGTATCAGGGGCCTTGTCTAACAAAGAAGGATTGTCCTAAGGCTATGTCCACATAGTTCAGAAAAAGATCGTATTTTTGGCGCTTTTAGGAGTCTAAAACCACTGAAAATATGATGGTTCAGCCTGCCCATAGACTTTAGGTTGAAAAAAACGACCTGAAGTCTACACAGGTTATTTTTTTCCGATCGTTTTCTGGCGTCAGCAGTTTTAGGAATATTTTGTGTCACGGACAGCGGTAGTGGGTCCGCTGGACCACCGCAAGCGATGGTATAAGCCACGCCAGGGAGCGGAGTCTAAGTAGAACCCGGTTTTCACCAGAGCCCGCCGTAAAGCGGGATGGACTTGCTGCGGCAGGAGACTACCAGTTCGCTTCCACTGACATAACTTGCTTGCGGAGGCAGCCAAGGGTGAGCGTGGTACAAAATTGTAAGGCGTAGTCGTAGTCGGGGACAGGTGGCAGAGTTTCGTGGACGAGGGACGAAGGAAATTTACCGGTGCGCTGGCCCTTTAAATTTCAACAGTGCTGGCGCACGCGCCCTAGCTGCCGGGGACGCGCGCCGGGCAGCAGAGGCACAGACAGGAGCGCGGCTAGGTAAGTGCAGGGAAAGCCGAGCACAAGAGCGAGTGCGCCCGCGGTCCGGCATGCGGGCTGCGGCGCTGCCTGCCCGCGCGGTACGGATGCACCCGTGACAGTACCCCCTCCCCTTAGGCCCCCTCTTCTCTTTCTGTCCTGGAGGAATTGGCGGACCAGGGTGTGATCCAGAATGTTTTCTTCTGGCTCCCAGGACTTTTCTTCAGGCCCGAACCCCTTCCAGTTAATGAGGAAATATCGTTTCCCCCTGATCGTTTTCATGGCCAAGATTTCTTTTATGGTGAAGATGTTTGTGGCATCAGCCTCAGGAGTCGGGGAGACGGCCTTCTGGGAGAAACAATTCAGGACAACTGGCTTTAGGAGAGAGACATGGAAGGAGTTCGGGACCCGCATCGTGGGGGGACGGCGAAGCTTATATGCCACAGGGTTGATGCGTTTCAGCACCTCGAACGGTCCCAGGAAGGAGGGACCTAGTTTGTAGCCGGGGATCTTGAGACGAATGTATCTCGCAGACAGCCATACTTTTTCTCCAGGAGAGAAGATAGGTGGGGGCCTTCTTTTTTTGTCAGCTTGCTTCTTAGAGCGAGCGGATGCCCGTTGCAGAGACTGGCGTGTCTGATCCCAGATGGCTGTCAAGTCTTGGACCAAGTCTTCCACTGCCGGAACCTCAGAGGGCACAGAGAAGGGGAGAGGTGGGCGTGGATGTCGTCCATAAACAATGAAGAAGGGGGCGGCACCGGCAGACTCTGAATCCAACGAATTGTATGAGAACTCTGCCCACGGTAACAGGTTGGCCCAGTCGTCCTGACGTGCAGAAACGAAGTGCCGCAGATAGCTGCCTAGTATCTGGTTAACCCTCTCCACCCTCTCCACCTGGCCGTTAGTCTGCGGGTGATAACTGTAAGATAATTGACCGCACACAAAAAGTAATGCAAAGAAGTTACTTTTATTACATTTCAATCCACAGGCTCCAGATTATTTGCAAAAGTATAAGTGACTCAAATAGTGACGTTTCGGTCCAAATAGACCTTTTTCAGAAAGTCACTGTGAAATAAACAAACATAAACACGAATGAAAAAGTGCCCAATATATACAGTGTAAATAGATATAAATATACATATATACATCAAGATAAATCCAATACTATAGCACAAACCCAACTTATGTAACACTCATGATAAATGTCACTATGAGTGCTGGTTACGCACATAGAAATATATTATCAGTCAATATGAGAAAATCCCACAAAAATTTTCTGTTTATGCAATGTACATGGAACATATAGAAAACACATCAAATATACAAAACAATAGAGTAATACATTAAACGTATTTGTCAATGTCCATATGTATATATATATATATATATACACATACATATACACACATGCACACAGAAACAGCGACCAGTCTGCGGGTGATAGGCCGAAGAGCAGTCCAACTTTACTTGTAGCTGGTTACAGAAGAAGCGCCAGAACCTAGAGACAAATTGGACCCCCCGGTCCGAAACTATATGGGGGGGAGCCCATGCAGCCGGAAAATGTGTTGGAAAAATAGGCTGGCCAGACGAGGAGCAGCTGGTAGACCTGGCAGAGGGATGAAGTGGGACATCTTAGAAAAGCGATCCGTGACTACCCAGACCAGAGGGCGGGAGGTCAGTAATAAAGTCCATGGCCACGTGGGTCTAAGGACGATTGGGAATAGGCAGTGGCTGTAGTAAACCTGCCGGCTTGAGGTGAGAAGATTTGTTGCAGGCACAAGAAGTGCATGACTCCACGAATTCGTGAACGTCTTTAGCTAGACTGGGCCACCAATAAAAACGGGAGATGAGAGAGCAAGATTTCTTCACCCCCGAGTGTCCAGCCACCCGCGAGCAATGTCCCCAGTACATTATCCTCTTCCATAAAGCCGGGCGCACATAAGTCTTGCCCGAAGGGATCTGTCACAAGTCTCTGGGCGCAGCAGCGATTAACCTCTCAGGAGGGATGATATGCCGAGGTGCTGGTTCGTCTCCTACCACGTCAGAGGCACGGGAGAGGCCATTGAAAATCGAATCGGGAAAAGAAGAGAGACCATCGAGCTTGACGCGGGTTTAGACGCTGGGCTGTCTGAAGATAGAGTAGATTCTTGTGGTCGGTGTAAATATTGACCAGGTGTCGAGCTCCCTCTAGGAGATAGCGCCACTCCTCTAAGGCTAGCTTGATGGCCAGTAATTCCCGGTCTCCGATAGAGTAATTCCTCTCTGCAGAGGAGAAGGTTTTGGAGAAAAACTCACACGTGAGGGTCTTGCCTTTGGGACCCTTTTGAGTAAACACCGCTCCGGCTCCTACCGAGGAGGCATCGACTTCCAAGAAGAACGGTTTCTCTGGATCCGGCCGGGTAAGTACCGGGGCAGAGGCGAATGCAGACTTCAACTTAAGGAAGGCTTCTTCCGCAGCCGGTGGCCATAACCTCGGATTGCTACCCTTTTTGGTTAGGGCCACTATAGGAGACACCAGTGAGGAGAAATGCGGCACGAACTGTCTATAATAATTAGCGAAGCCCAGGAACCTTTGTATGGCTCGGAGGCCCACGGGCCTAGGCCACTGCAGGACGGCAGACAATTTGGCAGGATCCATCTGCAGGCCCTTGTCGGAAATAATGTAGCCGAGAAATGGAAGGCTTTTCTGGTGGAACAGACATTTTTCAAACTTGGCATAGAGGCGGTTAGCCCTTAAGCGCCAGAGGACCTGTCGTACATGGGCTATGTGGGACTCAGGATTGGGGGAGAAGATTAGAATATCGTCCAGATAAACGACGACACAGGTGTACAGGAGATCCCGGAATATGTCGTTGACGAACTCCTGGAAGACTGCTGGGGCATTGCAGAGGCCAAAGGGCATAACCAGGTACTCCAAGTGCCCGTCGCGTGTGTTGAAAGCCGTCTTCCATTCGTCCCCCTCACGTATGAGAATTAGATTATAAGCTCCCCGCAGATCTAATTTAGAAAATATCTTGGCTCCCCGAAGCTGGTCGAAGAGCTCAGTGATCAAAGGCAGGGGTTACCGTTTTTTTATGGTAATCTTGTTGAGTCCACGGTAGTCGATACATGGCCGTAGAGAGCCGTCTTTCTTCTCTGCGAAAAAGAATCCAGCCCCGGCAGGAGAGGAGGATTTGCGAATAAATCCCTTCTGGAGATTTTCTTTAATGTAGGCCGACATCGCTTGCGTCTCGGGTAATGACAGCGGGTAGACTCGGCCCCGGGGTGGAGAGGTACCAGGCAGCAGGTCAATCGGGCAGTCGTAAAGGCGATGCGGAGGTAGAGTCTCAGCTTGCTTCTTGGAGAATAAGTCTGCAAATTCTTGGTACGGAGCGGGGAGGCCCGCCAAAGACGTAGGTGGTACTGAAGAAGAAGCGGGAAGCACGGGGCGGGGTGCCACCAAACAGCGAGATCGACATCCTTGCCCTCAACACAGGACTTCGTCCGTTTCCCAGTTGATTACAGGGGCATGCAGCTGCAGCCACGGAAGACCCAGAAGAACAGACGAGGAGGACCGAGGTAGTACGTAGAACACAAGCTTCTCCCTATGTAGCGCCCCTACCTGGAGGGACAAGGGCTTGGTACAGTACTGGACCGGATCACGGAGATCTCCCCACTGACAGAGGAGATGACAAGCGGTTTCTCCAGGCGGACCACAGGGAGATTGTATCTAGACACCAAAGCAGCATCCACGAAATTTCCGGCTGACCCGGAGTCCAAGAAGGCAGAAGCTTGACATTGAACTCCCGATCCAGATCCGACTAGCGCGGGCATGGTCAAATGAGGAGAGGGCTTGCTCTCACCTAGGGACGCCTCTCCCATGTGGCCTAGGTACGTGCGTTTCACGGACGCTGAGGACAAAGCGGACAGCCCTGGTAAAAATGTTCGGGGCTGGCACAGTAGAGGCATATGTTTTCCTCACGCTGCCGGGTCAACTCCTATGGGGTCAGGTGGGCTCTGTCCACTTGCATAGGTTCCTCGGCAGCAGGCAGGGAGGATGACTGTGGCGGCCTTTGGAATACAGGAGCGAGGCGGGGAAAACGATGAACCCTGGCTGGTTCGCGCTCCTGGCAGAGCTCTTCTCGCCATTCAGAGAAACGGATATCGATCCGAGTAGCCAAGAAGATAAGGTCACTCAGGGAGGAAGGAGGATCACGGGTGGATAAGGCATCCTTGATTTGGCTGGAGAGGCCTTTCTTGAAGGTGGCGGCCAAAGCCGCATTGTTCCAAGATAGTTCCGAGGCCAGGGTGCGGAACTAAACCGCATAGTCGCCCACAGAGGAGTCTCCTTGACGCAGATTTAGTAAGGCAGTTTCGGCAGAAGAAGCTCGGCCGGGTTCTTCAAACACGCTGCGGAACTCTGTAAGGAAAGTGGTGAGGTTGGGCGTGACCGGATCATCTCTGTCCCACAGGGGAGTAGCCCAGGCCAGGGCTTTCCCGGAAAGAAGGCTGACCACGAATGCGACCTTCGACCTTTCGGTAGGAAACTGGTTCCCCATTAATTCGATATGCAGAGAGCATTGGGTGATAAAGCCCCTGCAAGCCTTGGAGTCCCCATCGAACTTAGTCGGCATTGACAGACGGAGCCTTGGACCAGCAGCCGGTGCGGAAACCGAAGGAGCAGCAGAAGCCACGGGACCGGGTTGCTGCTGCTGGGCGGCCAGGAACTGCTGCATCATGGCGGAGAGATGGCTGAGTTGCTGGGCTTGCTGGGCGATCTGCTGTGATTGCTGAGCCACGATGGTGGTGAGGTCAGCGTCAGACGGCAGAGGCACTTTGGCGGGATCCATGGCCGGATCTTACTGTCACGGACAGTGGTAGTGGATCCGCTGGACCACCGCAAGCGATGGTATAAGCCACGTCAGGGAGCGGAATCTAAGTAGAACCCGGTTTTCACCAGAGCCCACCGCAAAGCGGGATGGACTTGCTGCGGCGGGAAACTACAAGGTCGCTTACACTGACGTGACTTGCTTGCGGAGGCAGCCAACGGTGAGCGTGGTACAAAATCGTAAGGCGTAGTCGTAGTCAGGGACAGGTGGTAAGGTCAGGACAGGCGGCAGAGTTTCGTGGACAAGGGACAGATGCAGAACGGTACGGTACACGGTAAAGACAGACAGGGCAAAGAACGCTTTCTCAATAGGTAGGTAAAGGCACTTAAGATCCGGCGCTGGCCACAGGAAGAGGCCAGACTTAAATAGGGGCAGCGAACGGCAAGGAAATTTACCGGTACACTGGCCCTTTAAATATCAACAGTGCCGGCGTGCGCGCGCCCTAGGAGCCATGAATGTGCATGCCGGGCAGCAGAGGCACAGACAGGAGCGCGGCTAGGTAAGTGCAGGGAGAGGCGAGCACCAGAACGGGTGCGCCCGCGGCCCGGAGAGAGGGTCGCGGGGGCACCCGTGAAATGTTGTAAAATCCGCTGGCACCTGACGTCTTTCTGTCGGTTTCCCGTACATTCAATTGTACAGCCGACGAAAAAAAAAGTTAAAAACGACCGCAGTCATGCATTGGACAAAAAAACGGTCAACTTTCAGACGGTTTTTGTCCGATGTTGTGTGGATCTAGTCTAAGTGGGCAGCATGGTGGCTTGCAGCGCTGGGGCTCTGGGTTCATATCCTACCAAGAACAAAATCTGCAATGCAAATACATCTGCAATGTATGTTCTTCCCATTTATCATCTCACATATTGTTTGTATGTTCCATGGAATTATTAATATTCGAGAATAAACTTTTATATGTAGCGCTGGATTGTGGAATTTTCCATTTTCTCTCTATATGTTCTTCCCATGTTTGTGTGGATTTCTTCCAGCTTCCGCTATACTTCAAAAGTTACACATACAGTTTTTTATAAATCATAGGAAGATGATGGTAAAATGCAGTTGTGTCACAATGTGTCACTAAAATGTTTGTTTAAGCTGTGTCCTGTCTTATTTTTCTATAGGGAATGTATAGTTTAGGTGATCAGGAATAGGATAAAATAAATTTTTTTAATATGTTTTGCCTCCCATAATTCTATAAAATACCCATAGGTTGTGTTGGTTGAACTGTATCGCTGGCACTGTTATGGTGGGCACTGTATGTCTAGCAGTATTATGGTGGGCACTGTAAGGTTGGCATTGCTATGGCAGGCACTGTATGGCTGGCACTGACATGGTGGACTCTGTATGACTGGCACTGTTATGGTGTGCACTGTATCGCTGGCACTGTTATGGTGGGCACTGTATAGATGGCAATGTTATGGTGGGCACTGAATGGATGGCACTATAGGGCTGTATGAGCTATTTTAAGCAACTTGAATGAACAATCCAGTAAAAAAAAAATTTGTTTATCTCTCGATTTCTTTCCCAAAGGAAAATGTATTTCTGACACAATCATGGTCTATGCATAAGATCTACCATAAAAATATCTGTTTGAGACTCCAGAGAAAAGGAGATGATGGAGAGGCTGCTATATATGTGTGTTGATCTCTCTAGTTGTAGTTGTGAAACAGACTCTTCTGTAGTCCCCAAAAAGGGACCCCTATTCTGATTTCTAGCCGTCCCTACCATGTAGCAAAAATCTCTCACCCATTTTGGGCATTAAAGCGCCATCAGCGTCCAGATAGGGAAAACACCTCTAACATTTACTGTGCACCCCTTTCTATATAGTTGGAAATATCATGCATTTCTTGGCCCTTGAGGGATGTTTCTAAAATAACAATACAGTCAAGGCTTTGGTGGTAGCACCTACCACTAAAAACATGTTGAAGCCTGACCAATGCATGTCCTGACCAATGTCGCAGGTTTCCCTCTCAATCTATTATTTTAGTAGCACACACGTCATGATCCCTGAGTCATTATGTCTATGATCCTTCTCTAAAAACCTGAAAAAATCCCCAAACCCCTTTCTTTTCTCCTTCTAATTCTCTACATCCTTCTCCGCTTTCATTCTCCTTTGCTTGGATCCTTTTCATTCACATATAACTTTCAGCTTCATCTCGTTCCTTCTCCGCCAACTGTAACCTTCTCTTTTACTTCAGTCCTTCTTCGTTGCATGTAACCCTCTTCTTATTTCTATTCCTATTTCTTCTTCCTTTATCTGAATCCTGCTGTACCTGTTCCCTTTGGGGTTAGATATCATTCTTCTTTACTGGGAATCTCTTTTACCTGTATTATTTCTTTGCATCCTTAATCCTTTAAAGGGGTTTTGCCACAATCTCATTTCATACCTCCTACATCCAGCTCTTCAGCTCTGTGTGCTCAGAAGGGGGCGTGTGTAATTTGTTTGAATTGCATATCATGTGACCCAGCAGGATGACATCACCAGGCCTTTTCTCTCTTTAGTCAAAGAAAGTCCTGTTTATGTAAAGAGCTGTGAGTAGCTACAATGTAGCTCAGAAGTTAAAGGGGTGTTATCGTTTCATTAAATGGTCTTCAGAATAAGGGGACAGTGAAAACAAGCAACTTTGCAATTGGATGTCATTAGCAAAGCTGCCTTGTTTTCACAGTGTCCCTTATCTTGTGTTTTTATTTACACTGATATCCAGTGTGGGTCTAATCCCTCCTGATCCCTCCTCCTTGCATTTCAATAGCTGAGAGCTCATTTACTTTCTGTACAGCCCCTGGGTCGATTCACGGGCTGTACAGAATGACTCAGCGTTAGGGGCCGTAGCATTTTTCTGTCTCCACACCTAGCAGAAACAGACTTCAGCAGATTGTACAATGAGAAAACATGACAGTTTTGACCCTGTGCCTAACTCTCCTGCATACAGGCAGATCTGTGCCGTTCTTAGAAAGCTGTAATACATCTCTGGCTGTGAGAGATCAGTGCTCAGATTATATTGAATGCAGCCTGTGGTATGTATACAGCTCTTATAAAATAAGACTGCATAGAGAGAGACACAGTGATATGTGGACTCAGAGGGGAGGGGGGGGGGGGGCGTCTCGGGCGAGCCGGGAAGGGGGAGGATGTCATCCAGCTGGGAGGGGACGAAACGCCCCTGCATTCACAGAGTTGTGAAGCTCAGAGCAGTGTGAATGAGCCGAAGTAAGGAAGCGATACATCCCCTTTAAGTTTTTGCCTCACAGCACAAGGGTGCTAGGTTCAAATCCCTGCAGAAATTAAGCCTCTGGATTGTTTTTTCTCTTTATCAATGCACACACCTCATTGAGGTTTCATTTTTATTTATTTGCACTGTTTGACTAATTACTAAGGAGTCGAATGACAGCACCTGGGGTTTGAATACTGAGTAGCTGCCTGAGAGGAGATGTGATGTCTGAGCATGTCTGACCAGGACTGAGGAACTCTCAGCCCTGGTCGTATCCCCTGGAGACGAGCTGTAAACAATGGATCACTAAAGGAGCAGCTAAACAAAAATGGTCTAGAATTTTTAATAATGATAAATGATGAAAATGTTTATTATTTAATTTGCAAGCTTCCCAATTTTACTTCATGGCAAAACCCCTTTAACAGTGTCTTTCTACCTCACTAGTATTAGGGTGGTCCTTAAAGCAAGCAAATAATTATATTTTCAATTTTTTGATGGGGCACATTCTGAAATGATTTATGTGGGTAACAAACTAAATAAACTACAAATATTTGACAAATCTTTTAAATTTTAGAGGTCTCTACTAATCAAGATATATAATTGCTTCAACATATTTTGGTAAAAATAACCTTTATGATCAGCAATTGCAAATCATATTTTTTTCTCAACAAAAACAGTTACTTTTGTTACCTGATAGTTAAATACTTGGTTGATAGCGTCACTTATCATTTGGAGTCCATGAGTGTCTCTTTCGTTCTATCTCCATATTGTTCCAGATACTCCTTGACCACCACCAACAGAAATTGTTTCTGTTCTTCATTTGTTGTTTGCAACTTGTTAAATTCTTAGTGCTATTCCTTGTTCTGCAATATCATTAGTCACTCTCATGCCACTGGCTGTTTTTGGCAGCCTGGTAGCCTTCATCTGCAGACCATACATAACATCTTTGGAAAGGTATGTCGATGACATGCCAGTAATGCTAAAGAACCCACAAGTTTTCTGTGACAAAGTCTTCCAGGTTCTTTATCACAACTGATTCTGAATCGACAGTTATCTTCTTGGAAGGATTTTCTGTAGCTGGTGTTTGTAGGGATGTCCTTATCAGACATTTTGGGCCACATGTATGAGAACTGTTTAGGTCTAAAACTCACTCTTTTGCTCATAGTAACCTATGGGCAAAAAAGTAAGTTTTAGACCTAAACAGGGTCATACATTTGGCCCTTTGTGTCATTTGAGGGTGTGACTATATTTACTATTTTGCCATAGGCAAACTTAAACTCTATCAGTTCTCAATCTATAAAGTACTAAAACGTAACTTTTATTATGTATAACTCTTAACCTCTATACACACTATTTAAAAATCTGATTTCTAACCTCTCAATTTATCCCTTTCTAATTGTGAAGGAATAACTCCTTTTCTATTATAAGTCTGGTGGAACACCACCTATTAGCAGGGAAACCCTATATATACAAAGTGATTTACTAACTCCAAAAAGGGATCCAAAACATCCCACTTGGGCAGTCATCCCTAATCCGGTGGACATAAAAACTTATAAGGTTTCCTTGTGAGACCCTCTGCAGTGGGTGACATTTGTAGAAAGAGGTGAGAAATCACAAATTAAAATGTCATGCCTAACCTCCCCAACATGTTTCACCAGCTAACTGGCTTCATCAGGGGATAGAGGTCCGGTGTGAGGGTGTGTACACACTGCAATAAGCAAATTGTGGCCGGATTCTGATTTAAAAATCCGGAGGTATTTTGACATCTTGAACGTGGTTTTGGGGGACGGTTCTGCCCACGGTTTGCGGATTCCCTGTCTCCCTGAACCACTGACATGTTCATGTTCTGCCCGAAAACCGAATGGAAGACTGGGGACTGCTGCATGCATTTTCTATTAAAGTCTATCAGGATGTTTGACAGTCGGTTTATAGACTTCTTTCATATCCGAAAACTGTCTGTAAAACCGACTGAAAACCCTTGCCGTGGGGACGGGCCCTAAGTGTCTATTCATCTTCTTTATCGCGACTTCTGATACTGAGTTCTTCTGTTCCTTGTACAGGTAGATGTCCCAGAGCAGCTGAAAGTCAATGCATGCAGCTATTTTTGCTGAGGAACCACCCATTCACAAAGACCAAAACAGTGAACTGACAGATGTCTACGAGAGCCTTTGCTTCCTCATTTGTCAACACGAATTGACTCCTGAACATCCACATTTTTAGCACATAGATGGCCTTTGCCATCTATCTGGCTTGGTGCAGTCCTACTGGAGCTTTGAATAAAAATAAACTAGATGTAACAACACCAAGGAAAATCATTGTTAACTCCAATAATTCTCGGTAGCCCTATTGGGTTGGTACTGAAGCAGTTGCATCTCCGCAGAGGATATAATTTCAGCTGCATTGTGGGAAACTGCTGTTGTCATGATCTTGTCTGATAGTGCTGTCTGAAAGGTAGTCAATGTAGTGCCCCAGAAAAAGGGTAATTTGGACTGTGGATATTCAAGTTATTCTGCTATATAAAGCCATCAACATCTTGTTATGTTGGTATCATGGTTTAAACTGTTATGTAGTTCTTTGCTGTTTTATATTGTTAAACCAAGCTTAAATTGTTTATTATGTTGTTTATTTGCATTACCATCTGCACTTTGGGAAGGGTTAACACATCACATAGCCAGCTCCTACTAAGTAACTCTGAGACCTTTTACCTATGGACTGAGAAGTAGGTATCTGTAACTTTCCACTTTGCTAGAAGATGCACAGTTGAGTTTTGGAGGGAAAGCTAGCTTTGCACCATCTGGAAAAGATGCTGAGTCATTCCCATAGACCAGAATAGAAGCTCTATACAAATGTATGAGAGACTTAGAAGATTATAGATCAACTAGAAACTGTATAAAAGGTTAGCTCTCAGAGCCATTGGTGGTTCTGCACACAGAAATCAGTGGTTAGCAGAAGAGACTCTGCCAGACAGCCTGTGTGACCAGCAGAAGATCCTGAAGATGCCAAGTCACACATCCTGGGTCACTAGACTTTTGACCAGGAAGCCAATCAGACAACTGAGCCACAGACCCTGGGACACCAGAGCTTTAGCCAGCATGCCAGCCTTCTGAGCGAGAGTGACAGCTAGCTCAGGCCTTTCCTCAGCCAGAGCCTTTGTCTACCAGGTTGGAGACTGGAGAAGCCATTCAGTGTCTTGCCTGTATTGTGTTGCACTTGAGTTCCTCCATTAAAGAAGTGCACTGGTTTTCTGCAGACCCCTGACTCTACGGACTTATTTCCCATTGGAGTGCACCATGCCTTACCAACCGTTCCAGAGAGCCGTGACACATGGTGACATCTCGTCAGTGTCCTGGGAATCCAGCATAAGGTCCAGACCACCCCAAACCTGGGCCCTGCATCAAATCAATGAATTGCCAGTTGTTCTTGAACCTGCTGAAGATTATTATTTGTGGACCAAAGCAATGCACTACCACAGGTTCCAGCACTATTTCTAGAATATAATGGCGACATGCAAACCACAGCATGTCCTTGCCAGGCTGCTGCTTTATAAGTTTGCAGACGCCTTTACTGCAACCCATGTTGACATATGTGATCTTAAAACACATGCACTTCACATTGCCAGTAACATTCCAGGTCATTGCTGCATTGTCAGGCTATATTCAGCAAAATCCTGCCACACCCAGATCTTTTAGACAAGGTGCAAATGGGACTTGACCATGGAAAACATCCAGGAAGTTTGGTGGTATGGTAGGTATGGACCCCTAAATCTGTATGTCTCTGAGTCCTTCTCCATTGCATGATTCCTTTGACATTTCTACATCACCTCCATCCTTCTTTATCTGTTTACTTCATCTTGTCCTTCCTTGTCTTTTCTGTCTACTCTTTTCTCTATATCGTAATTTGCTGGTTGTGTTCTTATTCACCTGTATCACTCTGTGATTTATGTTCATCCTTCTCATTCACCTTCCAGCCCTATATCCTCCTTGTTGTCATGTTTCCTTATCATCTTCTCTATCCTTCTTGCACATCTATAACATTCTCCTTCTTTAGTTCACTCTTCCTCTGCTTGAGTGCTTATCCTTCTTCTTTCCTTGTAACCTTCTCCTTCAACAATAAACTTCTTCAGCTGGGTCCTTCTCCTTCACACTTCCTCTGTACCTTCCTCTATATCACCTACATCTATCTACTGTTTTGCATGTAACCTTCTGTTTCTATAATTTCTTATTTGTTTCTATAACATCTCAGGTTTTTCACTCACCTGTATTTATTTTATACACCTGTATCCTTCTCTTTTATCTGTAAATTGCTTTGCTTCTTTAGTTCTCCTTTTCCCGTATCCTTCTGTCTTTGTTTCCTGTATCTTTCTCCTTTGTCTGTGTTAGCGTTGCTGGAATAGAGCCCTGCTTGGTGCAACACTGGTTCAACGGAATTTATAAAAATAATTTGGAACAACCCAGACATGAATTTTTTCTCTGACTTCATCTATTAGGCTAGTTTCACAAACTGGGGGTTTTATGTGTGTTGTGCTTTTTAATGCTTTTTTTGACATTGCAAATAATCTGATGGATCACATGATTTGAGAAACATGCAGTAAAAAAAAAACCAAGCATGAAAACATTGCATGTGCCAAACATTTTTTCGCAAAAAACACTATAAAAACATGAAATAATGGGTATGAAAAAAACTGCAGTTTTTAAAGTTTTTTTGCCACAAAAAACTCTATGTATAATTAAGTGTTATGGGGACCTAATGCTAAGTGTGATCATTACCCTAAGTTAGGGTTTAGGTTAAGGTTTTTATGGTGTTTTAGGGGTTAATTTACCTTTAACTCCTTAATGACTGCACACTGACTATAAACATCGGGCGGCGCGTATCTTTGTTTTGCAGCGACATATAGAGATGTCTTTGCATAAAGTGGACTTTTTTGGCTCCCCGCGCCGCAGCTCCGCTAGGAACCGAGCTGTAGTTAACAACTTTGTTCCTGGAGCAGTCTTTGTAGGCACGGGAAGCGGAGGAAACATCTGATCCCTAGCGCTTAATTGATTGCCACAGTCCATGATCGTAGCATAACCAAAGGGCTTTCCCCTGCTCTCTCGGGTGATCGGGACTCCCGGTGACCCAATGGAGCCCTAGGAATATCTGTACTTACCCCTGGGGACCTAGAGTAGCTCTAGGGCTGTCTGTATAACAAGCCTACAGTCAGAGCACACTGTGTGCTGCCCTGACTGCTGCTTGTGTCTGACAAAGATTATAATGTATTAGCATATTCATGTATGCTAATACGTTTCCAAGTGTAAAAAAAAAAGAAACAATTGTACAATAGTTATCACTTAATGGGAGTAAATAAAAGCAAAAAAAAATGAAAAAAAGTATGGAAAAAATAAAATAAATAATAAAATAAAAATAAATATTTAATTTAAAAAAATTCCACATACATCACACACAAAAAAAACCTATACATATTAGGTATCTACATGACCGTAGTAACCTGTAGAATTAATCTAAAAGGTAATTTAGTGTGAAATGGGAATGGTGTAAAAAATAATTTTAAAAATGTTTAAAAAATCTGCAGTAATTTACATGTAAATCAAATTTTGTCCCCAAAAAGTACAACTTCTCCTGCATAAAACAAGTCCTCATACAACTGTGTCATTGAAAAAAGAAAAAATGTATAAGTTTCTTATATTTGCATTCCTTTTCTTTAAATGAGTTATCTCATCTTTTCACTCTTCATAGTCTCTTCAGGCTCACACTTCCTGTTCAGACTGTGGGCTGTTCTACAGAAGTAATTGACATTCTAGCCCTGCTAGCTCCTATTCCTAGCTGTGTCTGTTAGAGGGACATTGGTGATCAGGGCGTAGCTAACGGTTTAGGGGTTCAGGTGCAAAACTTCAGCTTGAGGCCCCATACTAGGGCCGCCACCTGTAAATTCAGGGCCCCATACAGTCAAAGCATGTGCCCCCCTTCCTCCCTTCAAACATGAAAAAAAATCTTTGTGGGGTGAACAAGAATAAAAATATAATTGCACCATTGTTTTTGGGTTTAGTTTTTGTTGTAACACCATACAGTTTGACATGTTAACCTTATTCTATTGGTCAGTAGGTATACAAGGGCCAAAAAATACTGCCACATTATGACCACATGTCTCCACTGTATAACAACTAACACCATCATAATATTACTGACCAGTATACCAAAAACAATATAACCAATAACAATAATATACAAAGACCAAATAATACGACCTCTGATTGGTATCATATAATGACTAATAACTTTATACTGTTACTGACCAAATCAATATACCAAGAGCAATCTCACCAATAGCAACAATATACAAAGACTAAATAATACCGCCACATATCACCACCATTAAATGACTGAATAATGCCACCATACTGTTATTGAATATAAACCATAAGACTAACAGCACTATTACTACCATACAGTGACCATATAATGGTAGATACCAGTGTTCACAGGTTCCGCAGACTGTATATTACTGCCATAAAATGATCATATTTTGGTAGATACCAGTACACACAGGCTCTGCATTCTGTATACTACTTCAACACAGTGACCATATAGTGGTAGGTGCCAGTGTATACAGGCTCTGCAGGCTCTATATTACCCCCATACAATGACCATATAGTGGTAGATACCTGTGTACACAGGCTCTGCAGACTGCATATTACCTCCAAACAGTGACCATATAGTGGTAGATACCAGTGTAAACAGGGTATGCAGGCTGTATATTACCTCCATACAGTCACCATATAGTGGTACATACCAGTGTACACAGGGTATGCTGGCTGTATATTACCTCCATACAGTGACCATATAGTGGTAGATACCAGTGTACACAGGGTATGCTGGCTGTTTATTACCTCCATACAGTGACCATATAATGGTAGATACCAGTGTACACAGGGTATGCAGGCTGTATATTACCTACATACAGTGACCATATAGTGGTAGATGCCAGTGTACACAGGGTATGTAGGCTGTATATTACCTCCATACAGTGACCATATAGTGGTAGATGCCAGTGTACACAGGGTATGCAGGCTGTATATTACCTCCATACAGTGACCATATAATGGTAGATGCCAGTGTACACAGGGTATGCAGGCTGTATATTACCTACATACAGTGACCATATAATGGTAGATACCAGTGTACACAGGGTATGCAGGCTGTATATTACCTACATACAGTGACAATATAGTGGTAGATGCCAGTGCACACAGGTGCAATATAATGACCACAAAGTTGTAGATACCAGTGTGCACAGGCTCTGCAGACTGTGATTACAGTATAGTTGTATCTAGGGACTCACAGGCGACAACTTCTATGAATGGAGTAATTCACTTTCCCTTTTCTACTCCATCTGGCCCAGACTGCTATGTTGACTACTCCTGGCCACGACTTGTCCCTGCAGAACTAACCACACAAACATCTTAGACTCCACACTTTTCTATCATCTTCCCCTACCTATGTACAAACTCCCTATTAATAGTACCCTAAATGGTAATAATGACCACCTTGATGTCCAACACAGTAATTGGACCTCCAAGCACAGACAATTATAGGACCCCCATTTGTACCACCAGTAGGTAGACCCCGAATATAGTAGGTAGCCCCCCAAATTATACAGAAAGGTAGGTAGATGCTTCTTTTAAGTAGGTTAGCCCTCCAAAATAAGTTAGGTGAAAAAAATAGGCAGACTTTTCCTATTATGTAGGCAAAATCCCCATTAGGTAAATAGAGAGGCCCACATCATGCAACCTGCTCCGGGGTGCCACTTCTGGCATTTACTAGGCCAGAAGCATAAGGCCTTATGCCATAGGCTTATGACCTAGTACAGGAAGCAGTGTAGGTGGCACGATGAGGGCCAAACAGCTGGGAACGGAGCTGGCTCTGATCACAGCCGTTCTGGCTGAGACTCTGTCTGCACTATGCAGGCGGTGGCTGTGATCACTGCATCGCTGAGTCCGTGTAACCGAGCAATGCAGCTGTGTGATGAGAAGGGCCTGTGGACCTTTCTGGCTCAGGGGCCCGATCGCAACTTTGACCGATGTGACCCTTGTAGCTATACCAATGTTGATGATGGTAAGGTTGTGTAAAACAATGATATTGTCCAAGCAAGATGTGAGCTAGTAGAGCTGTATTTGTTATGAGAGGAAGCTTCTGGTGCCACAGAAAAACCTACATGCTGCCAAGACACACTGTTAGCTGCTGAGTAACTGTGTTTTCTATAATGTTAATGCACAGATATATGCTCTGCAGACCTAAAAGGAAGGTTAATACTTTGTCTCTGGTCAGAAATTTAAAGGGACACTACCAACAATTTTTTCCCATATTGACAAGAAATATGTAACTATTATATGTTTTCTTGTTTTTTTTTATAGAATTTTTAAAGTGCCCCTATTTACATGACTTCCTGGTTTGTCTTCCTGACCTCTATTAACTCTGATAGCGGCAGTGAGGATTGCTTGATAGTTCTCTTCCAGACCCACTAAAGGCTTGAGAAAGGTAAGTGTTATTAATAGGACCTAATAAGTGTGAGGAAAGCTGACCCCCCCAACTGCAGAAAAAGATGAACCCATTACACTTTTATGTATTGTTCTTGTTATTGCCCTATCAGTCTAGTCTTATATTTGTCTAGGCCTGTCAAGAGAACAATAGTAATCATTACCAATAATTTGTAATAAGATTACTGGCAAATAAACAGCAGCTACAATAAACTGAGGTTAGTCCACCCTGCTATTCAAGATTTTTATCTCTGTACTATCACAGCTAGAAAAGGACAAGATTGTATATGTAACTTTTAATTGTATAGGACTGCTGAATAAAAAAAAAAAAAAAAACTGCCAAAAATAGTTTTCCAGGAATATTGATTTTAACAAAAATACCCCTTTATGATGGAAGTGTCCCTTTAAGGTTTTTCTAGTTAGAAAAAGCAGACCAGGGACTGCTGATAAGACACAGCAGGTTTTGATGTCACCATCCCGGCCAGGGCTGCTGAAGCAAGAGGAAGTGGTCTGTAACTTCTGAAACCTTCTGTAAACAAGCGAGAGATAAGAAATGCTTTAACTCTAAAATGAAGCAAAATTTAAACAGCAATGTATTTGGTAATAGTCTTTATTTACCTTTGCCTTCATGTATAAAGCTAATTAATAAGAAAGGAATATCCCTTTAAGTGTTTTCCTTCATTTACTTCATCACCTTTTATTCTTTACCTGTTACATTTTGCCCCATCCATTTTTTTTCACTTGTATCCTCAATCTGGATCTTCCCCCCCAGTACGCGTCTCCTGTGTTTCTTTATCTGTATCTTTATCTTTCACTTGTAACATTCACGTTTCATTATTTGCTTGTAACCTCCTCTTGTTCGTCTCCTGCCCCTCGCTTTTTCTTGCTTGAATCCTCCTTACACCTTCTCCTTCACCGTATCTCTTCTCTGCACCCTACGCCTTTGCCTGAGTCTTTCCCCTTTATCTGTAAAAGCTCCATTGTTTGCTCCTGCCTGGATCCTCCTTCACCTGTGCTCTACGTCTTCACCTGTATCCTCCTCCTATTTTACAATGTATAAGTAGCTTCTGTAAAGTGAGGTTCAGAGAAAGATGATGAAAACTGGGAATGTACAATTTTCTGGAAATGTTATCTTATCTGAGATTTAGCTGATGTGCATTATGCAGGCCCTAGGATCAAAGATATGGGGCGACATGTATGTACCGGGCTGCGCCAGTATTCTGGTGTCCATTCTGCCCTAAAACTATCGCAGCCCTGTTCTCTAGATGTATGAGCAGACGCACTCCAAAAGTAGGTGCAGGTTTTGGCGCCTGCGACACTTTGTAATGCGGCCAAGATGTGGGGGCGTTCTGGAGTCTGTCGCACCACAAACGTATAATTCTACACATTTATTAAAGGGGTTTTATCGTTTGAAGAGTTCGTAGACTTGATTTTAAACTATTAGTTTCCTTTTTAAATCCAGGGGCGAGTCTCTTCTCTCAGTAGGCGTGTCTCCTCTCACTAAAGAGCTGTGACATCATCATTCTGTGTTAGCAGGGGAAGGGGGAGGACGTTAGCTTTGCAGCCCGCCTGCTTCTGACTGTAGTTCTCATGCTTCTGGTTCATGTTCTGATGCTTCTGGCTGCAGAGTTCTCAGCTCCAGGCTGCACAAGCTGCTTGTAGCCACTACCTTCATTGGTGTAATTGCTGTTATACACACAGCCTGAACTGATTAAACAAGTGTGAGTAATGCTCTCTTCCCTCCTCCCTCCCCCTTCTGTTATCAGGCCAGGAGGTAGAGCAGACTGTATAAGGCTGTTATATGGGGGGAGCACAGGGTATAAGACTGTGTTATGTGAGGGGAATCTAGCAGTTATACACAAAGCCTGAACTGAAGAAGCAAGTGTGAGAAATGCTCTCTGCCCTCTTCCCTCCCTCCACTATTTTCAGGCAGGAGGTAGAGCAGACTGTAAAAGGCTGTTACCTGGGGGGAGCACAGGGTATAAGACTGTGTTATATGAGGGGAGAGTGAATCTAGCAGTTAGTCAGTACATAGAACTATCACTGGAGAGTCATCACATAGAGAGGAGCTGAGACAGCCTTCTTTACACACACAGCCATCTCAGGCAGCTCAGAGGGGAGTAAACACAGAGTGTGCAGGCAGCCAATCACAGCCCAGGTGGCGAGTCCGGGGGCATTCCCATCCGGGGGCGTGTCCCAACAGGCTGAATGAAATGTCATGCAGCCAATCATAGTGCAAGGGGCGTGTCCGGGGGCGTTTCCCATCCGGTGCATGTCCCAACAGGCTGAATAAAATGTCAGCCAGCCAATCACAGAAAAGGGGACGTGTCCCGACCAGCAGCTGCAGAAATAACTATAGATGCACAGATGAGCTCATGAAAGGTAAGAAGTAGATGATCCCGGCACTCATTCAGAAGATTCCTCAGAGGCGTAGTAGCGAAAAATGACACTCTCTTTATTGAAAACTAAGGGCTACTAGCTGAGCCTGAAACGCGTCAACTGTTTCATTCTTCTATGTTTTTATAAGCTATTTTTATAAGCTATTTTACAACTTTTTCAATAAAGAGAGTGTCATTTTTCGCTACTACGCCTCTGAGGAATCTTCTGCGTGAGTGCCGGGATCATCTACTTCTTACCTTTCATATGGTGGACACCTACAGCCAGGTGTCATTTCCACGAGCACCGCTTTGAGACCAGGAGAGAGGCTCTTTTTCTCCCCCTCCGCAATCAGAACGTCCATTGCCGAGGACGGGCGGACTACAGCACCCAGGATACCGGTGAGCGCCACTATCTTTTTTTCTTTTATACACAGATTAGCTCATATCTACTATACTAAGTGACTTAGGTAAAGCAAAGCAATTACAAAAGTGCTTATCTTTACTGTCCCCATCATTAGAGACATGATCTTTGTAGCGAGAAAACCCCTTTAATGTTTGACACCAAAACTAGACACATTACTGCTGGATCAGGTAGACCAAGTTAAAAGTGGTCTACCTGAGCCTGAGTTGTCGTAGAAAGCGCCAAATCTATGACCCACAGTAGAACAGGTCCATACATCCTGGTGCATTCTACACTGCTTTAAAGCTATTTAGAAAGGTCTCTATGCGCCTAGATCATACATGTTGCCCATGGTGTTTTTTAAATCTTTGTCAAGAGCTGCTAATAAGAAAACGGTACCATCCAAATCTTCAGTATGCAAATGGAAATGTTCAGCATTTATTAACTTGTTAGAGATTCACATGAAGATTTTATGCCCTGAGTAGCTCTGCATTTTGTGAAATCAATTATTTGGGTTGAGCAATGAGTACAGTACTATTTACCATACAAAACCTCCAGGCAGAAGCTCATGTGCCCCAATGCAAAATCCCCTGCCTACTATGTGCCATTTATAAGACTGCCATATTTTTATGTGGCACAGGAGCCTCTGGGCTCCTACAGGCAAAAGAGTCCTGGAGCATATATTATCTGCACCTCCTTAAGCCATACACTTGCTTTAGCGACCACAAAGTATTAACCCTAAATATGAAAAATTGGAGCAGCAGTATTATTATATACTGTGACCGTGATACATACCTCCCAACTTTTTAACATTTGTGGTTCAGATTGTGAGAGATCCATTCTTTTCTGCTTATCTACACACCTAACCCCTTACCAACATTTGACGCACTGGCATGTCATAATGCTGGTAAAAGAGTATGGAGCTCCATATGTGGTGGGTGCCGGCTGATTATTATAGCTGATACCCGCTGCAAACAGTAGGAAACAGAGCCAGCTCCAATCTCTGCTGTTTAACCATTTAGATGTTGTGGCAATCGCTGTTGCAGTACCCCGTTTCTCCCTCCAATCACCCCACCTGCAACAAGATCACTGCCATGTTATCCGAAATCCGATCTAAAAACTTAAAACATATTCAATAATCTGCCAGAAAACAGCAGATTATGGTACTGTTTAATGCAGGGCCGTCTTAACAGCACTATGGGCCCCTGGGCAGAGTGGTGTACTGCCCCCTCCTCCCTCCCCCCAAAAAAACAAACTACTCAAAGAAACAAATATAAACATTACCAGCTCAGGTTACCGTTACATGACAGAGACCACAGCACTGATGGAATAAAGATGCAAAATAACCCCTGACACCAGGGACTCACCGGAGACGTCCTATCTGATCAGTCGTTCTCTGAATCGTTCTTTTTCCCTTTTCCTCTCCTTCCGCCCAGACCACCATGACGCCTTGTCCCGGCCACAACTCGTCCCTGCAGAATGTAACGCACAAACATCTTAGAATCCTCACTTTATCAGCACATTGCTACCGATTCCTACCTCTGTTATGGGCGCCCCCCATTTAGTAAGTAGGTAGTAATGTTGCCCACCATTAAGTAGGTAGGTTTACAGGCCCACTGTAGGTAGATATGCTGTCCCCTGTAGGTAGGTTTATAGCCCCCCTGTAGATTGTAGGTCCCCTGTAATATCTCCTCCATAGATTGTAGGGCCCTCCTGTATTATCCCCTTATAGATAGGGCCAGTAATAAGCCAGGCAGGGCCAGTAATTAGCCAGGCAGGGACAGTAATTAGCCAGGCAGGGCCAGTAATTAGGGCAGGCAGGGCCAGTATATAGCTAGGCAGGACCAGTATATAGGCAGGCAGGACCGGTATATAGGCAGGCAGGACCGGTATATGGCCAGGCAGGACCAGTATATGGGCAGGCAGGACCGGTATATAGCCAGGCAGGACCGGTATATAGGCAGGCAGGACCAGTATATGGGCAGGCAGGACCAGTATATAGGCAGGCAGGGCCGGTATATGGGCAGGCAGGACCAGTATATGGGCAGGCAGAACCAGTATATAGGCAGGCAGGGGCAGTATATAGGCAGGCAGGACCAGTATATGGGCAGGCAGGACCAGTATATAGGCAGGCAGGGGCAGTATATAGGCAGGCAGGGCCACTTATAGGTAGGCAGGGCCAGTATATAGGCAGGCAGGGCCACTTATAGGTAGGCAGGGCCAGTATATAGGCAGGCAGGGCCACTTATAGGTAGGCAGGGGCAGTATATAGGCAGGCAGGGCCACTTATAGGTAGGCAGGGCCAGTATATAGGCAGACAGGGCCACTTACAGGTAGGCAGGGCCAGTATATAAGCAGGCAGGGATAGTAGTTAAAAAAAATAAATAAATAGAAACTCACCTGATGTCTTTCCCTCCTCTTCTCTTCGTCCGGAGCGGCTGCTGGCAGCAGAGTGCGGGCCGCAGAGCAGGCAGCGCGATGACGTCATTACATCGCGCGCCTGCCCCGCGGCCTCCTGGGAGCTGAACGGCCGGGATAAGAAGATCCCGGCTGTTCTGCCTCGGCCGCTGCCTGCACCGCGCGGTGCAGGTGGCGGCCGTGATGGCTGCATGGCTGGGTCTGTGACCCAGCCATGTGCCGAGGGGGGGACCAGCGCCACAGACCAGCGCCAGTACTCGGGGCCCGCCAGGGGAAACCCCAGCCCGAAACCCCCCCCACCCCGGCGACGCTCCGAGCCGGCGTTGCGGCCCGAATCCCGGCTGCCCACCGGGCAGAGCCTGGCTGTCGCTCCACCAGGAAGGGTAGTCGGCTGCTTGAGAAGGCCCCCTGAGTTCGTGGGGCCCCCGGGCAACCGCCTACCCTGCCCAATGGAAGAGACAGCCCTGGTTCAATGTTGGTCGCCCGAAAACCAACGGAAAAATATTTTTTTGGAAGGCCGCACCTCCTTGGGCTAGCCAGAGGTACCCTGACTGCCATTAGGTACCAAGATGAGATCCGCAGATCCATTGTGAGAACATATGCATGTGCAGTGGGTCGTGGGTTCCTCCTGATGCATGACAATGCTAGGCCTCATGTAGCTGAAGTGTGTCATAAGTTCCTGTATGATGAAGGCATTGATGCTATGGACTGGCCTGCCCGTTCCCCAGACCTGAATCCAAATTGAGCACAGCTGGGACATCATGTTACATTCTATCCACCAATGCTACATTGCACCACAGACTGTCAAGGAGTTGACTGATGCTTTAATCCAGTTCTGGGAGGGGATCCCTAAGAAGAACAACCACCGCCTCATCAGGAGTATGCCCAGGCATTGTAGGGAGGTTTCAGGGCTGTTGCTGGGCTACATTGTGGGTTAAGGTCTGGAGACTGGCTAGGCCACTCCAGGGCTTTGAAATTCTCCTTATGGAGCCACTCCTTAGTTGCTATGGCTGTATGTTTCGGGTCATTGTCCTGCTAGAAGACCCAGCCACAACCCATCTTCAATGCTCTTACTGAGGGACTGAGGTTATTGTAAAAAATTTTGTGATACATGGCCCCATCCATCCTTCCTTCAGTTATCCTGTCTCCTTTACAGAAAAGCACCCCTAAAGTATAATGTTTCTACCCCCATGCTTCACATTTGGGACATTGTTCTTGGAGTTGTACTAATCCTTCTTCTTCCTCCAAACACGGTGAGTGGAATTAATACCAAAAAGTTCTATTTTGCTCTCATCTGACCACATGACCTCCTCCAATGCCTCTGGATCATTCAGATGGTGATTGGCAAATGTCAATCAGACCTGGACATGTGCTGGTGTGAGCAGGGCCGCCAACAGAAATTTTGGGGCCCCATACAGCTAAAGCTTCTGGACCCCCCTCCTCCCATCAAACCCCGCCACCAGCAACCCGACCTCCCTGCCCAATCATGCCCACTGCCCTGCCCCCAACAATCACATCGGCCTGCCCCCGGACGGGTAGCTAGGTAGGTAGCCAGGCGGGCAGGCAGCTAGGTAGGTAGCCGGGCGGGCAGCTAGGTAGGTAGCCAGGCGGGCAGCTAGGTAGGTAGCCAGGCCGGCAGCTAGGTAGGTAGCCAGGCGGGCAGCTTGGTAGGTAGCCGGGCGGGCGGGCAGTTAGGTAGGTAGCCGGGCGGGCAGCTAGGTAGGTAGCCGGGCGGGCGGGCAGCTAGGTAGGTAGCCGGACGGGCGGGCAGCTAGGTAGGTAGCCGGGTGGGCAGCTAGGTAGGTAGCCAGGTGGGCAGCTAGGTAGGTAGCCAGGCAGGCAGCAAGGTAGGCATCCAGGGGGGCTGGTAGCTAGGTAGGTAGCCGGGCGGGAGGGCAGCTAGGTAGGTAGCCAGGCGGGCAGCTAGATATGTAGACAGGCGGGCAGCTCGGTAGGTAGCCAGGCAGGCAGCTAGGTAGGTAGCCAGGCGGGCAGTTAGGTAGGTAGCCAGGCGGGCGGGCAGCTAGGTAGGTAGCCAGGTGTGCGGGCAGCTAGGTAGGTAACCAGGTGGGCGGGCAGCTAGGTAGGTAGCTGGGCAGCTAGGTGGGTAGGCGGGCTGGCAGCTAGGTGGGTAGCCGGGCGTGCGGCCGAGCAGCTAGGTGGGTAGTCGGGCAGGTAGAAATTTTGTGATACATGGCCCCATCCATCCTTCCTTCAGTTATCCTGTCTCCTTTACAGAAAAGCACCCCTAAAGTATAATGTTTCTACCCCCATGCTTCACATTTGGGACATTGTTCTTGGAGTTGTACTAATCCTTCTTCTTCCTCCAAACACGGTGAGTGGAATTAATACCAAAAAGTTCTATTTTGCCCTCATCTGACCACATGACCTCCTCCAATGCTTCTGGATCATTCAGATGGTGATTGGCAAATGTCAATCAGACCTGGACATGTGCTGGTGTGAGCAGGGCCGCCAACAGAAATTTTGGGGCCCCATACAGCTAAAGCTTCTGGACCCCCCTCCTCCCCTCAAACCCTGCTCCCAGCAACCCGACCTCCCTGCCCAAGCATGCCCACTACCCTGCCCCCAACAATCACATCGGCCTGCCCCCGGACGGGTAACTAGGTAGGTAGCCAGTCGGGCGGGCAGCTAGGTAGGTAGCCGGGCGGGCAGCTAGGAAGGTAGCCAGGCGGGCAGCTAGGTAGGTAGTCAGGCAGGCGGGCAGCTAGGTAGGTAGCCAGGCGGTCGGGCAGCTAGGTAGGTAGCCAGGCGGCCGGGCAGCTAGGTAGGTAGCCGGGTGGGCAGCTAGGTAGGTAGCCGGGCGGGCAGCTAGGTAGGTAGCCGGACGGGCGGGCAGCTCGGTAGGTAGCTGGGCAGCTAGGTAGGTAGCCAGGTGGGCAGCTAGGTAGGTAGCCAGGCAGGCAGCTAGGTAGGTAGCCAGGTGGGCAGCTAGCTAGGGAGGTAGCCGGGTGGGAGGGCAGCTAGGTAGGTAGCCAGGCGGGCAGCAAGAGATGTAGAACGGCGGGCAGCTCGGAAGGTACCAGGGACGGCAGCGGGGAAGGTAGCCAGGCGGGCCGTGGGGTAGGTAGCCAGGCTGGGGGGCGGGCAGCTAGGTAGGTAGCCAGGCGGGCGGGCACCTAGGTAGGTACGCTGGTGGGCGGGCAGCTTGGTAGGTAGCTGGGCAGCTAGGTGGGTTGGCGGGAGGGCAGCTAGGTGGGTAGCCGGGCGGGCGGCCGCGCAGCTAGGTTGGTAGTCCGGCAGGTGGCCGGGCAGCTAGGTGGGTAGCCGGGCGGGCGGCCGAGCAGCTAGGTGGGTAGTCGGGCGGGTGGCCGGGCAGCTAGGTGGGTAGACGGGCGGGCAGCGTTCCCCTCCCTCCATTCCTCATACAGCCAGGGGGAGAAGGGGGGCCCCCCACAGTTATGGCTGTAACGCTGATGAGAGGAGGCCCGCGCTCCCGGCTCAGCTGCACTCCAGTCAGGTATCTACTTACATGAGCCCTGCATGCGCTGTAGCCGGCGTCGGGATCTCCTCTATCCGTCGCCGCCGCCGCCCCCAGCGGCGGCGGCGTAACAAATTGAAATTGTGAAGCTCAGCCCCCCAAGGGGCGGGGCCTCTGATTCAAATTATTCGCATCCCGCCCACAGACAGAGGAGGAGGGCCCAGCTCCGGCTACAGCACGCAGGGATCATGTAAGTAGATACCTGTCTGGAGCGCAGCTGAGCCGGGAGCGCGGGCCCCCTCCCAGAAATGCCCTGCCCCTACAGGACGGCCGGGCAGAATGATTTTTCTATATGTGGAGGCGCGGTGCAGGAAGCACGGGCCCCCTCCCAGCACCGCCGCCACTCGCCGGCCGCCACTGGGCCCTATGTAGAGCGCGCCTCTCGGCTGCGCCGTGCTCTACTGTGCGCTGTGTGAAATAAGCGGGCCTGCTTGAAGCGGGCCCCCTTATTTCTCCTGGCCCCTTACAGGAGTACTGGCTGTACCCCCTGTACGACGGCCCTGGGTGTGAGCAGAGGGACCTTGCGTGACCTGCAGGATTTTAATCCATGACGGCATAGAGTGTTACTAACGGTAATCTTTGAGACTGTGGCCCCAGCTCTATTTAGGTGATTGACCAAGCCTTCCCGTGTAGTTCTGGGCTGATTTTTGACCTTTCGCAGAATCATCCTTATTCCACAAGGCGAGCCCCAGACCAAGGAAGATTGACAGTCATTTTGTGTTTCTTCCATTTTATAAACATTGCGCCAACAGTTGTTGCCTTCCCACCAAGCTGCTTGCCTATTGTCCTGTAGTCCATCCCAGCCTTGTGCAGGTCTACAATGTTGTCGCTGGTGTCCTTAGACATCACTTTGGTCTTTGCCATGGTGGAGACGTTGGACTGTGATTGACTGAGTGTGTGGACAGGTGTCTTTTATGCAAGTAACAAGTTCAAACAGGTGCAAAAAATACAGGTAATAAGTGCAGAGTATGAGGGCTTTTTAACCCCTTCCCAACATTAGACATAGCCATACGTCCTAGCGGGATGTGCTTTCCCACAAATGGACGTATGGATACGTCTTGGAGATCGTGCGGGCTCACAAGCAAGCCCCACGCGATCGCGACATGGGACCAGCGGTATGTTACTGCTTGCCTCATGCCGCATCACCTGCGGCCGGAGTGAGCTCCAGCCGCGGGTGTTTAACCCCTTAGCTCCGACGATCTTAATTGATCGCAGGCAGGAGGAGTGAGTTCCTGCTGCCTGCTCTCGTCACACTGCCGCACAATACAGCGGCAGCGATCTCCTACTAGATGGCCCCAGGAACTGAAAGTCACTTCCCGGGTCGTCTGTGATGTCACCATGCCCACAATTTATTGTGGGTATGGTGATTGACAGTTGCTATGGAGACCTGTATACAGCAGAAATGCTGTATGAAGGTCTCCAATGTAAGAGCGATCTGAAGATCGCTGTTACAAATCCCCTATCGGCAAAAGTGAAAAAAGTGTAAAAAAGTGAAAAAAAGTGAAACACAAACACGAAAAATAAAATAAAAACAACACGTACACCGCCCTTTTTCCCTTTACAAATGCCAATCGCCCCAAAAAAGATCAAAAATAAATAAAGTGCTCATATTTGCTATCGCCGCATGCGTAATGACCTGTCCTATAAATATGTCACGTTTATTGATCCGTATGGTGAATGCTGTTAAAAAAAAAAAACAATCAAAGGAGTGCTTCTCCTATTCTGGGGCTTGTGGTTGAGCCAAATAGTGCACTTGGGCACATATGGGATATCTCTGAAAACAACAGAATCTGGGGAATCAATTTTAAGTTGCATTCCCTGATCACATTTGCCGTGTTCTTGTGAATAATGGATAAAAATTGAAAATCTGCAAAAAAAAGGGACATTTTGAAATTTCACCTCCACTTTGCTTTAATTCTTGTGAAACAACTATTGGGTAAATAAACTTCTTAAATGCTGTTTTGAATACATTAAGGGGTGTAGTTTCTTAGGTAGAGTAATTTATGGGGGTATCTAACATACAGGCCAATCAAAGTCACGTTAGAACTGGACTTATCCCTAAAAAAATGTATATTGCAAATTTTCTTGAAAATTTTAAAATTACTACTAATTTTCTACGCCTCCTAATGTCGTAAAAAAAAGACATTTAAAAAATTATGCCAACCTACAGTAGACATATGATAGATGTTAGTTAGAAACTATTTTGAGTGGAATAACTATCTGTCTTACATGCAGAAATTATTGAAGTTTGAAAATGGTACATTTTTCAAATTTTTCACGATACTTTGATATTTTTCACAAATAAACAAAGACTCTTTGGACCAAAATTTCTTACTATCTTAAAGCACAATGTGTAACGAGAAAACAGTCTCTGAATCACATGGATAGGAAAAAGTGTCAAAAAGTTATTCTCACATAAATTGACACATGTCAGGTTTCAAAAATGGGGCTCTGTCAGGAAGGCCAAAACTGGCCCCGGCGGTAAGGGGTTAAAGAAAAACAGGTCTGTGAGAGCCAAAATTCTTGCTGGTTGGTCGGTGATCAAATACTTATTTCATGCAACAGAATGCAAACTAATTATTTAAGAATCATAAGATGTGATTTTCTGCATTTTGTTTTAGATTCTGTCTCTCACAGTTGAAGTGCACCTATGATAAAAATTACAGACCTCTCCATTCTAGGTGGAAAACCTGCAAAATCGCCAGTGTGTTAAATACTTGTTTTCCCTACTGTAGATAGACAGACAAACAGACAGACAGACAGACAGACAGACAGACAGATAGATAGATAGATAGATAGCTAGATAGATATTTCTATGTCTTTATCTATAGATATTTCTATAAGAGGTATCTGTAGGTGGATCTATACATGCACCCTATAGATCTCCCTATACATCCTGCTATGCCTTCAGAAAACGTGGGCACATGCAAAGAGGCCGTAGGCAAAGTTGCATTGTCTGATCCCGTCTGTCTGTTACTCTTTAATTGAATAAAGGTTTATGAAGATGGCACAAATTTTTCTCTCCTAATTGGATTATATGAATACTTCTTTTTTAAATTGCTGAAAACCACGTCCAGGATTACTGGCTTCCGACACATCATATCCTTTGATCCATTTGAACGGGACAGTTTGAGGCTGATCTAACTTTCCTTCATGTGGATGAAATGACAAGATTCACACAGGTGTTTGATTCCTGAATCGCCCAATAAATTTAGGGGATCAATCAGAATTGGAATTTAAACAGTCCTCCTCATCATGCTGGTCACATTTTGACATCATGAAACCAAGACAACACCTTACAACTGATCAACAGAAACTCTCCATTGTCCTTTGGCTCCATCACACACTGATGACCGCTTCATTGTAAGCAATTCCCTGCGCAACCGGATGTTGAATGCTACTCAACTCCAGGCACGTTTATGTGAGGTGGGATGCAAACAATTGTCACATCAGACATAACCGTTTACATCAGTGTGGTCTTTGTGCTAGATGACCTGACTACACCACCAGGCACAGGCATCATTATCTTGCATGTGCCAGGGAGCATCTACTCTGGACGAGGGACCAGTGGTTCTCAGTGATGAAAGTCGATTCACTCGGAGCAGAAATGAAGACCGCCAATTATGTTGAAGACATCAAGCAGAGCGCTATACATCATCCACAGACATGCCTTTGGTGGTGGTGGTGTTACAGTGTGGACAGGTGTGTCTAGTCAATACAGAACTGCTCTACATTTTGTGAATGGGGCAGTGACCACATCTACTATGTGAATAACCTCATTAATCCAGTCATTGTGCCTCTGCATGAACACAGGGCTATTTTCATCTTCATGGGAGACAATGCTCCAGCTCATCGGCTGTGGAACAACTGTTGGAGACTGGAGTACCACAAATGGAGCGGCCTGCACTTTTTTCAGACCTAAACCCCGTGGAAAACCCATGGGATCAGCTGAGTCCCTGTGTAGAATCTGTAACTCTGTACGCCAAAACCTCAATGACCTGAGGGGCAACCTTCAAGAAGAGTGGGATGCAGTGGCTCAGCAGTTAATAACTTGACTTGTGGACAGCATGAGATGTCGTTGTCAAGTTGTAATTGATGCTCAAGTTATTGACACATTGACATTTTTTTATGGTATATCCCCTCCACTATTGTTGGCTTTTGTTTCATTTAATTGTTTGAAATGAGAAAATCAACATTTCATGCTACGACTTAAATGGCCTCAGGATAAAATATCATTGGAGCATGAAATTTTCACATTTTCAATTACTTTCACCCAAAAGCCAAATATCCCTAACAAAATGTATATAGTATCTCACAAAAGTGAGTACACCACTCAGATCTTTGTAAATATTGTATGATAGTGTATGATATCGTGCAGCTTGTATAGCAATATAAATTTGGTGTGCCCTTAAAAAAACTAAACACAATTTTCCCTTCACAATGTCA
The DNA here is from genome assembly GCA_025379985.1 of Phyllomedusa bahiana. Lineage (NCBI taxonomy): Eukaryota > Metazoa > Chordata > Amphibia > Anura > Hylidae > Phyllomedusa > Phyllomedusa bahiana. Next base: position 218,599 of record JAODAL010000093.1, read on the forward strand.
TGTGACTCGTTAGTGTTACACAGTCTCAGTTGTGAATGGGAGCAGTTTTTTAAATTGTTTATACTCTCACACTCAACTGGTCACGAAATTTCCAACTCGCCACATGGCAAAAAACTGAGAATCTAAAAAAAAATTCCCTTACAAAAGAGCCTAGCTATGGGAAAAATTGCCGAATCGACTGCAGCACAGGGCTAACCCCATATAAAAAAGCAGGTTCCACTAAAACACCTTGCCATGTCACCAAGATTGAGTGCACGCCCCCATCATACCAAATTGTTTTCTAAAGGACAACAAGTCTGCCAGCTTGCTGAAAGGGGTTACGGGGTGGGGTTTAAAATGAGCACAAAAAAGCCCACAAACATTTGCAGGAACAAGCAACTAAGACATAGATAAGGGGAACCATGTCTTATTTATGAAACCAAAAAACTTATTTATTCAGTTGTGTTTGTCAGGGACCCCTCGACCCTCGCCCGGTCCAGGCGCATCCTGCCCCGACCTGAGCGCCCCCCGTTCCGCACCTCGGTCCGGGGGTCCCCATCCCGTTTCCCGGTCCCCCCATGACTACCCCCACCTCCTCCCCCCCTCGTCCCCCTGCGGCGCACCCGCCCCTTAGGGGCGCGCCCCGGGCCGTGAGTCTGAGTTTTTAAAGGGGACAGTGCCCGGAAATTGGCCTTACCGGGGCACTTTCCTATTTTTAGCCCACCTCTTCCCAGGGGCCTTTGCCGGCTTTATCCTGCCATTGGGAAAGGGTTTCCAGAAACCTGTCTGCCTACCGTGTACCGAACCCATTTGCTTACGTTTACCGACCACGAACCTTGCCAACCTGCCCTACCTTTTCTCCTTCACTTAACGAACCTTTTGCCCCCTTTCCCTGACCCTGCCGCCCTACAACGACCCTGACTGCCGTTTTGTCCTCCTCCCCTTGGGCCACCACCACAGGGCAAGCCCCCCATGGTATGACCGGGTGTCCCCCGCGCAAATCCACCCGCTTCCGGGGGGGGGCCCTGGTTAATCCCGAACCCCATTTAGATTCCACCCCCGGGTGTGGGGCTTACCATCGCCTCGTTGGCCCAAAGGGAACCACCCCAACCTTTACAGTAAGATCCGCCGGGATCCCCGCAAGGGTTCCTTGCCGAGCTTTCCAACATCCCCACCGCGTGGCCAAGCAACAAAACAATCGCCCGCCGGGGCCTCGAGGCCTCTCCCCCATATGCACAGCTTCATCGGCACCACACAGCAGTCGGCGCATGGTTCCCTCCTGGCGTCCCCAGTTGGTCCAACCCGTTGCCATCCGAAAAGTTTGAGGGGGACCCGGGCCTGCAGGGGCTTCATCACCCATGCCCCTCAGGAACTTAGGGCGGGGTCATTTCCCTTTCAAAGACCGGGGGGCCTCGTGGTCACTCCTCTCGGAAAACCCCCTGGCCGGGCAACCCTTTGGGGACCGGGGGCATCCGCACCGCTGACCTGGGACATTTCTACAGGAATTCCGTAGTTCTTCGAAAGCCTGCCCGCGCTTCGTCTGCAAAACCGCCCCGTTGCCTGCAGCAAGGAAGGCCCCGGGAGACTACCCTGCAGCCGCCCCCTCATGGGAGCGGCTTGGAAACGACACATTGTGGCCACCAAGAGTGCCTCTCCCACCCAATTTTAAGGGATGCCCTCCCCCCCGGGGGACTCTACATTTTTCTTTAACGAGCTACCATTTGCAACCCCGTTGATATCCGCTTCGCAGAAAGATGTGAGAGCTCCGCCAAGGGCAAAACCCATCCTACCACCCGCCTATCCCGTCCTCTCCTTTATTTCTAGGGCCTCCACACCCCACCCAGCCAGCCGGGAAAAGGGCCATGCAAGGGGATAAGCCCACCTGACTCCGCAGAATTAACCGACGGCGTAAGGAAAACCTATGTCTCTCTGGGGGCAGCCCTGAAAAAACCCTCAGGGGTTGCAGCTCGCCCGGGGCGGCCGGGGGAACGAGCACCAGGCACATGGATTGGCCCGGGGGTGTGCAGTCTCTCCCCCCTAAACATGCCCTCCGGGCAGCACGGAAGCCGGGCCCCCACTTTCAGCTTCCCCCGGACCCCCTTTCGGCGGGAACTTTTGGACGCGCCAAAGGTGTCTCAACCCTTCCCGGGTTCTCCGGGAGAAACCCCTATCCATCTCCTCCGCAGGGGGGAATTTCTCACGATCTAGTCCTTCCCCGTACGAGCCACTTTCCTCAAATAACACGCTAAAGAGAGACGGGGCCCTTTTTTTGTTACCCGGGTTTTTCCTCGCCCATCCTTTTGGGGTTCTTCCGGCTGCACAACATGCCCCGGGGCTTGACGGGGGCAAGGGAAATTTTTTTCTGGGGCCCAAGTGTCGTCCCCGCTGTTTGGTGGCACCCCCCGGTCTTCCCGCTTTTTCCGACCGTCTAAAGCTTTTTCGGTCTCCCCGCTCATATCGTATTTTTTTGAGTTTTTTCCAAATAACAGAGCCCTTTTCTCCACTTTCCCATATGATTGCCCGAGAGGACCTGCCCCGTACCATCCTCCTCGGGGCAGAGTCTACCCCCTTACCTTTCCTGAACCAAGCCACTGGGGTACATCCGGAAAATCTTCAAAAGGGTTTTTTTTCAAAAGTCCCTTTCCCGGGGGAGCAGATTTTTCTTCTGGAAAAGAAGGACGGCTCCTTACCCCCCCTGCATCGACTACCGGGGTCTGAACAAGATCAGGGGTAAAAAAAAACGGAAACCCTCTACCTTGATCACGGAACAAATTCGCCGCTACGGGGCGCAAGGCCCTTTTCCAAGCGGATTTGGGGGGCCCAAATTTGCCGGTCCCAGGGCTAGGGGAAACGGCCTTCAAACCAAGACGCCACTTCGGTACCTGGTATGCCTTTCGGCCGTAAAGCCCGCCGTCCCGGACTTTAAAAAGTCTTCAGGATCTTCTCTTATCCGTGTCGGGTCTACCGGGGGACGAAAAAACCTATAACTCTCCTGACCCTTGAGACCCCCCGCCTCCGCCCCAAGTGCACAGCGCCTACGGCAATCACTTGTATGCCAAATTTTGGGCCGGGGTCTTCCATCAAGTCACCCTTTCCCTTTCCGGGTTATTTTATCTCGGCCCAAAGGGGCTACGGAGGGACCCACCCAAATTTGTCGCCGATTGCAATGGCCACCCATGGGGCCCCGGCCAACCGGTTCCGGGGGTTTTGCAACTTTTAAACCGGGAGTTTATTCTGCACTTCTCCACGCGGTGGCTCCCATTGTGCCCTTACGGGAAAAAAACGCCAATCCACAAGCTGGCCCTTCCGAGGGGCCCGGGGGGTTTTTCCAAGCTAAAAACGGCCTTTTCTCTGCGTCCATCCGTCACGGGCCCCCAAACCCACAAACCCCTCGTTGAAAAGACGCCTCACTAGGGGTTTTTAGCACCCCGCAAAAAGGGCCCCAGGGAAAACATCACTTTTGGGCTTCTTTTCTAAAACTTTTTCACAGCGGAAGAATTACACCATGGAGATCGGGAAAAATTTTTTTCCCTAAACGGCCCGGGAAGATCATATTTTTCTGAAGGGGCCCCGGCATCCCCTTTTTTATCTACTCAATCAAAAAACCTCCATACCTCCCAACTGCCCAGCGACTTAATCCAGCCCGGCAGGGGGGTTTTCCTTTTCTTCTCCCCTTTAATTTTCAATTCATTCCGCCCTGCCGAAAAAACGGAAGGCTGATGCCCCCCTCCCGTGCCTCCACGTGGTGGGAAGAAAACGATCCCCGAGCACAACCCCCGAAGCCTTATCTCCGCATCCCCTGCGACCTCCGGACTCCACCCGGGGGACAAACTCCCCCCCTGCCCCTAGGGGGTATCCTGAATGGGGGCACTCTCACTGGTGCCGGGGGTTCTTTTCCCAAAGACTTTCTCCTGTTTCCCGGGGACATTGGGCAGGGGCCTCGCTAAGGACTTAAAGAGTTCGTCCCGCGGTACCTCCTTGCTCGCAACAAGGCTCCCCGCCCCAAGCCCTTCTTTGACCCATGCCCCCATCCCCCAAAGCAACCATGGGCTCACTAGGATGGGCTTCATAAAACCCACCACCCCCGTCGCCTAAAAACCGTTTTGGTGTGGGGTAAAACCGGGTTTTCCCAAAATTGGCACATTTTGTCCCCCTTGCCCGGGCCCCGCCTTCGCCCCCGCCTGGGCCCCCAAATTTTTCTCCCCACAAATTTTTGTCTGCACGGCCCCCCTCTCCAAACATCTCTGATCGGGGGGTCGTTTTTGTTTCTAAATTCTGGGGGGCCCTTTTGCCTACTCCGGTGAAGCTTTACCTTCCTCGGCTTACCACCCCCCCAGGCGAATGCCCGGGGGAGAGGTGAATCAAGTTCTGGGGGTTACCTCGCCTTTCGTTCCACGGCAAAATACGGGCCAACTTTAAATTCCTTGGGGGGAATTTCGTATAATTTCCCTAATCAAGTCCCCGGTGCCTCCCCCTTCTACTTTGGGACGGCTTTCATCCCCGCCCACCTCTCCCGCTAGCATCCCCACCGAGGGGCCCACTGCTTACTCCCTTCCCGGACAAAGGACCCCCTTTTGGGCCCGACCCCCCCTCCCGCCCGTGCGTCTGACCCCATGAAGGGGAAGCAATAAAAAAAAAGCCCCCCCTCCTGTTTCTCCCCGGTGAAAGGTGGCTGTCAGCCCGATAGTCCCCTCAAAAAACCCCCCCTACAAAATGGGGCCCCTTTTGGGGAACCCTTGGGGGTCCTTAAGCCCCATAAACCCGGGGGCCTATAAACTCCGGCTCCCCCACCATGCGTATCCCGAACTCCTTCCGTCCACTACTAAAACCCCTGGCCTTAAAACCCCCCTAGAAAGGGGGTTTCCACCCGCCCTCTGGGCTGATGCTGCAATGTCTTTTTGGTTTAAAAAATCCTGGTAAGAGGACAAGAAAGATATTTTTTATCGATTGGAAGGGGTTTTGGGGGCCCGAGGAAAAATCGTGGAAGCCGGGGGAGAACTCCGGACCCAGCATTATTCAGAAAAATTTTCCCCAAACTAAAAAAAAGGGGGGGGCCCAAAAGGGGGGGCTGCACGGATCCCCTCGACCCTCGTCCGGTCGCAGGCGCATCCGTGCCCCGACTCTGGGAAACGGGGCCCCCTCCCGCACCTCTCCGGGGGCCGCTCACCCGACCCAGGGCCCCAGTGACTTAAACCCGCCACGCTTCGCCCCCTCATCCGGTCCCTCGCGTGCGCAGCGCCGCCCCTTTTTGGGGGTGCGCCCCGCAGCTGAATTTAAAAAAGGGACATGGCCCGGTAAAAAGGCCATTTACCGGGGACTGCTCCTATTTAGCCCAGCCTTTCCCATGGCCTTTGCCGGGTCTTTAGTGCACAAGCCCCATTGGAAAGCTTCCCGAAACCTTTCTTGCCTACCGTGTACCAAACCCTTTGGCTTACGTTTTCCGACCACGAACCTTTCCGCCTGCCCTGCCTTTTTGCCTGCTCGTTCAAAAAACCCTGCCGCCTGCCCCCACCTTCTTCCTGTCCCCCCGACTACAGCCCCGACTGCCATTCTGTACCTCGCCTACCCTTCCCCACCCGGGAACCCCCCAGGGATGACCTGGTGACCCCCCGTCGCAGGGAAGTCCCCCGCTTCGCGCGGGGTCTGGGAAACCCCGGAAAAACCCCCTTTGATTCCCCCCCTGGGGGGGCTTACCCATCGCCGCGTGGGCCAATGATCCACCTCCAACCGTTTACAGTGAAGCATGTGTGGGGGGGGAACCAGGTGAGGATACCAAAACAAGGTGTTTTCCCTCATTTAAGCATGGTATGAAGTGCATGGGGGCTGTGGGGGCTAAAACTCTAGGGGCTGCCTAGCATTCTCCAACCTAAACTCTATTTAGCACTTTGGGCCCCAAATGGAAAAGGGTAAATTTCCCACACCACCACTTCATGATGTCACATAAGGGGAAGGAAAAAATCCAGTGGGTCAACCTTGGGAAGCTCTAGTGAACTCATGACCCAAAAAGTTAAGGCAGTGCTAGGAAAAAATGGTGCCAAACAAAATATTGATACTTTGGGCACAATTTGTCCATGTTCACTTAGGGATGTACTCACTTTTGTTGCCAGAGGTTTAAAAAGAGATGGCTGTGTGTTGAGTTATTTTTAAGGCACACCAAATTTACACTGTAATACAAGCTGTACACTGTGTCACGAGTCGTGTCACGGCCCCCATGCTGGGCTGAGGGCACGTTCATGTCCCCCCTGCTCAGCACACTCTACACTTACCCGGCAAGTAGAAAGAAGCGTGGAGTAAGCGCGAAACAGCTGTTGCCTGTTCAGTGAATGTATCCATCTGTAATGCCCCTCCATGGGAATATGTGCAGGTAATAAAAGAAGATTTTAATGCAACGATGCGGTGAGTGCCGTGATTTTTCTTTCTACTTACCGGGATTGCTATTGGACTTTGTCCTTTTTCACTGAGCACCACCATAAACGTTAAGAAATAGCGTTATCACATGAGCCAACTGATCCAACACGATTGATTGGAGGAGGGTAGTGTCGGGACATATATCTGCTCTGCTGCCGTGTTTGTTCACTCTACACTTACCTCTCCACGCTATGGGCCCTTGGACACTCCCCTAATTCCCAAATGGAGAGTCTATTCTCAACCAATCCAACATAGCCCTTTAGCAAGATCACTTTACGTGTTTTCCTCGTGCTGGGAGCAATTTTCCTGTCTGTAGTGTGATATAGAAGCCAAACATATAAAAAGACAATTTAATCAGTGGTTTTATTATGCTCCCTCAATGTGTGACCCAACCAAATCTTAAGAATTTTGTCTGCAGCAGATTTTGAATTCACTTGCACCTGTTCTTTTGGTTCCTCTAGTGCATGCAAATGGGCCAAATTAGGAAACCTCATGGTACATACCCCAGGAAGGAAATAATAAAGTGCACTCTAGCTCTCATTAATGTTGAATTAGTTCCTCTGAAGCAACACTGTGTAAAGAAATGTATGGTCCTATGTGACACAGTGAAACCATCTGACAAGAAAATTTGGGGCAGGAAAAAAGGGGTTTTGGGCATGTCAGATACTAAACACATTTAAAACCTTTTGTGCACCCACAAAAACCTTTTGTTTTAAAGCAAAAAGAACATTTTGCCCTTCCCAAAAACAAACCCCCATTTTCAAAAGGAGCAGAGAGTGCATTTTAAGCATAATTACATTAACGTTTCCCCCATTATTTTTGAAGTTAAATAAAAACAGAAAAAGGTACTGTTTGGAAAGATCTTTTTCAATTTTTGAACGGGACAGCTGTATATAGAAAAAAACCCCAAACCCATTGTTTTCCAAAACGGTTAACCTAGCGAACTGGTATTTCTCTGGAGGAATACCTGGTAATTATACTTACGTAACTGTTTAGCAAATATCGAAAGCATTTAGGCGGGGTTTCCAAAAGGTTTGGTATAGCATTTGGGAAACCGCGTTAAATACACTATATAAAAAAACCCCCTGCAGGGTTTTTTTTTCACTATCTGACATGAAACCCCGAAAACCTTTCCCTTTTTTTTGGGGAAAAATTTAAAGGAAAAACCAAAAAAATTTTTTTAAAATTTTGTAAAAATGCCAGAAAAATTGAAGAAAATTTTTTAAAAGGCATTTTTATTATTTAAAGCAGTAAAAGTTTAAAACATTTAAATTGGGTTTTTGGGTTTGCCTTGCCCTTAAACTGTATGATTTTTGGGTCAAACTTTTGGTTATCCTTCGACAATTTCCACAAAAGTTGGTAAAAATTTTGGGCCCCATTCCTCCTGACAGAACGGGGTGTAACTGAGGCCATGTTTGTAGGTCCCTTTTCTCCCCCCGGGCCTTTTTCAGCTTTCCCCCAAAAACTTTTTAATGGATTGAAAATCAAGCTTTGTGATGGCCCCCCCAAAAAACTTTGGGAATTGGGTTTAAACCCTTAAGCCATTTTTTAAACCCCTTTTTGGGGCAGTATGCTTCTCATCTTTGTCCATTTGGGAAAACCCATTTCCCCCAAATTTTAAAAGGGAGTTGTCTCTTTACAAGTTTTTCACCCTTTACTTCAAAGTGTCTGGCAGCAAAGGTTTTTTTAAATTTTTAGGGGCGTGTTTCTTGTCTCCCTTCCCCTCCCTTTTCCCCCCCTCCCCCTAAAGCACAAAAGAAAGCTCTCCCCATAACTTCTTTTACACGGGGGCGAGGGGGGGGGGTTTGCGGGCCGGATTTAAAACCCTGTGTGTTCCCCTTCCCCCTGGGTTTTCCTGCAAGCTGCGGGATCAGCTGCACTGTCATTTTTCCCGGAGACAGGAGGGGGCTGACTATGGGGGGGAAGGTCGGGTGAAGCGGGTGAAAGTTTAATACAAGCAGGGGGGATTTTAAGTGTTTTCCTATAGCCCCTGTTTTAGCATACAAATCTCCCCCCTCTCCTGAAAACAACAAACAAACCCTGTTCAGAACAACACAGGGCGGGCTGTGATTTTACAAATCGGGTTTGGGGTCACTAATACAGCAGAGAAATGAACGGGTTCACATGCCCCCCCTGATCTGATTTTTGTATGTCGGGACCCACAGAAACATCATGATTATATTTAACCACTTAAATTGCTGCCACATTCTGACACAGATCAGTCACCCCTGCTCTCCTCAATTGTGTAGGGAGCAGGGGGGGAGCAGGCCCCAAAACGGGGTTAAAATCCACACAGAACCCGACCCCTCCCCCCCCCTCTATTTACAAAAGGCATATTTGCGGGAGGGGCTTCTCCCCAAACCCGGTATTCAGAAACAGATAAAAGGTCACCGGGGCCCGGGCAGCCAGTAAATTAAAAGATTAACAGGGTCAGCTGCTTTGGGATTTCAGGAGCGATCACTATTACTAACAGGGATAACTCAAAATCAGTGGGAAACATTTGTAAGAAAATATTTTCCCAAAGTGTTGTTTTTTAAAAAATTTTTTTTAATTAAAACCCCCAATTTATTGTAAACGACCCAAACCCTTTTTAAAAATTTCCCGGGCTGTTGCCCTGAGATGTTGCTTTCGGGACTGCCACTTAACTTTTTCCCCTTATGGTCCCCATCTTTTTTGGGTAAAGTGCCCCCAAGTCCACCCTCAGAAAATTTAAACCCTTCCCAAAACCCTGATGTTTGTCCCCCCGGGGTTTTTTCACAGTTGGGATGGTGTTCTTACCTTCCAATTTCTCCCTTTTTTCCCTCCAAACATATCAATCCCTCTAAAGGCCCAAAAACGGTTTAATTTTAGTTTGTAGACCTCAGTACATGTCTACAAAAATTAGGTCTTTGTTCCTGTGTGCTTTTTTGGAAACATTAATCTGGCTTCTATATATATTTTTTTTTGGAGTAAGGGCTTTTCCCGGGCAAAGGGCCTTTCGCCCATGGAAAACATTTAACTCATTTAAAGGTGGATAATGACCCAACCCTCACCAGTTTTCCCGGCCAGCATCTTCTAAGGTCTTTTGCTTTTGTTTATTGGGTTGATAGGCACATTTCGGACCAAACACTTTAAAATCCGGACACAGATTTGTCCCCTTTCCCCTGAGGGGGAATGTTGGCTGGACATTCCATTTTTATTTGTACTTGTGTAAAAATTGAAGAGATGAACAAGGCCCCCTTTTCGGGCCCCGGGGCCGCCATAAAAATTTTGGGGCCCCTTTACTTTTGGAGCATCTGGGCACCCCCCCACTCTGGCCCCGGTCCGCTCCCGGGCCCCCCAAACCCCCCCGCTACACCTTCCCACCCGGGGGCCCGCCCCCAACCCGGGGACCCCCCCCTCCCCCCGGCCCAAAACCACGCCACTTCCCCCGAAAAAGAAAAATTGTTTCCCGGGATTTACAAGAAAAAAAAATGCAAAATGTGCCATTGTTTTTTGGGTTTAGTTCTTGCTGGGTTATACAAGGTACAGTCCCATCTTTTAAATTTTTTGGGAAATTTTATAAACAAAAAATCCACAAATACCACCACATGTCCCCCCACTATAATGTTACCCGACGAAAACCCGTTTTAAAAAGACCGATAATTCCAAAACAACAAAAAACAAATACTAAATTTTACCGCCAAACCTTTACTTTCCTTTCTGACTAGCACCACCATAATGTTATTAAATAAACCATTTAAACCCAAAACCAATATCAAAAAAAACAACAACAATATACGAGCCCTAATTTAAAACCCGCCACATATCCCCCCAAAATCTCCATTTATGAAAAACTGAATAAAACCGCCATAAATGTTACTGAATATAAATTTATTAAAAAGGGCCCAAAACCAAAAACTTTTTCCCCCGTACAGTGAAACCAATTTGTGGGGAATACCCGGGGGCACAGGTGCTTTGCAAACGTTTACTTACATTTAGGGCCCCCACAGGTGACGTCTTTTCCGAAATGGTCTTCCCTTTCCTTTTTTTTTTCTATTTGGGGCCAGAAACCCCCCATGAAAGACTTCTTCTATCCACCCTTTCCCTCCCTTTAGAATTACAACACAAACACCTTAGACTCCCCCTTTTTTTTTCATTTTCCCAAATGTTTTGGGCCCCCTCCCCCCTTTTAAAAAAACTTCCCCCCTCTAAAAAAAGGCCCAAAGGAATTAAATTTCCCGTGGGGAATTAAAGGGGCCCCCCCGTAGGTAAGCAGGTAGAAATTTAGGGCCCCCCCCCCCGTCGGAAAGGGGGTAAAAAGGGGTCCCCCGGGGGGGGTGCTAGGGAGGTTAGGGGGGGAAGTAGGTGCTTTGAGCCCCGGGGTAAAAAAACCCTTTGGGCCCCCCTGGGAGGGTTTGGCCCCCCCTGTAGGTAGAAATTTGGGCCCCCACCCGAAACTTAGGACTCCTCTGTAGTTTAGGGCCCCATGGAGTCAGAATAGCCCCCCCTGTAGTCAGAATAGCCCCTCCTGTAGTTTAGGAGCCCCTATAGTCAGAATACCCCCCCCCCCCTGTAGTTTAGGGGCCCTTGTAGTCAGAATAAACCCCTCCCGTATTTTTGGGGCCCCTGTAGTCCGGATAGTGCCCCTGGGAGTTTAGGGCCCCCTTTAGGCCCCAAAAACCCCCCGTGTTTGCCCCCCCCTGTATTTTTGGGCCTCCCCTTTTAGTTTTTTGGGGTTCCCCCCGTAGTTTTTTGGGGCCCCCGTGGTTTTTCGGCCCCCCCCCGTAATTTTTGGGGGGCCCCCCCGTAGTTTTTTAAAGGCCCCCCCCTGTATTTTTGGGCCCCCTGTAGTTTTAGCCCCTCAATAGTCTTAAAAGGGGCCCCCCCCCTATAGTTTTTGGGGGCCCCCCCGTAGGTTTTATTTCCCCCCTGTAGTTTTTAAGGCGCCTCCCCGTTCTAAAATACTCACCTTTTCTGCGCTCCCCCAGCGTTGTCTGCTCCCGGCTCCAAGCCTGCTGCTTTTTCCCCATGACAGGGAAATTGGCAGGCGGGGGCAATAACGTCACTTCCACGTGCCGCCTGCCCCAATATGTTCCCGGGAGGGGCAGGGAGCGCATAGTCTCCCGCCCCGCCGTTCATCTTTAATTTTATGCACGTTTTTCAAGGACGTGCCTGCCCTTTAAAATAGCCCGTAAAGGGAAAGGGGGCGGAACCTGGCCCCCCCCCCTGGCCCTTTAAAAGGCCCCGGGCCCGGGACCGGAAAGAGGTACCGGTTGTACTCCCAAAAGGAGGCCCTGCTTTTAGGTATCGGGAAATTTCACCCAACAATTTGAACCAGATTGGGCAAGTCCCCAATTTTTTTCCTGATATCTTGGGGGTGATTTTTTAGACTTTTCCCGTGATGTTAAACAAGAAGCAAATGTATTTCTGGTGTGGAAATTTAAAATTTCACCCAAAGGGTTTTGCTCTAACTCAGATTAGCCAATAAAAACCCATCAAATAGCTTCCCAAAAACCCTTTACATCCCAAAAGGGGGTGTTCCCCAAATTGTTGAAAACATAAAATCCCAGTGGGAAGTAAACTCTTTTATTCTGAGAAGTAAAAAAAATGGGCCCTTTAAAAAAAAAAACCCCTCTCATTATTTCGGGCCCCTTTTTGGGAAAAATAAATTAAATTTTTGGGAATCCTAATTGACTTAAAAAAAGGGGGAATGTTTGGGTTTAAGGGCAGATTTGTGAGAAAAAATGGGACATGTGTTTTTTTTTTTGTGTGTTTTTGTAAACTTCTGGTTTTTAATTTTTTTATATATATAAAAATGCCATTAAATGTACATAAAAAAGATTATTATACAAGGCCTAAATAGTGAAGAGGTAAAGGTGTGTTTTCCCAAACTTTTAAAATTTAAAAGCCAATTAATAGGCTTTACTCCCCAAAAACCCACAGAAAAATAAAGGAGTAATTTTCACATGTTGGGCCTACTTCCCATTCTTTAACAGAGACTTTTGGAGGCCCATTCTCATGATGATTGAGTTGTAGATCCCAGAGGTGGGACACTTTCCCCCTTTTCGAAAATTTAAAGGCATATCTTATTAAAAAATTTCACTATATTGGGGCTTCACCTTTTACCAAAATTTCCCCCCTTTGGTTAATGTTCCCAAAAAAGTAGTTTTAAAGGGGGTTTCCCCTCAACCCACAATTTTTTCCCCAAAAGGGAAAAAAATAAATACTGTTTTTTAACAATGAATACTCGTTAGCCTTTTTAATCTTTGTGAGAAATATATTAAAAATGTCTGTTTCCAAATCAGTGTCGCATCATTTGCAACAAAAAAACATTGACAAAACCCAAAAATTAGATAAATTTTTTTGTTTTTTAGGGATTTTCCCGCACATTATGTTTTTCCAAATGTAAAATACTTGGTTCCCGAACTTACATATTGCTTGTCTTTAGCAAAACCCCCCCGCCCCTGATTCCCCAAATGGGGGCATAGGGGTAGCCCCGGACATCGTGCAGGCTTAAAGGGAAAACCAGCAAATCGCAACATAGGACCAGCGTATATTCCGCGGGCCCCTCGTGTTCCCTTTGTTGCGGCTTGATGATAACCCCCCTTGCTGCCCGCGAAAATGCATTGCAGCAGCAAGGTAAGATTTGGGGGGAGTTCGCGGTGTGAGGTTTCATGCCCACCGGGAAGTCTGAAAAGGGATTCCGTGCTGCCTGTGACATCACTTTTCCCTGCTGTGCCCTATGGGCATGGCCAGGAATAGTGATTGCCAGTTGACATAGAGATCAGTACACAGCGGTTCTGCTGTCTACTGTTTTCCATTGTATCAGTCATCTGAGCCCCCTATGGGGAAAGGTAAAAAAAAAAAGAAAAGAAAAACGTAAAAAGAAGTCAAAAAAATTAAAAACAAAGTAAAACACAAACACAAAACATAAAATAAAAACACGTAAACCGCCCTTTTCCCCTTTACAAATGGCAATCGCCCCCAAAAAGTAATAAATTAAAATACGCATATTTGGTATTGCCACATACATAACGACCTAGCATATGAATCTGTCATGTTATTTAACCCACATGGTGATTGCTGGAAAAAAAAGAAAACCAGTCACTGAATTGTGATTTTTATTTTTCTGCAGACTAAAAAAGGAATAAAAAGCGTGAAAAAACTAAAAATGCCAAAAATGGTGTAATTAAAAATTCTTTACCCCACAAAAAAAAAAGGGGGCCCTTTCAACTTGTTACGGAAAAATAAAGAAGTTATGGGGTTAAGAGATGTGATGCATAAATATCGTTTTACACAATAAAAAAAACTAAGAGCTTCAGTATAAAAAAAACTATATACATTGGGTTTCGCCTAAGTATAACCCCAAGAGAAAATTACTTGTCTGTTTACTGAGTTTAGGGTTAAAAAATAAAAAAGCCTTTGCCCCCCAAAATGATCCCCAAAAAAAGTCAACTCTCTGCAAAAAAAAACTGCTACAATCTTGTACACAGAAAAATAAAAAGTTTGGGGCTCTAGATATGACGATGCAAAAAAAATGTGTTTTCCTTTTTCTAAAAGTGTTTTTATTTTGTAAAAGCATAAAACTTTAAAAAAATATACAAATTGTGTATCCCTGTAATTGGTTTTTCCTGCGATAATGCTTGTAGTCATTTGTCCCCCATGGTGACCCCTGTAAAAAATAAAAAAACTCTAAGATTGTGTTTTTTGTTCAAAAAGCTCACAAAAACTTTGATAAGAAGCGTCAAAGGTCTTTGACCCCTAAAAGGCCAAGAAACTCAACCCCACCCCCAAAAAAAAAGCCTTTTAAAAAGCTCCCTATACAGAAAAAAAAAAAGCTTGGGGTTCAGACTATGACAATATCAAAAAGCAATTTTTTATAAATGTATTTCTAAAGTGTAAAAATAAAAAAACATAAAAAAAAATAAAATTAAAATTGTAAAATTTTACCGACCTCCATAGTAAAGTTTCCGTTTAATATCGCACGGAAAACTGTAAAAATGAAGCCCAAAAACAATGGGGAAATTGCGTTTATTTCCCCCCTTTTCTGACCCAAGGCTAAAAAAATGGCAACACCCCGGCACAAAAATGCCCAATACCCCCTAAATGAGATCCCCAAAGGTGCTGAATCAAAAAAAGGGTGATTCTGGAAGGTTTCACCTGTTCGCTATTTGAGAGCTTTGTAAAAGTGACATGGTACCCCCCCAAAATCTGTTCTAAAAGCCAAAAAGCGGCCTCCCTTTTCGCCCCCATCACCAAAACGCAGTTTCACCCCCATGTGGGTATTGGAATTTGGGAAAAAATTGCGTAACTAATTTTGGGGGGGGGTTTTTTTTCTGGATTCCTTGTAAAAAAAAACATTTCAATAAAGTTGCAGTTTTTATTTCACGCCCAATGGAAAAAAAAATTGTGAAACCCCTGTGAGGGCGAAAACTCCTGCACCCCCGGGGTATATTCCTTAGGGATGTAGTTTTTCCAAAATGGGGGCTTTTTAGGGGTGTTTTTAAGTTTTAGCACCTTAGGGACCGCCAAAACCCGAAATAGCGCCCCAAAAGGGAAAACTTTTAAAAATTGAGACCCAAAGTGTTTGTGGGGTTCCTCCTATTCGGGCCCTTTTGGGGTTTGGGGAAATAGCGCACTAGGGTCACTATGGGAAAACTCTGAAAAACTGCAGAATTGGGGAATTGAGTTGAGTTGATTTTCCCCCGGGACTCACTGTGTTCCAGTTAAAAATGGACAAATATTGAAAATCGCAAAAAAAAGTGAAATTTTGAAGTTTCTTTCCCTTTGCTTTTTAAAAATTTTGAAACACAAAAATGGGTTAAAAAATTCCTAAATTCTGTTTTAAATACTTTAAGGGGTGTAGTTTTTTAGATGGAGCATTTATGGGGGATAAAATACAGGTCCCCCCCCAAGCCCGTCAAAGTGGACTGGGGCCTAAAAAAATCTGTTACAAAATTTCTGAAAAAAGTAAAAAAATGATCAAAATTTCTAAGCCACTAATGTCGTAAAAAAAATTAAAACACATTTAAAAAATGATGCCAACCTACAGTAGATGTAATATACGGTAGATGCTAGTTATAAACTATTTTGTGTGGAATAACTATCTTAAATACAGAAATTTTCACGATATTTTACGATATTTTGATATTTTTCACAAATAAACAAGAATTTTATGTACATAAATTTCTTACTAACTTAAGGGGGTTGTGTGAGAAACCAAAAAAAAGAAGAACACATAGTGCAGTAATACTGAAGATAAGCGTAAAATCTATGCACAAACCCTGTGTGAACTACTTACAGCGTGTTTAGATATTATCGCCTGTTGCTCATAGCGCTCTATGAAAAAACTGATCCCCAAAACCGATTCCTCCCAGTGGCTGTAGATTCTTATATATATTCACACCAAATATATAGTAATCAACCCCGTCCCCTTTGTAAGACAGGTTTTTGCACAGGAAGGAGCCCAACAGCCATTTTGTTCTTCAATAATGATTATCCCCCAGACAAAACGAGCAGACTTTTCTAATTAAAGACATTTAGGAATTTTCTTCATTATGACATGTAGTTTATCTGTTTAGTTTTCTTCTTTTCCCAGAGAACCCCTTTAAAGCACAATGTGTTACAAGAAAACAATCTCTGAATCACATGGATGGGTAAAAGTATCAAAAAGTTATTGCCACATAAATTGACACATGTCAGATTTCAAAATTGGGGCTCTGTCAGGCAGGTCAAAACTGTCTGCGGTGGTAAGGGGTTAATGGCATACCTCCCAACTTTTAGAGAGTGCAAAGAGGGACACATCAGGCCACGCCTGTAACCACGCCCAAACACATGACATCATACTAAGACACGCCTCTAACCACGCCCATGCACATACATGCAATTTTTTAAAGACAGCCAAAAAGGGACACATTCTCGGGATTGCATTGTGCCCAATGATGAATATTAATAAATTTCTGTAATATACAGGTACTAAGCCATCAGATCATTTTTAAAGCAAGATAGTCAGTTTATTGACGCAAATCTATTTCTCAAATGAAAAAGAGGGACATTTATAGAGCAAAGAGGGACAGAGGGACAAGGGTTAAAAATAGAGACAGTCCCTCCAAAATAGGGACAATTGGGAGGTATGGTTAATGGTAATGTCCCTGTCAGTCTGGGGCATTGAAAAATTTACTATTTACCTTTCTAGCCTTTTTAGATGTCTTGCTCTATCTAGCAGCTAAATAGGGTCAGATTGTCTCAAGCTAATTACATTCAACTTCACCCCTCTTCCATACATTGATCACACAGATTAGTGCAGAGCAGGGTAAAGGTTTTGTAAAAACTAGGCGCTCTGCCTGACAACTGGAACAGGCAGCGGAGCAGAATATTTTTCAGAAGAAGACAGGGCCCACTAGATGGGAAACCTGGTTAATTGTCAGGTCTGCCACCCCCTAAACATACAATAGCTAACAAAAACTATACGAAAACTATAAAATGCTTATTTTTGCAGTAATATGTTTTAGTATTTCAATCACTGATTAGAGAATACAAAGTCGCCTATAATTCTGTAGCCTCAGGATCAGTGCTGACGTCGCTGTCTTGTGACTCACCAGCTGTGTTGAAACGTCACCAAATGCTGTACATTGCTATGAAATTGCAACTCCTATGTAAGAGGAGATCTGCAGCCCAAATAAACAAAAGCCTTGCAGTGTTTCTATCCCAAGATCGGAAATGTCCTTGTACCAATGTAATCCAGCATGACAAGGTCATTGGGCTACAGATGGCCCTTGTATGCTAATTATTATTTAACCAGCCGGCAGTGAGCATGGCAAAAATGAATATGGCCTGAAAGCCAATTGCTAAATCTATGCTTCTATGGATGAGCTATGAACAATGGCCTCTAAAAATGAGTCAAATGAAAAAGCAAAAATTAATTATTATCACTGGAAGATGCTGGTGCTTAACTGACAGCAACATAGACCTCGAGTCAGATGAATGGTGGTTGTGATGGATCATACGTCATGGTAGAATATATGAAACGATCTATAGGACCTCATGTTCATTACCAGCAGTTTTTATGCAGATTTTTATATGTTATCTGGTAAACGAGATTTTTTGAAGTGTCTCAGAAAATCTGTAGACCTCATTTAGATGAACTTCAAGAGGTTGTCTCATAAAGATAACTCCTGTCCAAACAGCCTTAGGGCATGTCCCCAAAGCACGGGTTTTCGGACGGTTTTTCAGCCGGTTTGCGGTTTTTCAGACCGCCTGAAAAACAGCCAAAAAATGAGACAATTGTGCTTTTTGGGAAAAACCCCCATGCAGAGCCCCCACTGCACGGGTTTTTCCCAGGCGGGTTTTTTCCCCGCAGACCGACAAAGGACATTGGCATATTCATTCTTCCTCCGGTTTTCCGGGAAAAAAAAATGACACCACAATGGGAGTGGGGAGGGCTCTTCTCACTCATCGCGGGGGAAAAGCCGTCCCCCCCGCGGGGCCGCAGGGATGGCCGCAAAACCAGACAAATACCGGCCAGGTAAACCGACCGGTATTTGTCCACTGCCGTGTGAACGCACCCTTACATGTCATAGAGGGCACCCACCATCCAGAACCTCCTTCAGTGAGCCAGTATGGGGAGGTGCACTGTAAAAGAGACTCGCACCCCATCCATGATAATGATGATGATGTAAATGAGTGGCATGCTACTTCTGCAGCCAATCAGAGGCTGCAGTGGTGACTTTCCTTCCCGGGAAAAAAAAGACAGTAAAAAAAAACGGAACGCTGGAAAAAAAGGAAAAGGTGAGTATTTTTTATTTATTTTTTTTGCCACCTGCAGCTTAATATTTGATTTTTAAAGGATCGGACATTCCCTTTAAATTAATAGATTTTCCATTTAATATGGTGGCTCGACTGCATGAGGCCCCTATGCCATCCTAAAAATTTTTTTGTATTCATCTTCATTTCCTTTACATATCCTAGAGAAAAGAAAGTCTTGACATGTTCCAATCACATAGATAAGGGTCTTCACTGTTTGATCTGTTGAAGCTATTTTTATTTTTTGTGATGATATTTTATTTTTTACGTATTTTGTTTTTTTTGTTTGTACTTATACCCCTCTGCATTGCAAAGTGCTGCAGGATATGTTCCTGCAATATAGATAAAGAATAACATCACTATTATTATTAACACAGAGGAAGACTCCAGGCCTGCAATAGAATTTTCTGTTGGAAATCCAAGGTGATAACTTTAGATTTCTGCTGTAAATTTTCCATTTATATGCAGTAGAATTCACCATGGCTTTGGACACAGATTAAGCCCAATTCACGTTCTGGTTTTCCAATGCGGATTTCGTGCTGATCTCAATAAGTGACATAATAATATTCTTTATCTAGCGCCAACATATTCCGCACCATTTTACAATTAAAGGGGTTTTGCCACAAAGTAAAATTGACGTAGGAAAATTTTAAATTAAATAATAAACATTTTCACCATTATTATCATTAAAAAAATTTTTGCACCGTTTTTTTTTTTTGCTCCTTTGTGTCCCTTGTTTAAGTCGTTCCAGGGGGTACGACCAGTAAGAAGCTTTTTCATACTTGTCGCACAGCTCAGATATCTCCCCTTTAGGCCCTATGAGTGTTCAAAACCCAAGTGTTGTCATTTTTTACTCCCGTTACTCTCCTTAGTAATTAGTCAAACAGTGCAAATAAATTAAAAAAAAAACCTCAAAGAGGTCTGTGCTTTATAAAGGGGAAATAAAATCCACAGGTTTGGCTCCTGCAGGGATTTGAAAATAGGACCCTTGTGCTGGAGGCAAAGGTTTTACCTCAGAGCTACATTGTGCTCTCACAGCTTATACATTTAAACGACCTTTCTTTTCTACAAAGAGGAAAGGCCTGGTGTTTCATTCTGTGGGTCACAGATATGCAATTCAAACAAAATTCCCACACCCCCTTTTGAGCACACAGAGGGAAAAGCTGGATGCAGGAGGTTTGAGATGAGATTGTGGCAAAACCCCTTTAAGCGGAAACATTGAGCAATATGAACTACATCACAGATTCCCAATAATAAAGTTAATGAGGACACCTTTGAGTTTGAACTCCCAAAATTTTTGTATGCGGACAGCATGAAATTTGCATGCGTCATTTTTTAACTTTGCTTTCCCCAAAACCCAGTTCTAAATAGACAAAGAGGAGATAATACAACAGAATGAATGAAAGTGCTATACGCCAAACATTTGGGTGCATATAGTGTAATGCACAAATTTTTTATGGATTTTTATAAATTTGGGCAATGCAGTGTGAGGGAGTTTTTGGGCAAAAATTGAAAAAAAATACTGCATGCAAAATTCAAAAAGATTTTATTATTATTTTTAATTATTATTTATTTATTTTTAAAAGCCCCATTGATTCCAGGGCGCGTACTTCGAGGGGGGGTTCAACATTACATAAATCAAAAAGAGTACAGTGATAAGGGTAATGAAAAATTTCGGAGGGGGAAGGACCCTAGGGGGTTACATTTACAAGGAGGGGGAAAGAACAGGAGGTGGGGGCAGCTGTCTGGGAAAGTATGACAAATTTTTGAAATTAAAAGGCAACCTGAGGGGGTGGGGTTTTGGGTTCTTTTGAAGCGGTTTTAAAGTGGAGGAGAGTCGATGGTTGGGGGAGTGGGTTCAGAGTGGGGTGAAAGCAGGGGAAGTCTTGGAGATGTTGTGTGAGGAGCTGATAAAGGGGGGAGCAAAGGGGAAGGTCCTGTGGGGTGGAGAGTGCGTGGGGGAGTATTTGGAATTGGGCAGAGATGTATGGAGGGGGGAGGTCATGGAGACCTTTTAGGTCATGGTTAGAGCTTGAAAGAATGGGCGACACTATGAACAGGGCTGGCCCAGAAGTCCGGGTTTTTCAGCCCCACACCCAGTGCAGCCCCCTTTTCTTCATTTTAATTTGTGTACGTAGTATTGGCAATCCAGAGCCCTATGCCTTTGTAATGTGCCTGATTTGGGGGGGGTGCGGAGGGGGTCCCTTGAACCTACAAAGCTATAGTTTTTTATAGTTTCGTTCTCTGGAGGGGTTAGCCCATTTTAAAAGTGGTTTATCTGAGCCAGAAATGTCACTTCTGTGCTAGAACGCACCTGTTTTATGACCTGCAATAGAACAGGTTCATAAATCAGGCGCATTTTACAATATTCTAATGCGCAGAAAAATTGCCGTCTAAGCGCCATAAATCATGCATGTCGCCCTTTGTGTCTATCCTCCTTCTGATGCACATCAAAATACCCCGTGGCCTATGGCCCCATAATAAGTCCACAAAACTCCATGTGCTGCCATACTGGGTCTACGAACACGCCTTTGACATATGTATTTACCTTTTATTGGTTTCCTTTTCTGAAACTATTTCACATTTGACTCCAAAATGTTAAATGGATTATAGACTTTATGGGCCACATGTATGAATCCCGACGGGTCGAGGCGCACCTTTCCGCTAGTTTCCGGGGGAAATCTGCCCCTGATTTATGTCGGGGCCGGGGCGCCTCATACATATATGAAAAAGTCAGCCGGCCTCCCTTGTTTTAGGCGCAGTGCGGGGGGCTGCGCCTGGGATTCCCCGCCGGAGGTAGTGCATCATCATGGGGGGGAAAAAGCCGCCGCGCCTCCAGTGGTGTGGGCCAGGCGGGGACATGGCCGCAGGCGGGACTTGGCGCCGTGCGGGGCTCGCCGAAAAACTGTTCCGTGCGAGAAAGGTGGATCAGCAAAAATCATTCCCTGTGGGGTGCGGGTATGAATCAAAAATCGCCTTTATAAAGGCGTTCAAATTTCGGAAAAGAGTGAAACCTAAAAAAATAAAAAAAAAAAAACAAAATCACTTTCCAAAACCCAAATTAAAGAATTGGATTTTGGGAAAATTCCCGGGAAATACGTAATTCAAATTCTGAAAGCATTTGTTTGGTCGGCAAAAAAGGCCCCCAATCAAAAAGGGAAACGACAGTGAACCTTTAAAAAACCTAGGGGGAAGTTTGGGCAATAGAATCCCGGGCAGGATTTTCAAATACGTAAAAAATGTAAAAGAGCTGATTGGTTAAGCTACCGGGGATTTGGCTAGCTCAGAAAATCAAAATAGGAGCAACAGGGCCCATTCTAACCTATAAGGGTTTTAACCAATCGAATGGAGCGACAAATCCCATTATTCCTATGGAGAATTTGGCCCAAATCAAAACCCAAGGGGGGACATTTCCCCAAAATACAGTAAAAAAGACAGAAAAGAGCTGATTGGCTGATTTAGCGGTGGCTTGTCTACCCCGCCAATCAGAGGCGAGCTACTTCCCCATTATAGTTATGGAGAGAGGGGCGCTCTGAAATCTCGGCATAGCCCCGTGCGCATGAAGTATTAAAAAAAAAAATCTTTTTATTAAGTGTCAAACATTATCAGATAAAGAGCAAAACCCCTTTTTACAAATAAAGAGTTAAAAACCCGAACAACGCGTTTGCCCCCAGACCCCGTACATAGGGAATTGAAATAGGGGAAAATTCGGGGGAAAAATACGTAATCAAATTGTTTAAGCTTTTCTATTGGCGGATAAACCAGCCCAATCAGAATAGGAGCGACAATGTCCATTCAAACCCTATGGAGGAAAAATTGCCCAATCAGAATAGGAGCGACAATGTCCCATTAAACCTAGGGAGGGAATTGACCAATCAGAATAGAGCGACAATGTCCCAATACCATGGAAAAAAAATTGACCAATCAATTAAAAGGAGGAAGTTAAAAATACAGTAAAAATGCAGAAACGAGTGATTGGTTGAAGCGGGGGGGGGTCTCCTTCTTACCCAATCAGAGCGGAGCTACTTTCAAAGAGTTCTAGGGGGAAAAGAAATTCTGAGGCGCTCGTGATTGGCAAAGTTAAAAGAGGCGCCGTTATTTGGACCAAGGGGAAGCGAGCGACGCTCCTAGGGTTTTCAAATGCAATCTGAAAAAAAACTGTACATGGCCGAAATAAATTATAACCTACAAAAGTTTGTCCCGATGTGTATATAAAATGAATAATAATATGGGGGTAACGAAAAAAAAATATTAAATCAAAAAAAACCCGTTTATTTCTTTTTTTTCGTTACCCAAGGATAAATGTAGGGGTTTGCAACGAAAAAAAGAATAAACTATTTTTTGTTTAATTTTTTTTTTTTCTTACCCCCATATTATCATTGTTTTATATACACATCGGGCACTTCTGTAGTCTTACATTTGTTTGGCCCATGTAAGTTTTTTTTTCAGATTGCATTAAAAAACCCCAAAGGGAGCGTCGCTCGCTCCCATTGGCCAAAAAACGGCCCCTCTTTTAACTTAGCCAATCACAGAGCGGGCTCGAATTTTCTTTTCCCCATAGAATCATGAGAAAGAGCTGCGCTCGATTGGCTAAGTGGGAGCCCCCGCCGCTTAAACCAATCAGCTGTTTCTGCATTTTTCTTATTTTGAACTTTTCCCGCCTTTGAATTGTTTGGTAAATTTTTTTCTCCATGGATAAAAGGGGAAATTGTCACCCATTCTGATTGGTCAATTCTCCTCCATGGTTTTTAAAGGGACATTGTCACTTCTATTTGATTGGCTGGTTTATCCCGCCAATGAGAATAGCTTA
Source organism: Phyllomedusa bahiana (assembly GCA_025379985.1). Taxonomy (NCBI): domain Eukaryota; kingdom Metazoa; phylum Chordata; class Amphibia; order Anura; family Hylidae; genus Phyllomedusa; species Phyllomedusa bahiana. The sequence continues at coordinate 241,559 of JAODAL010000093.1, forward strand.
AACGTTTGAATTACGTTTTTCCCAGCGATTCCTCTATTGAAATTTCCCCCTATGTAGCGCCGGGTCTCGGGGGAAAATCGCTTTGTTCGGGGGGATTTTTAATGTTTTATTTGAAAAAGAAGGGTTCGGTCTTTTCTTAATGTTTTATCTTAATAAAAATAATTTTTTGATTAATACTCATGCCGCCGGGGCCCGGTGCCGAGATTTCGTGGCCCATTTCCATAGACTTATGGGAGAAGTAGCTCCGCTCTGATTGGTGGGATAGCCCAAACCCCCGTAGTCAGCCAATAGCTCTTTTTTGTCTTTTTTACTGTATTTTGAACTTCCCCCCGTGGGGGTTCTGATTGGTCAATCCTTCCCCAAGGTTTTTAAGGGGTTTACTGTGCTCCTATTTGATTGGTGGTTTATGGACCAATGAGAATAGGTTTCAAATTTTTAATTACTGTATTTTCCCGGCAATTTCCCAAAATATAATTATTTTATTGCGCCGTTCTAGATTTTTGGAAAGTGTTTTTTTTTTTTTTATGTTTATTTTTTACGTTCGCTCTTTTCTGACATGTTTTCCGCCTTTATAAAGGCGTTTTTTTGGAAAATACTCCCGCTGCATGGAGCGGGAGCGCCGGTTTTCTGTCGCGTTTCTTTTTTTCCTCGCAGTTCCGTTCTTGCTTCACTTCGCCGCCCCCGGGAGATTTTAACCCAAAAAAAACCTGGTCTCTTGTCGGGCTGCCCGAGCGCGGGACTGCGCCTCGCTTTGCCGGGCTCGCCATGTACATGCCCGGATTTTTTTGAGCCGCTGGTCCCCGCCCCGGAACGCCCACCCCGCGCCCACCGCGCCCACTGCCCGACCCTTCATGCGGGGGGGCACCGGAAAAATGGCGAACCCTGCGCCCCAAACTGAAACCTACGTCCCACGGGGGGATTCGGGCCGGGGGGGAGTAACGCCGGGAAAAGGGCAAAAGCCCCGGTCATAATGCGCTCTATGTTCCTTTAGGCCAAAGGGGCTTTTTTCTGAAGTGCTGATCAGAATCAGTGTTTTTACCCCTGTCTATGCACCATTGGCCAGTCTGAGTAACATTACTTGTGGAAAGGGGCCATTGACATTGTTTTTCTGGAGGAAGTCCGGCTTCTTTGGACTTCTTTGGCAAGTGTGAATAGCCCCCCCTCTCCTTTTTGTTTGTATGTTTGTGTTCATATGTTGTTTTTGTATCCCAGCCGCTGAACCTTTGTATGTGACCGATCATTTATCAGTATTTCTTTCTGGTGGATGTCAGAGGTTGGCATATGGTATGACCTTGTCCCAGTCTTAAAGGAGTTGTCTCACCATGTTGTTTATCAGAGCCACAAGCAGCTTCAGATTCACAGTTTCTCATACACCCTAGTCAGGCTGTGAGTGGTTCTATAGCAGAGATTAGCATATCAGCTCTGTATTCCCAGCTTTTCTAATTGTACTGACATGACTGCAGGAGATGTAATCTATAGTACAGAGGGCTACAGAACTCAAAGTAAACAATCAAACGTAATTAACCTCCTTTGATTGTTAGAGATAAAACACTCTGTTCTCACACTGTGGTCCATCCTGGAGACCTCACTCCCTACTCTCTGACTAATCAGGAAGGGAGAGCAGGGCAGTAACCAGAAAAACCTGTGTGCACTCAGAGCAGATAAAATCTCTCTTAAATCCTGATTAAGGTAGTATCAAAAGAGGAATGTATTTGGAAAAAAGTTTAAAAAAAAAACCTTTCACTAGTTTTTTTCCCCCCCTGTAGGACAGAACAAGCTGTTCAGACCCGGTTTCCAGCGCTGTGTCCCTTATTCTGAAGATGCTGTGGTTTTCGTGTATTTAATGCTCAAATCAGCAGTTTTCAGCCCGAAGAGTCATTCGAAAGGTCCTTCAGATCAGTTTTTTTTTCCCCAACCTGGCCAATGGGGCAGCCCCACCCACCTCAAAAGACAACCCTGTTACTTTGAATAGGGAGAAACATGTGATTAAATGTCAGTGGGGCGGGGCTAGCCTTTGGTGGGCGGGGCTAACAAACCTACTCATAAAAAGATTTGGGGGTAAATGTCTAAAAAGCTGCATCTTACAGAAAAGGGACAAGCGTGGAAACAGCAGGTTGACACTGCTTGGCTGTCCTCACAAGAGGGCATAACCTATGTGACAGGTTCCCTTTAACTTAACATTCCCTACATGTTAAAAGTTAATCTTTGTAGTAAGACAACCCATTTAGGGAAAAACATTCCAAGTCTACTTGGACATGGCCACCACGTCTGGCATCTTGGTGATTGGAATTTCTTTATCATCAAGGACATTATTTTACCTATGCAAATAATGTTCAACAAAGCTGTGCCCCCCCCCCCCCCCACTTATTATCCCAATTTGAGGCACACTAGTCTAACATGTGAAAAAGGTACAACTTCACATTGTAAACGTCAGTACTTCCTAAAGCATAGATCATATATAATAATAAAAAATATTCTAAGACATTGCGGTCTATCCATAAAAAGTAATGTAAGCTACAGGAATTTGTAGTGAAGCCTATAAAGACATGTAATTACATATCTACTGGGAACAATTTCCTGCTATTGGATGACACAGTGGGTGCATTTATAAAAATTGGTGCCGATAGTGGAGTCGACGTGGAGTTAAAAAATGGCAAATAAGTGGACAGCATAGCGGTTAGATTTTTAGATTCGGTTGTAGACATGCTTCATGTGTAAATTGCAAACAACTTTTTATTCACAGAAAACTGCAAAACCCTTTAAGGGGCCCTTCAACCCCGGCTTATTCAAGCGTAATTTTCGGGAAAGGGGTTTGCCCAAGTTCAGCTTTAATAAGGGCAGGGCGGGGGGCTGCCCCCCGGCCCCCTAGACAGCCAATATCCGGGCGTTTTCCCCGGATAATGTGATGTCCTTTCTCCCCGTGGCGTATTCGCCCAGTGGTAGGAGAGGGAATCCCCGTTTCTATGAGCCTGTGGATTCCGTAAAAGGCTGGGACGGACCACCGTATTGATTTCAATAAGCCGTGTAGGGCCCCCCCTTTAGGCAACCGAGCATGACGGTCGAAGCATTTAACAAATTATGTAAAATAAAATCCCCTTTTGCCCTTACATGTGCAATAATGTCACCACAGTTCCTTAAGGGTGTATTCACTCCATGTTTTGTCATCTATTGCAGGTACCAGTGAGGATATGTGGAAACAAGAATCCCTATGGATGTGGCCTATAGAGTATAATAAAGCAAACATAATGGGGGACATGTATGTAAAATGTCTAGGATTAAGACTGCCTTTGTTGCTCATAGCAACCAATCACAGCTCATAGCATAAATAGAAACGATGTCCAGCATCTAAAAGCCGTATTTCTTTATTGAAAATTCAAGGGGTCAACAGCATCGATCCAAAACAAAAAAAAAAACGCCAACGCGTTTCAGGCCTCAGGGGCCCTTCCTCATGGCATAAAGACAAACTCACAAATACTACTTATATATAAGAAAAGTACAACCAATCACAGAGCAAGTTAAAAAACATGTGATCCAGACAGAGTTGAATACAAAATTTATATAAACAGATATATGGATAAAGGAAAAGGACATCTATACTAAACGAATCCCAAAAAAAAAGTAGTATTTGTGAGTTTGTCTTTATGCCATGAGGAAGGGCCCCTGAGGCCTGAAACGCGTTGGCGTTTTTTGTTTTGGATCGATGCTGTTGACCCCTTGAATTTTCAATAAAGAAATACGGCTTTTAGACGCTGGACATCGTTTCTATTTATGCTTTGCTGCTGCTGTCCTGCATTGTCCGGGCGTCTTCATATCGGTGAGCTGGTATCCCTTCTCTTCTACTTGTACTTTGGATCCCTCTACCGTGCACCCGATAAAAGCCTCAAATATATACATATATCAAGTGTTCCATCATGGACAACAGCATGAAAATGGCACCTGAAACGGAGGATAATGAGTTAATCAGCCTGAAGGCTGTGGATGACTGCCGTAGCCGAATGAACCAGGTGGCCAAAATTTTCAACGATCCGGAAACAAACACTCAGGACAGAGTTGATTTACAAATCTGCATGTCACAGATGGAGAAACTACTCACCAAAGAGGTAAAGACCTGGTGGGATCTCACCACGTTAGAAAACTATAGAGATAAAATGATGATACCCCGTGGTTTGAGAATGAGGAAATTACCCACGTTCCAATATGATATGGACTTTCAAACCAAGTGGAATTCCATCTTAACTGACTGCTCTCTTAAATTGATGGACCTTATTATTTCTTATGAAACCTCGTTGTTAAGGGACATAAAAACAGAAATTAAGAGTTTACAGGAACGTATTAGTCCCTTTTCAGCTATACCGTCCTTTACACAACTAGATGCACGCATGAAATCTAGTATTGCCAAACTTGAGAAATCAATCATTGAAATTAAGCAAACCAAGTTCCTGAGAGATCTGGAGGACTACAAGTCAGATAATGTCTACCCTGCCTTTGTTCCACCGACGCCCAGATCTATCCTGAAAAGACAAGGATCTTACAGAAAACGTAGGGAAGCTCATGTCAATTTCGGTCCATATGAACATGATTCATCAGATACTGCGTCCGACACAAATGATCGCAGAACACAGATTAAAGAACAGCTATTTCCACCTACCCCTCCGGCTGCTACATCCTCTACACCTGCACCACGGAAACTTCCAAAAAACGACGTGCAGGCAGGAAACACAGACGGAGAGCAGAGGTTTCCACGACGACAGGTAAAATCCAAGTATCGGAAGAACATTCATTGACTGTATTAAATTTGTCAGCTAAGATCCTGACCACAGACCAGATTTCAGTCTTGTCTTATGGACTTTCTTTTTCTCCTACCAACCATTTTGATTTATTCTCCACAATACTTGATGTTAATCGATTTATTAGGAAGTTGACTGTCAAGAAGCATTTTTCTGGTGTCTCGATAACCCCCAATGACGTAAATAATGATATTGACACCGATATAGTGTGTGAAGGGGAGGATGTTGTTGATATACCAGAAAGTGCTTGTGACACCACTTATGCTAGCTTCAATTTTGTGGAGCAGGTAACCATAAATGCTTTGAATGAATTGAGACAGGATAATATTGATGGTTGCATTAATGTTTCAAATAATTTTCAGGTAACTAATCCTACCTTTTATCCAGTCCATGCAAGGTCTCAAGCAGCTGACCGATTTCAGGAAATTGTCGAAATGGAATTGTGTGATCTGCAAAGAGCCATCCTCAGCCATAATAACATGTATGTTAAACGTGATAATTTAACAAAAAATCAACGAATGGCTTTGAATGCACTGTCGAAAATGACGGATATTGTCATACGACAGGCAGACAAGGGGGGATCGGTTGTCATCCTGGATAGGGGTCTATATGAGCGTCAGAATTTATTACTACTCCAGGATGTACAAACCTATCTCCCCTTGCCTGGTGACCCTACTGTTGACTTCAATGAACAATTGGGAAAATTGGTGGAATATGGTATGTCTTTGGGAGCTCTCACTGAGAAACAAGCGCAATTTATTGTCATTAAATATCCATCTACACCAATTTTCCACTCTTTTCCCAAAACACATAAAAAGGTCTTTCCCCCTCCCCTAAGACCGATTGTGTCAGGCATATCGTCCATTACTGAACATCTTGGTGAGTGGGTAGATAGCCTTTTGCAACCCCTTATTGCTAACATCCCCGGCTTTATCAAGGACTCTAAACATGTCCTGACTTCACTTTGCAAACATCAATGGCAATCAGATTTTGTGTGGATCTCTGCGGATGTTACGTCCCTTTATACAAGTATTCCAAATAATTATGGTCTCGTTGCCGTTTTATGGTTTTTGGACATGTATAGTGATTATTCATATAATCTCAAACAATTTTTGATTGAAGCTATTTTCTTTCTACTTAACCACAATTACTTTGTGTTTGCCGGTAAAAAAAATTTCTCCAAATTACAGGAGCGGCAATGGGGGCCAAATTTTCACCATCTTATGCCATCATTTTTATGGCTTGGTGGGAGAGCCTTTATATTTTTAATCAATTTAATCCTTTCTTTCATCATATTCAGTGGTATGGTCGCTTCATTGATGATCTGGTCATTATTTGGAGGGGAGATGTCGCGACCATACCGCTGTTTATGGCATATCTTAATTCCAATTTTGTCGGTCTTAGGTTTACTTGTTTTCATGACCTTTTGAGTATCCCCTTTTTGGATTTGCTTTTGATCGGTGACGTTGCATCCTCAGCTATCCACACTGAATCGTATAGGAAAGACACGGCAGGTAATGCCATATTGCATGCACACTCTAATCACCCGTTACATACCATACGGGCAATACCAGTGGGTGAACATATTCGTTTAAAAAGAAATAATTCACAGGTTTCCTCATATCAGAAAGGTATGATTGCTTTACAGGAAAGATTGAAAAAACGTCAATATCCTATCTGGATGTTAAAGGCAGCGGAAACAAAAGTGGCAAATACTGCACGGGATACTTTGTTGCAATATAGTAGTGTGAACAGGGAAAATAAAAAACGTGATCCCTTAAAATCTCAACTAGTTTTTTCCACTACGTATTCACAAGAATTTAAACAGATATCCCAAATTATCTATAAACATATGCCAATTCTGTATAATGACCCTGAATATTTTAAAATTTTGAGTAAAGGAGTTAAATGTATTCCTAAAAAAAGTTTAACATTGGGTAATATATTGTCACCATCACTTTTACCCACTTTGACACCAAAACCCACTTGGTTAAAGTTTAAGGGTTCCTTCAAATGTTCCCACACTAGATGCATTTGTTGCTCAGCAATGAAAGTCGTGACAAATTTCTCCTCATATGCTAATGGGGAGAGCTATAATATTAATAGCTATATTAATTGTAACTCGACATTCATTGTTTACCTGGTGTCATGTGAACAATGCCGTAAGCAGTACGTTGGATCTACTTCATGTACGTTGAAAACCAGGATACGCAGACATTTATCCGATGTGAGGTCTAATGACTTCCGTCGTATTTCTGCAGTTTCGGCACATTGTATCCAGTTTCATCAATGTGAAACGGATACTCTAACTGTGACTGGTCTTGAGAGGGTTACACCTCCATGAAGGGGAGGAGACCGAATCCAGAAGCTTCGCACTCGTGAAGCTTATTGGATTTTTGTAATTAAAACGTATAAACCTGTTGGTCTTAATAAAACAAAATTTTTAATTTTACATTACTGTCAATTTTTTTTTTTTTTTTTTTTTTTTTTTTTTGGGATTCGTTTAGTATAGATGTCCTTTTCCTTTATCCATATATCTGTTTATATAAATTTTGTATTCAACTCTGTCTGGATCACATGTTTTTTAACTTGCTCTGTGATTGGTTGTACTTTTCTTATATATTAGTAGTATTTGTGAGTTTGTCTTTGTGCGATGAGGAAGGGCCCCTGAGGCCTGAAACGCGTTGGTGTTTTTTGTTTTGGATCGATGCTGTTGACCCCTTGAATTTTCAATAAAGAAATACGGCTTTTAGACGCTGGACATCGTTTCTATTTATGCTTTGCTGCTGCTGTCCTGCATTGTCCGGGCGTCTTCATATCGGTGAGCTGGTATCCCTTCTCTTCTACAATCACAGCTCATAGCAACCAATCAGAGCGCCCCTTTAATTTTTTCAGAGCACTCTATGAAATGAAAGGGGAGCTCTGATTGGTTGCTTTGGGCAACAAAAAAAGTCTTAGGCCATGTTCACATGGCTTAAAATGGGCCATATTTCGGTCCGTAATTACACGCCGAAGTGCGCAAATTACAGGCTGAAAACGGCCCATTCATTACGGTAATCCACAGTTCTCATAGAGAACTATGGATTACGTCTCCTCTCCCTGCTCGGAGAATCCGCCGGGCGGGGAGATAAGTGACATGTGAATTACTAGCGGCGTATACGCGCCGCTGGTAATGCAAGTCAATGGGCCGGCGAAGTGCCGGCCCCCCGCTCCCGTCCACACGGCGTAATTGCGGGGCGTAATTACGTCCCGCAGTTAAGCCGTGTGAACCTAGCCTTAGACCGAGAGTTTTCATATATGTCCCCATAGTCTCTATTGGACTACATGTCCTATGTTTCCCGGCGGTACATTTTATATGTGCAGGATACAAAAGCATGGTCTACCACTTGTGTCTGACACACACTGGGGTAGATTTATTATTACTGTCTAATTGTTAATGTAAAGTTAGACTGGACAGTCTTACAATGCACCACATTTATCATGTCTTGTAGAGCGTGATGAGGAGAAAGCAATGACAATGATTACTAAAGATGCCATACTGGATTATCTCACTGAAAATAAATGTATAACGCCATTCCAGCATGGGTTTATAAAGGATCGGTCCTGTCAGACTAATCTCATCAGCTTCTATGAGGAAGTTAGTTCTAGACTGGATCGTGGTGAAGCACTGGATGTCATATATCTAGATTTTTCTAAAGCATTTGATACGGTGCCACATAAAAGGTTGGTAAGTAAAATGAGAATGCTTGGACTGGGGTAAAATGTGCGCGAGTGGGTAAGTAACTGGCTCAGTGATAGAAAACAAAGGGTGTTGATTAATGGTACATACTCAGACTGGATCCCTGTTACTAGTGGGGTATCAGAGGGGTCAGTATTGGGCCCTATTCGCTTTAATATATTTATTAATGACCTTACAGAAGGATTTCATAGTAGAATATCAATCTTTGCAGATGATATTAAACTGTGTAAAGTATTTAACACAATAGAGGATAATATTCTATTACAAATGGATCTGGATAAGTTGGAGGCCTGAGCAGAGAATTGGCAGATGAGGTTTAACACAGATAAATGCAAGGTTATGCACATGGGGAAGAGAAATCCATTACATGATTACATGTTAAACAGAAACACTCTGGGTAAAAGTGACTGGAGAAGGACTTGGGAATCCTGGTGGACAGTAAACTTAACTGTAGCACTCAGTGTCAGGCAGCAGCTGCCAAGGCAAATAGGATCATTAAAAGGGGCATAGAGGCACACGATGAGAACATTATTCGCCCATTATATAAATCGCTGGTTAGACTACACATGGAATTTTATGGACAGTTTTGGGCACCAGTGCACAGGAAAGACATTGTAGAGCTTGAACAGGTTCAAAGACAGGCAACAAGACTGGGTGGACTACAATACCCAGAAAGATTAGCAAGATTGGGGTTATTTAGTTTAGAGAAAAGACGGCTTCAGGGGAACCTAATAAATATCGCCCACTATCTCAGTAGAAAAATTACTACTTGTAGCGTTTACAAGCCCAGTGCACTGCATTGTCTCTGGGCCTATAATACTTTTAAATGACCCTGCCTTCCCCTCTACCTATGAAGGTGCCCTAAGCGGTTAAACATTGGAATCTAAATCATGTATTTGATATTCCTCAAAGTGATGTTAGATTAGAAGAAAGATCCTTTCTTTTTTCTAGAAACACTGAAGCTCTTTGGAATGGGTTTAATTCTCTTGAATGGGGCTAAACTGCAATACCAGATACAGACCATGCACAAGAGAGGTGCTGTTTTTAGGAAATAAATGTAGACTATTGTTTTCCTAATTGCATAAACCACCTACAATATAATTCTTATTATTTGTTTGGATAACTTTCATGTGTTTCCACTGACCACTGCTGGCTTGACTTCCCACAGGCCAGTCACAATTAACACATAATTGTCTTTTATTGCCATAGTTTTTGGAATAATTGATCACCCTTGCAGATGTGCGGTATGTTGGGGGTTACACAAATGCATTCCTGATCTGTCAAGAAGATTGCGGTAATAACAGAGCTGCCGCTGTCATGGAAACGTGCACCAATTCCTTATGATCTTATATACTTGTAATGAGAAAGGAAAATCACTTTTAAATAAACACCTTAAAATTGCTTGGAGAAAATGACTTTGTTCAAACTTGTCTTATTGCAAACAAATCAGTTTGTTTTTAGGCACAGAAAACCCCGAGGTCTATTTGTACAAGGAGATTACATATTAGATATTCTGATTAAATACGACACTTGGAGAGAAATAATTAGATTTCTAGATGGTGGAGCGCGGTCTCCTAGAGCGGACCGTCCTGTATCTGCATGGCTGCTTCCTTTCAGAAGGTTTATATGAAGAGCGAGTGTCTGCCCGTAAAAAGTATGGGGAAAAGCTATTTTATCAGGGGCGTTGCTAGGCTGGTTTATTCGGAGCACAAGCCCCGAATGAAACAGCCTGTGCCCCGAATCTATTACTTACCAACTGTCCCGGATGGTCCACGAGCCTCCCGCAAATAGGGGAAGTTTCCTGGACCCAGGGACAGCTGGTAAATATCCTGCAGCCCAATAGCAGCCTGGAGCTCTTTAATCAAGAGCAGCGCAGGGGCAGCGTCATCAGACACTGCCCGAAAGCACTGAATGCGGGGGCCGCCCGCCCGGCAGCTACACTGTGAAGCCTGTGCTCACAGTCTGATTGATGGGTGAGGGGCCGCGGAGCAGGCAGAAAAACTATTTGTCCCGTGCCGGCTTCCTCCTCCCCCCCTCCCCTCTGTACAATGCTAGAGGGTCGGCGAGGAGAGGCTGGAGGGAGGGGGTGAGCCACCAAGAGAGAAGAAGCCCTCACATCACTGCCAGCTAACCCTGAGCAGGGTACAAAGGGTCAGCAGCTGCTGGAGATCAGAAGATTGTACCTGCTTTCTCCCACAGTTTTTCTGCCTCCTGCTGTGGTGTCCCCTCTGTGCTCTCCATAGAGAAATTCCCCAATATAGGCCTCGTTCACACGGCTTATTTGGGCACGGATTGGCGCCGTACTCCGCGCCGGATTTGCGCTTCAGTACGGCGCCAATCCGTCCCTGTCATTACGGTAATCCACTGCTCTCATAGAGAACAGTGGATTCCGTTGCTCCTCCCGCTCGGCGAATCCGCCATGGGGGGAGAAAGTGACATGCACATTATTTACGGCGCATTGTCTATGGGGCCGGGAGCGGCGCCCCCGCCGCGCTCCGGCCCCGCCCCCGTCTCGCCCCTTATTCACGGCGGATTTGTGAGCTCAATACGGCTCACAAATCCGTCGGGAATAAGCCGTGTGAACACGGCCATACAGTGCAGAGTGTCCTGCAGGGCAGGGTGACCCCTCCACCATATACAGAGCAGGCAGGTCTTTATTCTTTTCATTTTGGGTCACACTGTGCTGTGGCCCCTTTTGGGACCTCTGTTGGGGTATGTGAAAATATGGGAAAAACATATCCCAACAGATCCCGCAACGTGTCCAGAGGGGACAACAGCACAGACATGGTCACTTTTGGACTGTGTGTGTTCTGTTTTGTAAATGCTTCCTGTGCTGGACACAACAGTGCGGTCAGCAGTGCTATTTTGTCCAGGTCAGAAAGCTTTTCTTACTTTGCCTTGTGAGAGCCTTTTTCTGGAACGAGTTGTATTTTTGATGGTACCACTGAATGCACCGTATGTACATAAAATAAAAATTCTTTGTCAGTTGGAGTTAGGAAATAATACAACTGTGCAATTTTTTAGGAGTTTTAATTGTTCTGGAGTTCATTGTGTGATATAAATGACATATTCTCTATATTCTGCAGATCAGAACAATTTTTGTGATAAAATATATGTCTACTTTAGGCCTGATAAACATCTGTATCAGAGGTGAAAAACTAAAGCCAGAGGGATCGGTTCACTGCAGACACCCACGGCGTCCAACGGATCCTATTCATTACAGTGGGTCCGTCAATTTTCTGCTGTGGTGTCTGTAGTTGAGAAGGAAGAAATAGTGGCTGTGGATTTTTTCTGTCTGAACAACAAAAACTATGGCAGAGCTCTGATGGATCCACAGCAAAAAACCTCTGAGGCCAATGTGAACCAGGCCTTACAGGGGGGTTTCAGAACTACTTGTAGTTTATCAGTCCATAAAGGGAGGATTTAAAAATAAAATATTTACCTTGTGAACCCACTAATTCAAGTGTCGCAACAGTTCCTTGTGCAGCCATTTACAGGCCATGGTAGTGACTTGTAATTGGCTGCACATTGCAGATTCACAGTGAGCTAATGTGGATGTGAATTTTCCCCTTCTATTTTATGATAAGTATACGTTCTTTTAGATTCTTTTTTCAACAGTTATTGAAACAGGCATACAATTAGTGACAGGGATATAAGTTTCTCTGTAAAAATCCATGCCACAGCTCACAATGGGGCGTGAAAAATGCCATGTGAACCCAGCCCTACCGAGCAAAACATAACACAGAGGGCCCGGGCCCCGGATGTTTTGGGACCCTATCAACGCCCCTGTATTTTATGTAAAACCCCCTCAAAAGACAAAGGGACATTCCTTTTGTCTAGAGAAAAAAGGATTCAATCTCCAGAAGAGAAAAGCCTTCATCAGTATGAGAACTGTGAATCTGTGGAGCAGCCTGCCTGAGGAGCTGGTCACAGCAGGAACAGGTGGGGATTTCAAGGAAGGCTTAGATAACCACTTAAAACTAAGTAATATTAGTACTTAGGTAGCTGTATAAAATATCTGGATCCAGTCTAATGGCAATTTTGGAATCAGCAATTAAATATTCTTTAAGAGCAGTTTGGTTCATGCCTTATGGGTTTCAAAGTCTTTAGCACCGTGGAAACAAAGCTACAAAAATTCCCCTCCCTTCATCCACATTTTTCCCCACCCTTAGTTGAATTTGATGGACATATGACTTTTTTTAACTGTGCTATGTAACTATAAGGTTAACCCCTTACCGACATTGGACATATGGATACGTCCCGATGCCAGTAAGGGGTAGTGCGATCCCGCTACATAGCTGCCTTTAGCAGCTAACACCCGGCGGTTACAAAGCACTGTTTATCCCTTTAGATGCGGTGGCAAATATGGCCCCGGTCATTCTTAATTCTAAATGTGTTTAACATAAAAAACGTGAGTTAAACAATAAGTTATTTTACACAGCGATTTTTGGAGGGTGTCACAGCTTGTCTCAGAGACTGCTTCTCTTACGTTCTAATTCTGATTTTGTGGGGTATTTGAACTGAAGTCCTGTGTGCGTCTAATGCAGCTGCATATGCACTCACCGGCCACTTTATTAGGTACGCTTGTCCAACTGCTCGTTAACACTTAATTTCTAATCAGCCAATCACATGGCGGCAACTCAGTGCATTTAGGTATGTAGACATGGTCAAGACAATCTCCTGCAGTTCAAACCGAGCATTAGTATGGGGAAGAAAAGTGATTTGAGTGCCTTTGAACGTGGCATGGTTGTTGGTGCCAGAAGGGCTGGTCTGAGTATTTCAGAAACTGCTGATCTCCCTGGGATTTTCACGCACAGCCATCTCTAGGGTTTACAGAGAATGGTCCGAAAAAGAAAAAACATCCAGTGAGCGGCAGTCCTGTGGGTGGAAATGCCTTTTTGATGCCAGAGGTCAAAGGAAAATGGGCAGACTGGTTCGAGCTGATAGAAAGGCAACAGTGACTCAAATAGCCACCCGTTACAACCAAGGTAGGCAGAAGAGCATCTCTGAACGCACAGTACAGCGAACTTTGAGGCAGATGGGCTACAGCAGCAGAAGACCACACCGGGTGCCACTCCTTTCAGCTAAGAACAGGAAACTGAGGCTCCAATTTGCCCAAGCTCATCGAAATTGGACAGTAGAAGATTGGAAAAACGTTGCCTGGTCTGATGAGTCTCGATTTCTGCTGCGACATTCGGATGGTAGGGTCAGAATTTGGCGTCAACAACATGAAAGCATGGATCCATCCTGCCTTGTATCAACGGTTCAGGCTGGTGGTGGTGGTGTCATGGTGTGGGGAATATTTTCTTGGCACTCTTTGGGCCCCTTGGTACCAATTGAGCATCGTTGCAACACCTTGTGGAATCAATGCCACGAAGAATTGAGGCAGTTCTGAAGGCAAAAGGGGGTCCAACCCGTTACTAGCATGGTGTACCTAATAAAGTGGCCGGTGAGTGTACATTTTAATGCTATCTGCTCAGTTCTTGAGCACATTGAATATCCAAGGGTTATCTAAGCCTGTTCCTGTTGTATTCAGTTAAAGAAACAGCGTTTTTACAATCCAAATACCACTTCATTTTTGGTTGCTCATTTCTTTTGCGCAATTTAGATCCAAGGGTTAATTAAGCGTTGTTCTGCTGTTGTGGTCACTAAAAGAAACGTTCTTTTTCACCGCCAAAAAAGAAATTTTGCCTGTAGCATAATTCACAACCAAAGGTAATTACAAGTTTTTCTGTTGTTGTGTACCGTAAAATACACGCCATTTTAACACGCTACAAAGCTGGTGATTTTTGGTTGCTCATTTATTTTGCGCAATTTAGATACAGGGGTTTATTAAGCGATGTTCTGCTGTTGTGGTCACTAAAAGAAACGTTCTTTTTTCACCTCCAAAGAAGAAATTTTGCCTGTAGCATAATTCATATCCGAAGGTTAATTAAGCCTGTTTGTGCTTTTATATTCAGTAAAATACACAGTGTTTTTAAACGGCACATACAAGTAAATTTTTCCTGCCCATTTGTGGAGCGCAATTTATATCCAAGGGTTACCCAAGCTTGTTAGTGGGTTCATTTAGAGTCAAATACAGGGTGTGTATTTATCATATACAGATATCTTCATCAAACAGTGTCTGTACATTTTCGAACAAACAGTATGTCAGACAGAGAGGTGGCAGGCTCTTCACCTGCGAGTGGCAGTGGCACAAACATTCCTGGAGCAGGCCCAGGTCGCAGCACAGCAAGGGGACGTCGCAGCAGGGGTCACTTGGTGAGGCCAGAACTGCCGCTGTCATCTAGCTGCCGTGTGTTGTTCAGCAACCCAATGGTTCTTGATTGGTTGACTAGGTCATCCACTTCCTCCCAGATGACATCTGACAACCCCAGCCAAGAGTCGGTGGGAACGTCAGACACAACCCTTAGTTGACATGGCCCAGGAGCTGGTCAGCGGCCCTCACCTGTCCTCAACCCGCCATGTTCCCATCCGGTTCCCTCAGCCAGAGATCTGCTATGTGGTCTGGGCTCAGCACCACTATATAGCGAGGATGAACAATTTAAGGAGGGCAGTCAGCAGCTACTTGGTAGCGAAGAAATGGGGCCAATATCCCCTGCTTCATGCAGTAGGCGGCAAAGTATAGATGTTGAGAGCGGCATGGGAGGTCATGTTGTGAGGGGTCAGCCTCTGCATACCAAGACTGGTGATGAGGACAGCAGTGACGATGAAACACAAATCGATGATGATGTAGCCGACCGCACTTGGGAGCCGGGTGAAGCAAGGGCTTCATCATCGTCAGGAGAAGAGGGCGTCAGCTTGCGCGTCAGGCAGCGGCGCAGCCAGCAAGTGGGTCGTGTGGCCGTGAGTCAGCAGGGTAGCAGCAGTGTGAGGTCGGGAAGCCAAGCGGCCACGGGGTTAGAAAAACCCGCTTCGCAGGTCCAAGAATGTAGCAGCACAGGGGCTCAGCGATGGCGACGGCGGTAGTAGTCACTCGTGCGGAGCGTTGGGGGTTAAAATCAGATATTCGGCGGTGTGGGCAGTTCTTTTGCTAAGACACCGGAGGAGCCGAATATGGGTATATGTAGAATTCTGTGGGCAGAAAGTGAAGCGTAGCCAGGGAGCTAACGTTAGAAACCACGGCCCTGCGTCAACACATGCACCCGTCACCATCCGGTGGCCTGGGAGAAACTTTGGCTCAGATGTGGGGGTTTCCCATCCTGCCGCCGCAGCAGCAGCGCCCAGTGGCATGCATCCAAATTGCACCCAGTCAAGGCTCCACCACCTCTGCAAAAGGGGAAAGCTGTTTCTCTTTGCCATCATCCCCCGGTCCAGATGCCCCTGCTCCTCTCTATCATGGCGCCAGCAGTCGTTCAGCGAGGCGATTTCAAAGAGACAACAGTATGCGCCCAAAACCATCCAAAAGGTGCAGAAGCGACCGTGCTCCTGTCCAAGTTGTTGGTACTGCTTTCCTCCCTTTCCAAATGGTGGACTCTGCACCGTTCAGAGAAGCTAATGGTTTTGTGCTGAGCCGAGATGGAGATTTTCCAAGCCGTAATTTCTTTTCCAAAAGGCGGGTTCCCAAAGCACTTCATAAATATGTAGAACAAAAAGGGGGGCCAGTGCTTGAGCTTATGGGTTTTGGGTTCCAAGGTGCACGGCCAGCGCGGACGTCTGGAGCTGTAACTACGGTCGGGCCAGTACAGTCCTTTAGGCCCACTGGGTGAATGTGCTTCCTGCCCAGGCACACCAACAATTTGGACAGAAGACCCCGTTTCTCCTCCACGTTGCCCAAACTGGGGCTCCTGCGCCAATGTCCGCCTCCCTCCTCCCACCACCACCACCATTCAGCCCCACAAGTATTGCTCCATCATCCCACAGGGTGTAGGGCACAGGGGTTTGTTATGCACCTGGCCCTTGCCTCGGCGAACGAAGTCACAGAGGGGAGGAACTGCTCCGTCATGCAGCAAGAAATCGATGTGTGGCTTTCTCCGCCCCAAACTGCTAAATCGGAACCATGGTGATGGACAATGGGAATAAAAATGGTGTCACGCTGCACCGAGGAGGGATGGTCATTGCTCCCTGCATGGCGCACGTGTTCAATCTGGTTGTGAAAAGGTTCCTGAAGTCTTCCAACCGATCTTCAGAAGATTCTGAAAATGTCCAGGAAACTGTGCATGCACTTCACCCATTCTTACAAAGTCAGGAACACCCCTCCTCGAGTTGCAAGCGGCAGAACGGCCTCCCCCAACACAACTTGATATGCGATGTTTCCACCCGTGGAATTCCAGCCTGCACATGTTGGACCAACTGTATGAACAGAGAAAGGGCCCAAATTAACGATTTTTTGTGATCCAGGCGGACAGGAGTAACTCCCTGTGTAACTTTGATGTCAGCAGTGGCAGTTTCATGCGTGCACCTGCCGTTTGTTGGGGGCCATTCGAGGAGGCAACGTTATTTGTAAGTCGCCAGGACTACGGGATGAATAACGTCATTCCACTGCTTCATGTCCTGGAACAGATGCTGAAAAATCTATCTGGGCAGGGGATGGAGACGTGGCGATACATCTCGCGGCCATGTGAGTCCGGTGGGGACTGAAATGGAGGAGGAGGAGGACATTGGAGCAGAAGCATTGTCTGGTAAAAATGAGTGGATTTTCTACCCAGGTGACAAGAGAGGAGGAGCAGGAGGAGCTTGGAGGAGGTTAATGGAGATGAGGAAGATGAGGCAGATGACCCCCAAGCACCGTGGAGTATACGTGGAGATGGAGGCAGGGGAAACCCCCGGAGTCACTTGTGCAGATGGCCCGCAAGATGCTGATTTGCCTGGCTAGTGACAGCCGAATAGTCACCATCCGGCAGAGGGATGACTTCTGGCTCTCCACAAGATTGGACCCTCGCTACTGGTTCAAAATGGGAGCCTTTTTCCCAGCTGCTGAGAGGGAGGACAAACTCAAATACTATAGGGAAATCCTCCGTGTCGTTGGCCGCTGCCTATGTGCGGGATCGTCCTCCTCTGGGCAGGTCTGACCGGGGGGTTCTTCAGCGCTCACATATTACTGCCGTGGCTGCTGGGGGAAGGTGAGGGGGTGGTAAGAGCAGTACCAGCTCCACCAGCAGCAACCTTAAGTCTGGAGTCACTGATGAGCAGCTTCCTTCACCCGCCTAGTGAGGAGGGCAGTCGCCAGCAGCAGCAGGACTTGGAGCAGACCCTGAACCAACAGGTCGTGGCCTACTTGGACAGCACTCTGCTACCCCAGTTAGAAGATCCGTGGATACTGGGCAGCCAAACTGTATGTGTGGGCCCCCAACTTGCCGAGTTTGCAGTGGAGAAACTGTCTGCCTGGCCCGTAGTGTGGCATCAGAGTGGGTGTTCAGTGCGGCGGGGCCATCGTTTACCAAGGGAACCCGCTTGTCCACGGGAAAATGTGGAACGACTGACCTTTGTCAAGATGAATCAGGTGTGGATTGGCCAGGATTTCCACACACCAATGCCTTAGGCGTCAGGACTACATCAGCCCTGACGCCTCACCCAAAAATTTTGAGAAATGAGTCGGGTTCAAACTACCGCCTCAGCCACTATTCTGATGCCGCCACCCGCCTGATGCCACACATCTGCTGACAGTTTCTCCATCTGCCACCAACCATCTTTACCAGGGACTGGTATTGGCACCCACCTCCACACTCTGTCATTGTGCCCCTCTATGACCTCATGTGCCTGCTTTCTGTGGCTGTTGCCGGCCCTCCACACTGTGTCATTGTACCACTCTCTGAACTCATGCTGCTGCTGCCGTCACCTCCACTCTCTGTCATTGTGCCACTCTGGGGGCCTACTCCTGTTTTTGCCACCTCCAGAATTTTCATTGTGCCAACTGTCTGACCTCATGCTTTCTGCTGTGGCTGCTGCCGTGACATACACAATGTGGCAATGTGGCACTGTCTGACCTCATGCGTCAGCTGTGGCTGCTGCCGTGCCCTCCACCACTTGTCCCTTGTGGCCACTCTGTGGCCTACTACTGTTTTTGCCACCTCCAGAATGTCATTGTGCCACTGTCTGACCTCATGCTGCTGCTGTGGCTGCTGCCGTGCCCTCCACACTCTGTCACTGATGTTGCCAACTGAGCTCTCAGCTTGTTTTTTTCCAGCTTTCGCTGCCATTACTTTATCAGGCTACATTCCCGCTTCAGTTTTTTGGTCAGTTTTGCCCTCTTAAGTGCCCAGGGCATTTTATAGTGAAGCGATTCTAAGAGCGGCGGCAGTCATCTGCGTGTCATACTAAAACACAACATTGTATGAAGACCAAACCAAGCTCCCTCTGCAGATTTAAGCATGGCACAACGTTCTACAGCACCCTGCAGGCTCTGTGCAGCCTGGAAATAGCTGTTTTTTAACGCGGTTCGTCCCGAAGCAATTCGGACCAAAACGAATTTTGTCGCAAAATTCGGCGAAGTCACCGAATCGAATTTTTGAGAAATTCGGCCATCTCTAGTCAAAGACATAGATATTATGTTAAAACAAAAGCTGATGCAAAGAACTTGTATGTATGTAATAAGAAAAGAACATGAAAAATCGTCAAGAGTATCCATCAACAAAAAATATTCAGAAGTAGATAAAAATGGCATAAGAAAGAAAAAACAACAACAATTCGTCCCTAGAGGTAAAAAGTACCCAAGGAAGTCCTTCACAGGTAACAATAATTATCACCATACGCGTATAGCTAATCATATCTTATGGAGATAAAAAAGATTTGATAATTAGATTGATCATTGCTTACTATTCACTAATCGGAGTGAATTTTTAGTTCACCCAATGTCCTTGCTACATTGGTACTACTATGTCTGTTGGAATGTCATTACTACTATTACTAAGAAGTTGAAAATAAAGTCTCTCCATGTTGCAAAAAGTTGAGTTCTTCCGTTTGCTCAGTTTCTAATCTCTCCATGTGTATGTAGCGTGTAACCTGTTGTGTGACCTATGTAGGATTTTCAGTAGAAAGCTACTTCGTTAGAATGCATCGCTTAGGCGTTAGAAGAAAAATGTGTCTGGCATGTTTCACAGGGTTGTCCTACTAATGGAACACAAGAGACTGGGGAATCTTAATTGTATCCCATATGAGATTACCTAACTGACAACAAAAGGTTTGCGTGGTCGTATAAGAACATAGCTCATGTGTAAGACCGGTCTTTTCCTGGCTGCCTTAAGGACATTTATTATTATTATTATTATTTATTTTAGAGCGCCATTTGTTCCAGGGCGCTGTACATTCAGGGGGTTACATACATTACATAAGTCAAACATTTACACTAGTGACAATCTCTGACTAACAGCAGGTTATAGGGGCGAGAGGGCCCGGCCCGCGAAGGCTTACAATCTACAAGGAAGGGGAAAGAGACAGAAGGTGAGGGGCAGACATGTTTGTGGGGTGTAGTGACAGCGGGGTTATTCCAGGTTGTAGGCTATCCTGAAGAAATGGGTTTTCAGGTTGCTTTTGAAGCTGGTAAAAGTTGGGGAGAGTCTGATGTGTTGGGACAGCGAGTTCCAGAGTATGGTGGAGGCACGAGAGAAATCTTGGAGACGGTTGTGTGAGGAGGTGACAAGAGGAGAGCAGAGAAGAAGGTCCTGTGAGGAGCGGAGGTTGTGTGAGGGAGAGTATCTGGAGATTAGAGCAGAGATGTATGGAGGGGAGAGGTTATGGAGAGCCTTGTAGGTCATGGTTAGTAGCTTGAAATTAATGCGCTGGGCAATGGGTAGCCAGTGCAGGGATTGGCAGAGGGGAGAGGCAGGGGAGTAGCGAGGAGAGAGGTGGATAAGACGGGCGGCAGAGTTGATGATGGATTGAAGGGGAGCAAGAGTGTTAGATGGGAGGCCGCAGAGAAGGATGTTGCAGTAGTCAAGGCGGGAGATGACAAGGGCGTGGACCAGCATTTTTATAGTGACAGGGTTAAGGAATGAGCGGATGCGAGAGATGTTTTTCAGGTAGAGGCGGCAGGTGGAGGTGAGGGTTTGGATTTGGGGTTTGAAGGACAAAGCGGAGTCGAGTGTTATCCCAAGACTTGCGGGACCGGTGAGAGTGTAGAGCCATTGACTATGATAAAGAGATCAGGGGTGGGGATGGAGTGCGACGGTGGGAAGATAATGAATTCAGTTTTCTCTACATTCAGTTTTAGGAGACAGGAGGAGAAGAAGGAGGATATGGATGACAGGCAGTCTGGGATCCGGGACAGTAGAGAGTTGATGTCTGGGCCAGAGATGTAGAGTTGGATGTCATCAGCATACAGGTGGTACTGGAAGCCATGTGATGCTATGAGCTGACGCAGACCAAGAGTGTAGATAGAGAAGAGTAGTGGGCCCAGGACTGACCCCTGGGGGACACCAACAGAGAGGGCGAGAGGAGGAGGTGGTGCGAGAGCGAGAGACACTGAATGTCCGATCAGTGAGGTATGAGGAGATCCAGGAGAGGGTCAAGTCAGTGATGCCAAGGGATGAGAGGATTTGTAGCAGGAGGGAATGGTTAACAGTGTCAAAGGCGGAGGACACTCTAAGAGGAGAAGCACAGAGTAGTGACGTGAGGCTTTAGCGGTTAATAGGTCGTTGGTGACTTTGGTTAGGGCGGTTTCTGTAGAGTGATGGGATCGGAAACCAGGTTGCAGTGGGTCAAGAAGAGAGTTGGAGGACAGATGGGAGGACAGTTGAAGGTAGACGTGTTGTTCGAGGAGTTTCGAAGCAAATGGAAGCAGTGAGATGGGGCGATAGTTGGACAGAGAGGAGGGATCAAGAGAAGGTTTCTTCAGGATGGGTGTGATGGTGGCATGCTTAAATGGTGAAGGGACGATGCCAGAGGTTAGTGATAGGTTGAAGAGATGGGTGAGAGCTGGGAGTATAACAGGGCTGAGGTCTGGGATAAGGTGAGATGGGAGTGGATCAAGGTTACAGGTAGTGAGGTTGGATTTGGAGAGTAGAGAGGAGAGCATGTCATGAGTGACAGTGGAGAAGCAAGTTAGGGGGGAAGTGCAAGGTGGTGGCTGTGGGAACTGTGTGGGTAAAGGGGCTGGCGGTGGGGACTGTGCCGGCATGGGTGTGGGCGGTGGGGACAGTGGAGTGATGCTTTCTCTGATGAGGTTGGTCTTGTTTAGAAAGTGGGTGGCAAAGTCATCTGCTGAAAGGAGGGATGGGGGAGGAGGTGCCGGTGGACGGAGAAGCGAGTTGAAGGTTTTGAATAGTTGTCTGGGGTTGTGGGACAGGGAGGATATGACAGTGGTGAAGTAAGGACATGCTACCTTCCTGTCTCAAGCAAAATCATGTTTTTTGTCCTGTATGGTAAACATACATATTATGGAGTTTTATTTTTCTGCCTATCCTGCCCTCCCATTAAAAGTAGAATAAAAGAGGATCAATTAGACATACACACTCCAAATTACTATCAATAAAAACTAGACATCACCCCAGAAAAAATAAATCATCGCACAGAACCATGGGAGAAAAAAATAAAGAAAAGTTATTGTTCTCAGAAAATGGTGCTGAAAAGTAATAGAACATAATGAAAACTATATAAATTTGTTATCTCCAGAATTGTACCAATGATACGTCATCTATACGGAACAGTGAACTCCATAAAAACGAACCCCCCAACAAAATGGCACAATTGATATTCTTTTCACTTTCCACCCCATAAAGGATTTTTTTCCAGGGGGTTTCCCAGTACATTATATAATATGGTCAATTGAACCATTAAAAGGTTCTTCTCTCAAGCCCTCATATAACTATGTAGACTGAAAAATAAAAAAAGTTATGGCATTTGAAATATGGGAATACATCCTTCGGCATTCGACCTGCTCGTGCTATCCAGAAAATGTCTCAGAAGCCGTAGTGCCTTGCGACTGTAGATGACAACTTATGGGGCCGCATGCGGCCTGCAGGCTATATGTTTGAGACCCCTAGATTAGACAGAGAGAGCTGTCCTAACAAAGAATCCTAGGTATGCTCTCATCCTAATAGGATGGCTGACATTGTTACACTAAGAGGCCCAATACATTGCAATACAGTAGTATTGCAGTGTATTATATGAAAAATCAGATGACTGCATGGTCAAATTCCGTAGTGGACCTAAAAAAAAAAGTTTAATAAACTATTTAATAAACAAAAAAATTTTTTTTCCAATTACATTTTTGTTTTTGTAAAACAATATAATACAAAAAGGACACTTAAGGGGCTGTTCTCACCATGCTGTTTCACAGGTTTTGCACTTCACAGCCAGCTTCAGGCTCCCACTTCCTGGTCAGGCAATGGGTGGTTCTACAGCAGTGATTGGCATATCAGCTCTGCTATTCCTAGTTGAGAACGTTAGAAAAATATTGCTGATGCAGAGGTCCTAACAGCAGGACACAAGACTACAGAACTCTAATGGGTTAAAAGTTTGTCACTAAAAAACATAAACAAGCTCCTGTGAAGCAGATAAGACACAGCAGGGAGTGATGTCACCATCCAGAGCAGGACTCTAGAGCCTGTGATAATAGACAGAAGTGATTGGTAAAATAAGGAAATCTGTGTGAACAAACAGGAGATAAGAACTGCTCTAACTCTGATGGGAAGTAAAATCAGAAGAGAAATGTATTTGGTAATAGTCTTTAATTACCTTTGCTTACATGTGTAAAGCTAATCAATGAGATGGGATTGCCAGGGCTTCAAAATTATGATGCTATTTAAGCAGCGTGGTGAACATGGTAAGAATATAAATATAACTAAAAACAAATTTTAAAATGGTAAAATTGCTTTTCATCCTGCCTCCAAAAAAGCAAATTAAAATAAAATCAAAAAGTTGTATGTAAATGATACCAATCATGTGTGTAACTATAGCCATAGCTGCTATGACAACTGCTAAGGGGCCCAGGAGTTAAAGGGAACCTGTCACATAGGTTATGCCCCCCCTTGCTGAAGGCAGCACAAGCCAGTGTCAGACCTGCTGTTTCCAGCGCTTGCCCCTTATTCTTTTAAGTGCTTTATTTTTAGAGCATTACCCATAAATCTTATTCATGGGGTAGGTGTTAGCTCCGCCCAACAAAGGCTAGCCCCGCCCACTGGCAGTTATTTCCATGTTTCTACCTATTCTAAGTAATAGGTTTATCAGTTGAGGTGGGCGGGGCTAGCCTCAAGTGGGCGGGGCTTGAAAAAAACTGACTCTGAAGGACTCTTCGAATGACTCTTCTGGCTTAAAAATGCAGATTTGAGCATTAAATAAACAAAAACTGCAGCATCTTACAGAATAAGGGACACAGCGCTGGGAACAGCAGGTCTGACAATGGTTCGTGCTGTCCTCATGAAGGGGGGCATAATCTATGTGACAGGGTCCCCACTCAGCTACAAGAACATTGTTCCTTTTTGTATGGAAGGCTAAACCCAGAAGGAGGCAATATAAGCTCCAATGTGACTTGGGAGAGATACAGTATAACAGGTGCAGATAACTAATGAGCAGTAGTTTACACACCCATCCACTAGGAGGGCAACTGAAGAATTACTGCACGTAATATACACAGATACTAGGATAGCTCTTAAAAATTAAAGTTTAAAATTTCCAGTTATCCTCCTTTCAAGCTGTTCTACCTGATGAGAAAATTTTTTGGGTAAATTCTGTTTAAATTTTGGATAACATTTAGAGGTGGCCCTTAGTACAATGTGAAAAAATTCAAGTGGTTAAAGGGGATGTCTCACTATATTGATTTGTTCTGTTCTCTTGGTTTCATTTTGAATTCAGGGGCGTGTTTACTGGCTTCTACTAGGCTGCAGCAGAAGCCAGGTCTGTAACTATAGCAAACAGTGCTGACAGCCTATCAGGAGAGATCAAACAGGTCTGTAGCTATAGCGACCTGAGGAGCTGATGTAGCCCATACACGAGGGGATATCTAGGAATAGGTAGGACACTGTTAATGGACATATATTGCAAAGTGATTTGTTTTTGCAAGATCTTTAACACAAAAAGCAATACTTGTAGTGAGACAACCCCTTTAATCCAAATGTCTCATCCGCTGAAGTTGTCCCACTCATGAAGAGGAGAAGTTGTATGAATTGTTTTTGCAATTGGACAGCATTTTCAAAAATTGTGAATTAGTTCCACTAATTCCACTAAGGGCCACCTGTAAATGCTGTCCTATCACAAAAACAATTCACACAAATTCTCCTCTTCATGAGTGGGACAACTTCAGGGGGTGAGACATTTGAATTAACCACTTTAATTTTTTCACCTTGTGCTAAGGGCCACCCTAATACATACAGTACATATATAGTAATACACACCTCAGCTGCTTTTTTTAGAATAAGTTCAAGCTTTCTGTTGACCATTTACTAGTATGAAAATCCTCTATCTTTTTGTAGATCTCCAGTATCTGAGGTTTGTATCATGTGCTGAAGCAGCTGGGACACAAAATTGTATAATATACAACACTGCAGCTGATGAGGAACCTCTTTTGAGGAGATAAGGAGATCTACATGTCAATCAGTCTTTGTCAGATGGGAGAAGTAATGTCATGCAAATGAGATCCACAATAGACTGCTTCTGGAGGAAGAGATAAGCACAATGTGTAACTAAACTCATCTCTGTATAAGCATCAGTTGTGTTGTGCTTCGAATTGGAGTCAATGTCAACTTTAACCCAAATCTAAGCGATTCAATTCAGGCATGCCCAAGCTGAAAATGGCAAAAATGGCTGTAACCGTAACCCTAAATTGGGTTGGATTAGGGTTCTCAGGGTGTTTTATATGTTAACTTCACATCAGCGGTAGTTCGCCACACACTCAGCAAGATATACATCTACTACCTCTGGGATGTAAAAAGACATGGTGCCCCAAGAGCTGAGGGCATCTGGAAGTTTAAAAAATGGAAACATCTGGTCCAAGTTTAAAGTTTGTTTTTACCTTTTTATGTTATTATTGTATATGTACTAGCAGATATATGTGCCCTTTTCTGAAAAGTTAATGATTTATACATTGGAAAAGTTTGTAAATTGTTTTGAGTTATCTGAAAAGTTTGTAAATTGATTTGTTTGTGACAATAACTTTTTTTTTTAAAAAAAAGTTAACTTGCCTTTCAGCATCGTTTAAGGCCTCATGTCATTCGTGTTGTGTTCTTATTTGAGGTGCAACCATCCAACTTCACTTCTGGTGTCTATGTTGTAGAAAGTGGAAGTGACGTCAGACATGACAGACAATATCCAACGTCTAGTAGGGGTAATCTAGGAAAACCGAAAGTGACATTGGACAGTCGCACCAAAAGTAACAGAAGGCCTGGAGCAATGCTGTAAGGGCATGTTCACACGGCGGCTTTGGGCGCAGTTTCCGCGGCCAAAACCGTGCCCAGTTTATTAACATGGTTTCCTTGGCCTTGCCACGCCTTTCCACACGTGTTGGAGAACTCTCCTGTCAATTCTTGACAGGGAGTTCTTAGCGTGGCGGCCGTGCGGTGTTGCCGCGGGCGTCGCCGCGGGTGGTGCGCGGCTGGGCCGCGGCTCGCGGCGCGGTTTGCCCCCTGCCTATTAATTTGCATGGGGGCAAACCCTCTCCACAACCTGTGCCCCAAGCCACGCCCCACCTGCGCCGAGACCGCGCCCAGCGCCCGCCCTGCAAACCCGCGTCGGGAGACGCGAGTTCTCGGCGAGGGTCGGACGAGGTTTGGCCGCAGCCAAACCCGTCGTGTGAACGGGGCCTAAGGTAAGTTAACCACTAAAACACCCTAAAAACCCTAACCGTAACTTAGGCTTAGGGTTACGGTTAGCATCAGGGAAAGGGATAGAAAAAAATCTGGATCAGGGCATCCTCAACCTGAATTTTTTCACAAGTTCAGTTGAACCACAGTCAAAATTAACAGGGCCCAATATTAATCAGGTTCAGAATAGGCTGGTTATAAACATAATGGCCTAGATGCATGAAAGTTGCTGCATCAGTTTTCTGGCATCGGTTAAGAGAGAAACAATGATGGGTACCATATCCGACAAATTCCTAAAGCATTTGTCCAACCAATAAGACTGACATTTCTGTCTGTGCCACTCTTCAAGGAGAGTCTATGCCAATTCATACAATAAGTCACATTTATGTAGCTCTCATGCCAAAAAGTGTCTTAGTTCATGTGTTGTTATTCATGCCATTTTCAAAGTGGTGAGGTGAAGATATTTTTTGGGCGCATGGGCAGTTTGTCTTATTGTGTGACAAATTTATAAAGGGCCGTGAGACACTTTCAAGCATAAGCATGAACTCAAATTAGTGCAGCACTGCCTCAGACACTTTCCACTTGAGACAATATTTGCAGATATCATTCTGGTGGCTTCTCATGTGGCATGGAGGCCTTTTATTATTATTATTTATTTTAAAGCACCATTGATTCCAGGGCGCTGTACATTCAAAAAGGGGGTTACATACATAACATATGTCAAACAAGTACAATGATAACAATGAATGAATTACTACTGGCACAGAGGGGGAGCGGGCCCTACCAGCAAGGGCTTACAATCTACAGTGAAGGAGGAAAGAGACAGAAGGTGTGGGGCAGACATATTTGTGGGGTAGCACAGTGGCTGCTTTGTTATTGTTGGTTATAGGCAATCCTGAAGAGATGGGTTTTCAGGTTGCTTTTGAAGCTGGTGAAAGTGGAGGAGAGTCTGATGTGTTGGGGCAGTGAGTTCCAGAGTGTGGGGGAAGCACGGGAGAAGTCTTGGAGACGGTTGTGTGAGGAGCTGATAAGGGGAGAGCAGAGGAGAAGGTCCTGTGAGGAGAGGGAGAGTGGGTGTGGGGAGATATTTGGAAATTAAGACAGAGATGTAGGGAGGGGAGAGGTTATGGAGAGCCTTGTAGGTCATGGTTAGTAACCTGAAATGAATTCGCTGGGCAATGGGAAGCCAGTAAAGGGATTGGCAGAGTGGAGAGGCAGAAGTGTAGCGAGGAGAGAGGTGAATAAGACGGGCAGCAGAGTTAAGGATGGATTGGAGGGGAGCGAGGGTGCTAGCTGGGAGGCCACAGAGAAGAATGTTGCAGTAGTCTAGGCGGGAGATGACAAGGGCATGGACTAGCATTTTTGTAGAGTCAGACTTCGGACCCCCTCAGACTTAAGGTACAACTGCAACCTCTGCATTTTATGGCAAATCTCCTGTATGGCAAATCACCATACAGTGGCTGCATTTACTTGCCTTCGGCTACTGTATCGGTCGCCAGCGATCAGTTTCTTGGCTATAGCCACACCATTGCTCATTCATTGGGAATGCTGATGTATGATAATGTATTCAGCATCACAATACTTACTGTTATGTCAGTAAAAATGCAAACAAGAAGGTTAATTACACAAATTGCTGTAGATCTTCTAGTGTTGATGTTGGGAGAGCTCTTTATTCATGTATTAAGCCTAGGACCACATAAAGCATTACATTGTGGTTGCCGCATCTCATATAAAGCAGCAGACTTGCTGAGAGAAGCTTAATTAACTAACACTGGTTCTCATGTAAATCATTCATTAATACGTTCTGCACTTTTACACATTTCCAAGTCTCTGATGCTGTTTCGGTCTCTAGATTCCCATGAGTTCACATAAAAAGTGTGGTATTGTGAGTTGGCATTGTATAACAGAGAAGGATAACTGCATGAGATAAAAAATGAATTCTTCTGTCCTGGCCACTGCTGTGCTCTTTTCATTACATACAATGCTGAGCAGATCAGTGCCGGCTGTATGATAGTATAGAAAGGTACAGTCAAATATGCCCAGGATTGTGAGGAAGAGCCGTCTTAACAGACTTATGGGACACTGGGCATAGAACTGCAGTTGGCCCTTCCAAATACATGGCATCACACTAGGCTATTCCACAACACCCCCCCACACCACACACACACCAAGTACACCCATATTATCACGCCTCTTCTGTCTGGATGGACACCAGCAGCCTACAGCCTACAAGACTATTTGTCAAGGCAGGGAGCTTTTGGCTCCCTGCACTACCATGGTTTTTAACTGTTTACACATCCTAAAAACACACAAACAGTTAAATAAGCCAAGACAACCAAAGGACATACATACACCACTTGGGACCACTATACTTGTGGGGCCCCTGGGCAACTGCCTGGTGTGCCCAATGGAAAAGATAGCCCTGATGTGAAGGCCTGTTTACAGAACATTAATGATCTGCATCGAATGTATGTGCTGGGATCTATCTATCTATCTATCTATCTATCTATCTATCTATCTATCTATCTGTGTGTGTATGTGTATATAACTTGAAGCTTATGGGCCCCAGTGCAAAAAGTTAAATGGGCCCCCCA
This sequence comes from Phyllomedusa bahiana, assembly GCA_025379985.1. Taxonomy (NCBI): domain Eukaryota; kingdom Metazoa; phylum Chordata; class Amphibia; order Anura; family Hylidae; genus Phyllomedusa; species Phyllomedusa bahiana. Next base: position 270,351 of record JAODAL010000093.1, read on the forward strand.
GCTACCATTTGCCACTTACACTGCTAGTGTCTCCTTATGGTATTTTTAGGGTGGGAAAGAACCATCATTCATGGACCTTCCCATCTTGAAAGTATCATCTTGCAGCTATTGTTATTATTATTATTATTACTACTTATTTTAATATGCCAATAATTGTAGGGTGCTGTACATTCTGGGGGGAGGGAATTGAATACATAACATAGATAGACAAAATACAAATGGAAACACTAAATAACTAACAACCGGGGCTGAGAGAGAGAGGACCCTGGCTGTGACGGCTTATAAGTTACTAGGAAGAAGGAAGCTGGCAGTTGCCAATTTTATCTTGGCTTGTTATGATAAATTAGAGAATCCAGTGTTGTTTTGTTTTTTATCTTTTGTATATTAAAAATCTATATATAAAGAACAAATTCTTGAAAAGAAAAGAAAACATTTTTCATAAGCAGCCAAGGTAAAACCAGCAGCTGCATACTATCGGGATGGGAAGGTCCATTGATATGGGGCCCTTTTCATCCTAAAAATACCAGCCCACAGCCGCACCAGAAGCAGACCATCATATTAGATGGTCTGCCTGCTGATGGTAACCTGGCTCTTCCCAGTACCCCTGGTGTGTTGAGTACTGAGGTAACAGTGAGAGGGGGTTAGTATCAGCTTTGCGGTTTGGAAAACACTGCTGCCTGACACCAAACCCCAGCCAAAGTAATGGAGAGGGGTCCGTAAAAGGCCTTCATTACTAATAATGGAAAAGAATCATAAAAACATTTGAAACATTAGAAAAAAAAAACTATTTATTTAAATAAAAAGTCCCCAACACCAGCCCTCATTGACCATTTTATTAAATAAATAGATGCAACACTGGTCCGACGTAGTCCAACAAATCCATCGTAGTGCAAAAGGGAAACCTGTAACTAAAACAAAACAACATAGAAACCCTACAGATGTGGGCTTTCCCAGATGATGAATAACCTATCCGGCACCAGAGAAAGCTGGCCCTGAAAAGTCCCATAAAATATGCGGCGTTTTACATAGACTTCATTTGTACATTTTCTTCCCTGCTCTGGTGATTTTTGAAACATTTTTGCTCTTCAAGTCTATGGGACCTTTTTTTAGTAGTTTTTCAGCAGTTTAAGATAACGAAAAATGCTGGAAAAAAATTAACAAAAATGTGTGCAGTGGAGACATAGCCTTAGGGTCTATGAAATATATTAGTGATCAACTAGATAACTCTTTAACTCAACTTCGTCAGTTATGTGCAGATAGCAGAATACAGAGCAGGGTAGACCAGTTTCTTAGGCTGTCTATACACATAAGATAGCCAAATACTCATCCAGTGCACAGCTATGTCTCCAAACCTTCACATAAAACACATTCTTGGCAAGCATGCATATTTCATTGGAGAGAAAGGGTACATTTGCGTGCTGGCAATTTGTTGTAATCTTACATTTTTTAACTTCTTTATCCTTCGTCATCGGACATGTGGTATGGGGTCAGAAGGCCAAAATCAGAAATAGGAATCCTAAATTTAAACTTAGCTTTAAATTAAACAATGAAAAATAATGTAAAGTAGTTAGCAATGATATTTAGTCACCATCTCTGTACCATTTTATTTCCTCGCGCACAACATTCCCCCCCCCTTTTTTTTTCTTCTCTTTCTTTCTTTCCCTCAATTGCTCCCAACATAACCCACAATTTGTTTATATTGTCTGGAAGCTCTTGTCTAGCGTGGTACAGGAATACTCACTAACTGTCTAATGTTATTTTATCATTGCTGTGATTTTCCATCATGAGTTGTAACTCATTTCTCTATGCAAGAACAATGTATCTTGCTTACTGTTGATTCCCATGTAACATTCTCTTTACTTCTTTTAAGCTTGTACGAATGCTTAAATTTATCTGTCTCTAACCTCAATAAAGTTTGTTTTTGAATAATGAAAAAAAATAATGTAAAGTGCAAGTGCATATAATTCAGCCTAGAATCCAGCAGGAACTTTGTACTGTAATAGACAAACCTTTGTTTATAATATTTGTGGACCTGCACATAGTCAATGTAGTGCCAATGTTCAAAGAGTGGAAAAGGGAGCTCGAGAACTATAGGCCGGTAGGCTTAACTTCCATTGTGCGTAAAATATTTGAAGGTTTTCTAAGAGATAATATCATGGACTATCTCAATAAAAGAATCCTTGCAACACAGCACCAACACATCTTTACGAGGGATCGGTCCTGTCAAACTAATAAGATCAGTTTCTATGAAGATGTAGGCTCCAAACTGGACCTGGGTAAGGCTGTGGGGTTGTGGATCTGGATTTTTCAAAGGCATTTGATAATGTTATCGTTATAAATCAGCGACTTATCTCTTGTTGTGCGGTTTACAAATCAATATCTACATATGCTGCACATATGATGAAGAATGACAATTGACAACAAGCAATGTCAAGAGCAAATCCCAGTTTATTACTGTGCGTATGAGTTTTTATACAAGCTAGTCTTAAAGCGTGACAATATTTAATACATCATCATTAAAACATTATAATTGGTTACTTTTAATTAAAAAGAATTTCTATCATTGGTTACTTTTAAGCAACATATGTCTATGCATGCTGTAGCCTTTACCTTATCTTTGTTTTTCTTATACTGCTGATTGTTTTTCTGGAAAAGCAGACAGTCTGAATTAATATTTTGGATAAAGCGAGAGAAAAACAACTTATCTACCATTGTTTTGGTTTTTCCCCTTCTGTTGTGTACCACTGGTGCAAAAATTGAGAATAATGGGATTGGGAGAAATAGTTGTGAATGGGTTCACAATTGTCTCTGTGATAGGAAGCAAAGGGTGGTCATAAATGGAATGTATTCTGATTTAGGTCACAGTTGCTAGTGGTGTACCACAAGGGTCAGCATTGGGTCCCCTCCTTTTCAATATACAGTGGGTGAAATAAGTATTGTACCCATCACCAATTTTCTAAGTAAATATATGTCTAAAGATGCTATTGAAATGAAATTCTAACCACATGTCAGTAACAACAAATTCAATCTACACAGACAAAGAAATCAAAATATAGTGATCCATAAATTTAAAGTTATGTGTAGTAATGAGAAATGACACAGGGAAAAAACTATTGAACATGTGTCAGGGAAAGTCAGGGACGCGCACAAAGACACAGACAAGTGAGGCCCTGACACTAGTCCCAGCCTCTGTCCCTGCCTTTTGGGAAACCCGACTCAGGCCGCCCCAACCGGATGACTGACACTGCACTGAGCCAAGTGTAAACAGACAGAGACTAACAAACACAGAACACAAAGGCGTAGTCGGACGGTCCTATTCGATAACAAGACGGGCAGCGCGGTACCAAAGCGTGAGACAAAGAGAAACCAGAAACACAAGCAAAGACAAAAGGTACAGGAGATCCAAAGTGAGCAGGCTAACTATAAGGACAGAATCAGTATAGCAGGCACAGGAAGAAGGAAGCTGTGGCTATAAATAGGGAAAGGGACGAAGCAGAGCAAAAGGGATAGGGAGCAGAAGCTGTCAATCACCAGAAAATAGATTAACCCCTAAGAGTGCTGGAAGATTCCTGGCCAAGGGCGTTGGCCAGAAATCAATAAAGATCCAGGACTAAGAACCATGCTCACACAAAGGAAATCTAAGCCGTAGTTATGGTCACAGCGACCATGGCCGGCGACTGGGCCAGATTTCGCGAACGTGACAGTACCCCCTCTTCTATGAGGTGCCACCTGACCCTCCTTAGATCCTCCTGGCTTGGAAGGGTTGTCGTGGTGAAATTTTGTCACCAGTCTGGGGGCATGCAAGTCCCTAGACGCCACCCACACCCGTTCCTCCGGACCATACCCCTTCCAGTGAACAAGATACTGGAGAGCGTCCTGAATCCTGCAAGAGTCGATTATACGCTAAATTTCGTACTCTAATTTTCCTTGTATGACCACAGGGCAAGGAGGAGGACGACCGACCACAGCAAGAATGTACTTTTTCAGCAGAGATTTGTGGAACACTGGATGAATACGGATTGAACTCAGAAGGCGGAGTCTGGAAGATACAGAGTTAATGAAAGGACCGATAAAGCGAGGGGCGAACTTCATAGACGGAACCCGGAGGCGGAGATTTTTCGTCAAGAGCCACATCTTGTCGCCGACTACATATTCTGGTCCGGGTCGGCGTTTCTTATTGGCGTATTTAATTTGTTTAAATTGGCCTTTTTCTAGAATCTCACGACTCCTAGCCCAGACTTTGCACAGTCGCTTAACGGCAGATTTTACAGTGGAAAATTTAGATTCACAACCTGTAGCGGCGGAGTATCTGGGATGAAACCCGTAATTACAGTGAAAGAGGGACAGTCTGGTTGAGGAATTCTCGTGATTGTTAAGGGCGAACTCAGCCATAGGCAAAAACTCACTCCGCTTCTCCTGGCACTCCGAAACATAGCATCTGAGTATTGTTACTAGTGACTGATTTACAGTCTCTCAGTTTACCCATTAGTGTTCGGGATGGAAGGCGAGGAGGACAGAGAGATGCTCAATCTACCAAAGAATGGCTGTCTCCAGAACCTTGACACAAATTGTGTACCCTCTGTCAGACACAATACTGTGTGGGAATCACCATGGAGTTCAGTATATGAGGAACAAATAATCGGCGACAAGTTTGGCTGAAGGTACTTCTTTAAAAGCAATAAGATGACACATTTTATAGAAGCGATCCCACATACCACCCAAATCAAGATTACCCTTGGATGCAGGTAAGATCGTGATGAAATCCAGATATGGAGACCACTTCCCAAAGTTCCCCCCCCCTTGTGTGGGGGGCCAACAGGAAAGAGGGTGCAATAATCCCTCGGGAAGTGTTTGAGTTCCACTTTGCCTAGCACAAGTATCCACAGGCAGTAACATATCCTTGACATCACGCTGCCATGATGGCCAACTAATAGGTACGAGATAAGAGGTATCCAGTGTACACGATTCCAGGATGCCAGACAGAACTGAGGAGTGGAAACTCCTCCAGAATTTTCAGACGAAGGTGAACATGGAAACAAAGGGGGGTAGATCCAGGGGTGTGGTAGTGGAGCCTTGTGAGTTCGAAATCACAGAAAATAAATCTGCAGTGAGGGTAGCAACGACTACTCCCGGAGCGAGGATATTTTCAGGTTCCTCCTCCGGGATGTCAGTCATACCAAAACTTCGGGACAAGGCGTCGGCCTTGAATCTAGTAAAAAACAAAGCCCATCGTGTTTGCGGGGATTCAATCACTTAGCCTTGTCGAGATACAGAAGATTTTTATGATCCATAACAGTCGCCGGATGCCTGGCCTCCTCCACTCTTCAAAAACCCATTTTATGGCTAGCAATTCCCAGTTACCAATCTCATAATTGACCTCTGCGGTGGAGAATTTTCTGGAGAAGAAGGCAATGGGTCGGAGATTGGTATAAGGTTCCGTTCTTTGGGACAGGACGGCTCCAACGCCTGTCTCAGATGCATCCACCTCTATTCACAAATGCTAGAAATATTGCAACTAAAATGGGGGAACTTGAGGCGCTAGTTGTAGAGGAGTTGATTGATGTGGTAGGTATTGCTGAAACATGGCTGGACTCCTTGCATGATTTGGCCAGTCTACCTTCATGGTTTCAAATCTATTTAGGAAAGACAGAACGAACATGAGGGAGGAGATGTGTCTGTAGATGTAAGGAGTTTATGAAGCAAAATATGAAAGGGCGTAGCTGATGATGTGGAAACATTTGTGGGTGGAAATACAAGGGTGGGATCTAATGAGGAAATATTATTTTTGGTGTAATCTATAGAACCCCGAACATTAGTGAGGAGATACAAGAACAGATGCATAATCAAATGGTCACGGTTCTGCATCAACTGAAAGGAGGAAGGAAGGAAGGAAGGAAGTTCCTCAATCTGTTAGAGGATAATTTTATGGGTCAGATTGTGGAGGAACCCACTAGAAGTGAGTGCTCTCCGTTGGATCTGGTACTTTTAACAAAGCAGAACTTGTCGGAGGCGGTCTACGGTTTCTGAGAATCTTGGTTAACAGTGACCCACAATATAATACATTTCTAGCATAAACTGGAAAAGGAAAACAGAGCGGGAAAGGCGCAAAAACATTTAATTTTAAGAGGGCAAATTTTCTTATGAGCGGACACATTACAGGACTAGATGGGAGCAAGCTATTAGGATATAGTGATATAGAAGCCAAAGTTGTGGAGCTTTAAATATCTTTGGGGAAATTTATTAACAAAATATAATTCCTATGGGTAACGCAAGTATAGGGAGGCTGAAAACTAAAACCATAAGCATGGCTCGACCTTCTGTTAAGAGGGCAATAACAATAAAAAAGGGAATTTAAAAGAGAAATGATGATGTTAAGTGTGTGCGCATGAGTGGCGGTATGTCATGCCGTTGACAATTAAAGGAGCTTAATAAGTAATCTGTAAAAAAGTGATAAAAGCAGCGCTAAAATTTTAATGAAAGGGGCAGGTGGCGAAGACAGCAAGACTAAACCCCAAGAAATTCTTTAAAGCATATAAATGTCAATAAAATCCAAAGAGAGCAGTAGGACCGTATTAAAAACCTGTGATGGGAGATGGTCACTGGTGATAAAGAAGCAGAAGGTACGTAAATAGGGTCGTTCAGCTCAGTATATACTATCAATGAGATAGTAGTTGATGGGGTGGGGCAGTTGCAGAGGTAGGTGGTGCCAGTACTGTTAATACATCATTGCTATAATTAATTGCTCAGTGTAGTAAATGTCAAAGTCAAGTTTAAATAAAACTGAATGTGAATAAGCAGGCCCTGATGACATTACCAAGTGATCTTAAAGAGCTCAGCTATGGTTATGGGTGTGGCATCTGAACATGATGATTTAGAGATTCCCTGGTGACTGGTATAGTACAGGAGAATGGCAGCAAGGCAACATGTAGGTTCCATCTTCAAAGAAGGTTCCAAGTACTTGCCCAGGTAATTATAGACCTGTAAGTTTAAAGGGGATGTATCGCTTCGCCTTAGTTCGCTGATTCACACAGCTCTCTGATTCTCAAACTCTGGAAAAATGGCCAGGGGCGTTTCTTTCCCTCCAGCTGGGTGACTTCATCACGCCATTCACTGTGCATGCTGGCGTCCCTACGATTTCCCACCCCCACTCGGAGTCCAAATGTCCACTGTGTCGTTACTATGCTCAGTCTTATTTTGTAGTGCTGTATACATAGCGCACAGGCTGCATTCAATCTAGGACTGAGCACGGAACTCTTATCCTCTCAAGCTGAGATTGTTAGGGCACTGATCCCCTTCTATGCAGGAGAGTTAGGCACCCTGGACAAAACTGTTATGTTTTCTCATTGCAGAATCTGTTGCAGTCTGTTTATGCTGGGTGTGGGAGAGAACATGCTACGGGTCCCTAACTATGAGTCAGGCGGGATTGACACAAATTGTGCTATTTTCTGATTGTTCTAAGCCCTTCTTGTGTAATTCTGTCTCTTATGACTGTATATAGTGAAAAATGTGACCGGTACTTATCTGGAGTGAGAGACACAGCTCCAGGAATTTGAACGGGGCTGTACTGAATGTAAATGAGCTTCTCATCTAGTGAAATGCAAGGAGGGGGGGGACAAGTGGGGTATAGCCGGAGGGATTAGTGCAGGACTGGAGGTATCGGTGTAAACAAAAATACACGCAAGATAAGGAAATCCTGGATAAAGACTGCTTTGCTTTATGACATCCTATTGCAAAGGCCGGCGCGTATAGGCCACTGCTTGTTTTCACTGTCCCCTTTTTCTGAAGACCATTTAATGAAATGATTGTAAAATACCCCTTTAATTTCTGTTGTGGGAAGACTTGTTTGAGGGGCTCATAAGGGGATACAATACTGGAGTATGTTGACAAAACACACTATTATTAGTGAATTGCACCAGCATGGATTTACTAAGGATCAGAAGCTGTCAGACCCAATTGATCTGTTTTTATGAAGAGGTACGGTAGATAGTCTGGTTAGCCGGGGCAGATGTGGACGTATTGTGTTTGACTTGTGCGCTAAAGGCATTTCGACTTTGTCCCAGCACTAACAGTTTGTTAGAAATGTAGATCCATTGGGTTAGAGATGAACAGTGTGTAAGTGTGGTGTGTTTAAAACTGGCCTGCTGAATCTTACTCAGTGAGTGGTGGAAATGTTACTACTATGAGTGGTCAACACGGGTTATACACTCTGAATCGTGGGCCTGCGGGCTACGAGAGCCTGGCGATGGCTGGGAGAATAATGGCGGGGGGTGCGGTATGACAATGGGCTTCAAAGGGCGTCACGGGGCCCGTGCATGGAGGAGGGGGGGGGCGTCTGGGCGGGGGGAGTGGTGCGCAGGGCCGATATACTAGCTGGACAGAATGCGGGGAGTGCGCTTCTCCCTCGGTGGAATGGAGAGTTGGGGGGGGGGGGGCGGGGGGGGGGCGGGGTGGGTGGGGAGGTGGAGGGTGGGAGAGGTGTGGGCGTGGTGGGGGAGGGGGTGGGGATACCGGGTTTTTCACGTGGGTGGAAGGGGTTGGCGAAGGCGGGATGAAGCGAAACCGCGGATGGTGTAGGCGAGGGACAGAAGGGTTCACGAGAAATCAGGGCGAGAGGAACAAAACTGTGGGAGAGGGCGTTGTCAGGACGGAGGTAGGTCGGGGGGATGGAACGTGGGGAAGTGGGCGTTAAATCACGGAGCGGGGGGAGGTGGGCGCCACCCTCGAAGGGGAGGAGGAGGCCGGTGGGGGCATGGGAGCACGGAGGGTGACAAGCAGACAACAACACACACCACTCCAAAAAAACACACCCCAAGCGAGCACCGTGGGGAAGCGGGGTTGGAAGAGTTGGTTATAGGGGTGCGACAAGAGGGCAGGGGCGGGGGATGTGGGGGGTGAAGCACCACACAACGACCACAGTAGCGAGGCGAGGACGGTAAGGGTGCGAGTTAATACTAGGTGGGCGGGCCGGCGGGAAAGGAACACATTCCGTGGGTGCCGGAGCAAGGGTGCCACACGCACACGTGACACACACATGTCACCAAGGGCTACTACACGTTTTTTTTTCTTTGATGTTTCTGGTTGTGAGTGAGTGCCGCAGGGCTCTGTATTAGGTCCTCTCTTATATTTATTGTATTTATTAACGATATAGTGGAAGGATCATAGCACGGTTTCTATTTTGCGGGATGACACCAAGCTAATGCAGGAATAGTGCATCTATGGAAGATGCTCATAAATTGCAAGCAGACTGGACACACTGAGTGCTTGGGCATCCACTGGCAAATGGGGTTTCAATGTGGATAACTGTTAGGTTCTGCTTTGAGGTAGAAATTCTCTACAGGCATCCTATGGTCGTAGGGGGAATGAAATACTTGGAGAATCGCTTGTTGATAAAGATCTGGGCGTTCGTGTAGATCATAGACTACAGCACAGAATGCTTGTCAATCAGATGCTCTAGGGCAAGTAAGCTATTGGGTGTATTATAAAAGTAGGCATGGACTCGCGGGACAAGATGTAATTCTACCGCTATACCAAGGCATGGTGCGGTCCTCACTTAGAATGATGCTGTGTTTCAGTTTGGGCCCCAGTTTATAGAAGTGATGTAATGGTGGCTAGAGAGGTACAAAGACGAGCAACCAAGCTTTATAAGGGGTATAGGAGCATCTTAGTTATGAGGAGAAGGTTATTCTGTCTTGTTGAAAAAGACGGCGTTCGGGGGGACATGATTAATTTATATAAAGTTATAAATGGTCCATACTAAAAAAGTCTTGGGGAAAAATTATTTTTTGTTATAGTGAAGCCCCTCAAAAGGAAAAGTGGACATTCCCTTCGACTAGGAAAAAAGGTTTCAATCTCAGTGGAGAAAGCGTACTTCAACTGTGAAGAACTATGAATCATGTTGAATTAACCTGCCTGATGACCCTGGTCACAGCAGGAATCTATAGAGAGTTTCAAGAAGGCTTAGTATACCCTACTCCTGGGACCAAAGAATATTAATGCGTACGTAGCTATGTAAAATTCTGGATCCTGACTGGTGGAGGCTCTGGTGTCAGAGATATGGTCTCCACTGGAGCAAATTAGTTCTTGCCTTGAAGGTTCAAGGGTATTAACCAGTGGTGAGGCTGGGCTTAAAGTCCTTGTCTCTTCCCTCACCCACATTTTCCCCAAATCTTGTTGAAGCTTGATGGACACGTGTCTTCTTTCAACCGTACTAACTATGTAACGGTGTAACAAAAGGTTGTTCTGGGTCTGGATGGACCAGGACAGGTGCAGACGAAAAACATTTTTTAAAGGTAGAAAATGCCTGCTCAGCCTCTGGTGTCCAGGGGTAGGGTCAGTCCCCTTCCTAGTAAGGTAACTAAGGGGTTTAACACTCAGGGAAAAATTCTTAATAAATTTGCGATAATAGTTAGCAAAACTTAAGAAACATTGGATCTTTTTCAAGGTAGTAGGCCTCACCCACTCAGCGATGGCAGAAACCTTTTGTGAATCCATACTTATAGAGCTGGGGCTAGGTACGTACCCCAAGAACCCTATCTCCTGGACTCCGAACAGACATTTAGACAATTTGGCGCATAATTGGTTTTGACTTAACCTAGAGAGGACCTCCCTCACATGATCTCTGTGAGTATCGTAATCTGGGGAAAAGACGAGGATATCATCTAGGTACACAATTACGAAACGACCCAGAAGGTCCCTGAAAATGTCATTAACAAATCGTTGGAAGATGGCAGGTGCATTACAAAGACCAAAAGGCATGACTAGGTATTCAAAAAGTGTCCTTCAGGTGTATTAAAGGCCGTTTTCCATTTGTCCCCTTCTCTGATCCGGATTAGGTTGTACGCCCCCTAAAAGTCGACTTTAGAAAACCATCGGGCACCCACAACCTGATTAAAAAGGTCCGGGATCAGGGAAAGTGGATGCTGGTCTTTTATTGTTATCTTATTGAGCTCCCTGTAGTCAATACGGAGACCCCCATCTTTTTTCTCAACAAAGAAAAAAACAATTCCCACTGGCGAGATAGACGGTTGTATGTGACTCTTTTCTAGGCTTTCTTTAATATATTGACGCATAGATTCTCCTTCTGGGGTAGATAAGTTGAAAATACGACCCTTAGGCAACTTTGTTCCCGGAATGAGGTCTACAGCGCAGTCATATGGCTGATGCGGTGGAAGAGTGTCCGCAACGGTCTCATCAAAGATGTCTTTGAAGTCAGAGAAAAAGTTGAGAATAGTATGATTATCGTTTATAGAACACACCAATGATTGTACAGTTTTCAAATGGCAACCACATGAGTCCCCCCATTTAAACAACTCAGCAGTCCTCCAGTCGAACACCGGATTATGGAGGCGTAACCATGGTAAGCCTAGAATAATATCCATGGTAAGCCTCTCCATGACAAAAAAGGACATTTGTTCGAAATGCAAGCACCCGACATTCAGCCGTACGTATTCTATTCTTCCCTCAGTTAGGGGGGTAGAATCTGCTCCTGAAACCAAAAAGGAAGAACATAGCGGAATTAGTTCTAACCCTAAAGCTTGGGCCACAGCCCTGCTAATGAAACTGATGGCAGCTCCTGAATCAATCAAGGCATGGCCAGCAAAACTCTTGGCCCCAAATACAGAGCCCAATACCATGGGTTCCTCTCCTGAACCCCAGGTGGGAGATGGCGAAGGTGGTGGAAGAGGAGTTGTAGCAGGAACGGCAGAGAAAGGTTGGACAGGAGAGCCTGAGCTGAACTGTCCAGTGGACCCCCCAACCTTTTCCCTGCGTCTCTCTCTCAACCTTCTGTCATTGTTTTAGCCAAAGTCATAAAATCTCCTATAGTGAAGGACCATAGCATCCTTCACTGCCTCAGACAGCCCTTGTCTGAAGAGTGTTTTGAGGGGTTGATCAGGCCACCCAATTACTGAACTCCATTAGCGGAATTCAGAGCAATAATCCTCGACTGAGCAGTGACCTTGCTGGATGGATAGGAGGTGGGTTTCTGCTAACGCTGCTCGGTTGGGGTCATCATAAATCTGGCCTAGTGCTAGAAACAATTATCCACCGACCTCCATTCCGGAGCCTCGGGAGGTATGCCTAATGCCCATACCTGAGGTGGGCCCTTGAGGAGGGATACTGCCATGACGACCCTCTCAGCCTCTGAGGAAAAATGGGTAAACCAAAAAATAGGCGACAAGATTCCCTGAAGGTCCGAAACGCATCAGAGTTACCGTCAAAACAGTCAGAAAGCCGCATAATCAGTTTGTGTGGTAAATATTGCCCCACTAGCCCAGGAGCGGGTACGTGTACTGATGGGACAAAAATGGATCACGGGCCGAGGTAGACATGGCATCCAGTAGAAGCGAGATCTGGGACATAAGACCCGCCATGCCCTGAAATTGCATAGTTAATTCGTCCAGGCGGACAGAAACCGACAGGTCGGTATTCATCCTGAACCACTGGGGAATTAGTTTAGAATAAGGGCCTGCTATAATGTCAGGGATAGTCAGGGACGCACACAAAGACACAGACAAGGGAGGCCCTGACACTAGTCCCAGCCTCTGTCCCTGCCTTCTGGGGAACCCTACTCCTTAAAAGGCCGGCCCCAACTGGATGACTGACACTGAGCCAAGTGTAAACAGACAGAGACACGAACAAACACAGAACACAAAGGCGTAGTCGGATGGTCCTAGTCGATAAGAAGATGGGCAGCGTGGTACCAAATCGTGAGACAAAGAGAAACCAGAAACACAAGCAAAGTCAAAAAGTACAAGAGATCCAAAGTGAGCAGGATAACTATAAGGACAGAATCAGTATAGCAGGCACAGGAAGAAGGAAGCTGTGGCTATAAATAGGAAAAGGGAGGAAGCAGAGCAAAAGGGATAGGGAGCAGAAGCTGTCAATCACCAGAGAATAGATTAACCACAAAGAGTGCTGGAAGGTTCCTGGCCAAGGGCGTCGGCCAGAAATCAATAAAGATCCAGGACGAAGAACCGTGTTCACAGAAAGGAAATCCAAGCCGCAGTTAAGGTCGCAGCGGCCGTGGCCGGCGACCGGGGCCAGATGGCACAAACTTTCTTTCCACTTTCAGATTATGGCCCCAAAAGTGCTCATTTAAACCTTAGTGTTGTAATTGTTCTCCAACAAGTGTCATCAGTATGTTTTACAACGAGAAGGTTGTGACGGTCTTGACACAGCTCACTGGTTTTACTCATCATGAGATGTTTCTTGTGTGACACTTAGGTACAGTAATGAGATGCCTTATTATAGGCCACTAGTTAAACCAGCTGATATTGTTTTTTTTTACTAAGTGGCATGGTTTCCTTCTAATTACTGATAGATTTCAGCTGGTGTCATAACTTTTCATGGCTTTTTGCACCTCTCCTTCTCATGTGTTCAATACTTTTTCCCTTGTGTCATTTCTCATTATTACACATAATTTATGGACATCTATGGTTTGATTTCTTTACCTGTGTGGATTGGATGGGTTGTTACCAACATACAGTGAGAATCTAATGTCAATAGCATCTTTAGAAATATATTTACTTAGAGAATTGGTGATGTGTTTAATACTTAATTCACCCGCTGTGTTTACAAATGACCTTGTGGATGGCTTAAAGAGCAGAATTTTAATATTTGCCGATGATACAAGGCTTTGTAAGTTAATTGACACAGATGAGGATAACAGAATATTTTAGAGGGATTTAAGGAAGTTGAAGGCTTGGGCTGAAAAATAGCACATTAAGTTTAATGTGGATAAATGTAAGGTCATGTACTTGGGCCGAGGAAATAAAAAGTACAATTATGTAACAAATAGCATGGTACTGGGTATGGCTGAAAAAACTTGGGGATATTCATAGACAGTAGTCTTCAATTCAGTGACCAATGCCAGGCAGCTGCTGCCAAGGCAAATAAAATCATCGGTTGCATTAAAAGAGGCATAAATGTTCAAGACATCAAGACAGTAAGTAATTTTGCCTTTGTACAAATCAGTAGTGAGGCTACATAAGGAATATACAGTTTTGGTCACTAGTGTATAAGAAGGACACAGCTGAGCAAGAGCGGATGCAGAGGAGAGCGACCAATTTAGTTAAGGGAATGTTGGGTTGCAATATTAAGACAGACTATCAAATTTGGGGTTATTTAGCTTGGTTATGTTCAAGTATGTGAAAGGACAGTATACAGACCTCTTTTATGGTCTTTTTACATCTGGGCCTGTAACAACAACAAAGGGGCATCTTCTACGTCTAGAAGAAAAGAAGTTTCACTATCATCACAGACGAGGATTCTTTACTGTAAGAGCAGTCAGACTATCATAGACCAAGTTTTAGAAGGGTTTAGATGGCTTTTTTTGAAAAATATAGGGCGACATGTATGAACGGGGCTGCGTCAAATATCTAACATCTTTTCAGCCCCGTATCCAGCACAGACCCGTTTGCTACATTTTTAAATGGCCCGTATGCCAATATCAGGCGTATTACAGAGCACCCGCGGCACTTTGTAATGTGCTTGATTTTGGGGGGGCATGCAGGAGGTGGGGCGCTCTAGAGCTGCACAAAGCTATAGATTTATAGCTTTGCTATGGCATTTCTAGGCGCATTACTGCTGGAACAGGTAGAGCACTTTCAAAGTGGTTTACCTGAGCCAGAATTGCGCATTCTAGGCTTTTATTATGCGCATGAAATTTGGCATTTAAACGGAAAATTTCATACATACTGCCCATAGTATTACAGGTTATGGTTAATAAATTCTGGAGATGGGACGTGGAGCCAGGGATTATTCTTTCCGACTCCATATATGGAGTCAGTAAGGAATTTTTCTTCTTGGCATCCACCTCAATAGGCTTGTGTCTTAATGAATAGGTCTTACCAGTCCAGAAGACTCTTAGGGGGACATGTCTGAAAACTGTCTTGGTCTAAGACTTTTCTTGTTGCCCATAGCAACCAATCAGCATTCCCCTTTCATTTCATATAGTGCTCTGAAGAAATGAAAGGGGAACCCTGATTGGTTGCTATGGGCAACAAGAAAATTTTTTAGACCAGGACAGTTTTCAGACATGTCCCCCTTAAATCCAGTGTCAGGTTGCAGGGAATAAAGACAGACTTGTAAATCAGAGCTAATTTTTTGTGGGCTGAAGTGTTGTTTTTATTATTACCATTTTGGGATACATGCAACTTTTTTGATCACTTTTTATTCCATTTTTTATGATGCAAAGAATCCAGAAAAAAATGAACAAATCGGATTTTCATCATTAGATACTTATTTTCTGTGGTGTTTATTATATGGGATAAACAATGTTATATTTTAATAGATCTGACTTTTATGGTTGCGGTAATAGCAATTATGTTTTTTATTTTTGTTGTTTTTTTATTTGTAAAATGACAAAAGAGGGCGTTTTGAACTTTTAATATCTTTTTTTAATTTTTAAAACTTTTTTTTGTTAATAATAAATTTAGTCTCCATAGGGTACTTGTCCATTTAGAGATGCTATCGCTAGTACATTATTCTGCAATACAATTGTACAGCAGGACGGCGTTCTAATATGGCTCTTCTATTACACTCTACTGGTTGTAAGAGCACTGCCAAAATAGCAGGTGTGGAGGCCTTCATTAGGCTTTTAGCTGCTTTGAGAGGGGCCCGTTTTCTAACCCTTTTATATGCTTCTCGTTTCCCACATCATCTAAGTAGTTAAATGGCTGGGATCGGAGATATCTCTTATCCTGGCAGCTAGATGTCCCAGCTGTCATTAACAGCTCTACAACTGTTCATCATATGTCGGTAAGTGGTTAGTCATTAATAAAGAGATATGGCAGTACTAGACTATAAAAAATATGAAAAGAAAACCTTGTGCTCACCAAAAAGTGACAATTTCAATTCCTGGGGGCAATTCCTCAAATGTCCAAATGATGCCAAAAGGAGGAGACTCATAGGACATGGGTATAAGCAGTAAAAAAAATCCCAAAAAGGTTAAAACCTCCGGCACCAAAAAACTCTAAGATAAAAACATATCCTTTCATTCAAATCCTGTTAAAAAGGTCCAAGGTTCTCCATACTTTCTGACGCGTTTCAAACGCTAAACGCTCTTCCTCGTAGAATGTCTACGAGTACTAGACTATACCAGTCTTTATACATGTGCCTTTATATACATTACTAACTGTTATATTTTATATACTTGACCTGTCTGTCAGCCCCATCCCAGCTATAGCCCTACTCTGTTACAACTATTGAAGATTTTATGGGGCCTCCAGTCAACACACCGGGGATTTGATGCTTCCTGGTCTGTGTTATCCTTGCTTTATTCCTGACACAGTTTCAGTTTGCTCTTATTGTAACTGTTATGTAACTATGATCATGTTTTATTGATTTGGATCTATGGTAGCTCCACTTATACTGTTGCACTGATTATGCATTATTAAACATTATTGAGTTTATACGTATACAGCATTGTACAGATACAATCCCTGTGGGTTCACATTTTCCTACCTTTAAATGTTTTTATCATTTCATGAATTTTAAATAAAGAAGACATTTTTGGTATTTTTTATTTGTTTTGTGTAACTGGATATCGCACAGCCTCTGACAAATGTCCATCTGAAAACACTGCTGCACAAGACATGCTGAACAAAACGACTATACTAGTGGTGGCAAATTTGGTTAAATATTAAATCAGTAAAAAAGATATAAAGTTACTTGCGAGTCACATTATTATGACTAATATCCAGAATAACCAAGACAGCATTTCACAATATGTGTGCAGATAACCTATCACACACCTTACATACCCACCAAGTCAGCTTACCAGATGTGACTTGTATGGGTATATGAAGTGTATGATATGTGTGCAGATAACCTAATCAGCTTACCAGACGTGACTTGGGTGGGTATATAAGGTGTGTGTTATGTGTGCAGATAACCCAGTCAACTTACCACACGTCACTTCCAACGTCGAAAGTAGGCAGTGCTCCTAATCATGTGACTCGACTACGCAATGAGGAAGATTTGTTCAAATCGAAACGCGTTTGTTCGTATAAGTCGTACATGGGTTTTTTGTCCATTGCCCTGTGCCATATACTCTTTTTAACTATGTGCAAATAAAATGAAGATTGTTTTTTTAAAGGAAATATTAAGCTTGCCCTCTAACTCATTCAGAGCACCTGTTTGCCGGTCATGCAATAGCATTTTCAAAGCACTCGACTGGGTATTAGTACAGTAATATTGATATTCAGTACAATTCTAATAATCCAGCATGCATTGGCCTTTAAAGCATCACAAACTTGTGAGACCATTGGAAGTTGTCTGGCTATATTTATTAGTCAGGTTACATTCACCATAGAGTAGCACTGAATGTTTTTGTTTTTTTCTTATGTCGCCTACTGGCTGTTTACTTAATTTTTTTGGAGCTATTGAACTTTTGGGTCACTTTATAGGCTATATCTATGAAATGGATGGATTCACGTACCAGCTGTGCACTACTGATTGATAAACTCTGTAGTTTATGAAGTAAATCCTTCTCTTAATGTACCATCTATTTACTGATACGCTTTGAAGAAATCTATCATATCTATGTATCTCATATCTATCTATCTATCTATCTATCTATCTATCTATCTATCTGTCTGTCTATCGTCTTTTCCAATATTGTAGTTTACATATCTCTACATTCAGGGAGACATATATGGAACTAGGCGGATCGAAGTGCATCTATTTTTCAGTGTCAAATGCGCCTGAATGTATGAAAGTAGTTTTTGTGCGTTCATCGCGCCTCGCCTGTGTGTTTGCCGCATTGCGGAACTTAGGCGCATAAGTAATGCGCCAAACATGTATAAAGGCAATAGATAGGCTGGAAATAAAAGAAAAGTCATTAGCATAGCATGTCAGTGAAGAGGAACTATTGTACTGATCTTGCTTGGTGAACCACTGGTCCCAGCAATAACTGTGCTGCGCTGGCTCTTGCTGTATGTAAAATAAAGGGTGAGAGCACCAAAAATAAGTTTCAAATTTAATGTAGTAAAAATTAAAAATTTAAAAATCTGAACAACATCACTGGGTTATTTAATGTAAAATTAGTTTTAGATTCTACTAATTTTAAATACATTTTATAGGAGATATTTTTATATTCATTTTATATGATATTTTTTATTACATTTAAATAATTCAATTTTATATAGTTTGATAATTATTACAAATTACTTTTTATCATTGCACTGGTGTAAGTTGAGAAATATTGGACATTTTTTTCCCTAACAGCAAATCTAGCTCCACTTCGACTCCTCAAGCTCAGGCAGACGACATTGGAATAGGTCTGTCCGAGCAGTAATGCGCCTAGTTTTGCAGAACCACATTCATATATTTGTCTAATATTACGTGTGGTGGGACCCTCCCTCAGAACACCCCCTCATGTTAGGCGCATTAGAAAGTGTCAAGTCTTACGAACAATGCACCTAACACATTCATTAGGCGCATTAGACATCGTCACTGGCTCACTTTGGCGCATTTCACACCAGAAATGGGTGAAAAAGCCGATCATATATGTGTCCCTTAGATCAGACTGGGGTATATAGGGTAAAACGGTCAAATTTAATTCTGGAGGCCCACCTGTGGAGTTGATTCTGGGGCCATCAGTGAAGTTGACTCTGGGGACTCACCCTACAGCTACTGTACATGACCCCTATAATCTGCCTCTTGCTTTTTGCCTCTTTCTCTCTACCTTTTCGCCTCTCCCAAGGATGTATATGCAGTTTAAATGAAACTCCAGGTCTGTCATGCTCAGGAGACCATGGGGAGATTCCACTGTTCCCTGTGGGCTAGTCTGAGCCTGATTACATTGGAGCCTTTGTGCAAATTATCATTGTCAATATATTTTTTATTATTATTTTTACTGTATGTGTTACTTTCAATAAAGATCTTTATGCTTTTTATTTTTTTGGCTTTCTTATGCCAGCGCTACAGGCAAATAGGGTGGCAGTTTTGTTATGGGTCCTGGTCCAAGCTCATCCTACTCACATCTCCTCGCTCCTTGTTGTGCTCTTACAAGCCATCGGGGATGCCCCTGCCTCCAAGAACGCGTGCGTGGCAGCACATTGAAAGGGCCAGGGCACCAGTGATTTTTTATCACCAAACGCTGACCCTATTTAACCCTGGCTCTTCCTCCTATCTTTGCCAGATCTATCGTGCTTATTGCCCCTAGAGAAAGCGTTCCTTGTGTTTTTGTTTTGTGTGTACCTGACCATTGTTTACATCCACTGAGCCTCGTTCTGTCTGCTGCCTGCCTTGACCTTTCTGCTTGTCTCCAACCATGAGTTCATCTTCTGATTCTGTACCACCGCAAGAAAGTCGCCTCAGGGGTAGCAACTTGGAGGTCTCTTGCCGCAGCAGACCCTGGTGAAAGCCAGGAGCCCTTTTGACTTCACTCCCTGACGCAGTTTACACCATCACTTGCGATGGTCCACAGGATCCACACCTTTACCCAACCGTAACATGTTTATAGCAAATTCCCTTCCTTCTAAAACCACTATACCAAAAACAGGTGGAAGAAAGGGGAGCACAATCCTTGATATAATGTATCTATTCTCTTAGGATTGAAGGTGCTCTGGTGGGTCCAAACTTTGACACAATAATGTACATTTAATATATCAGAGCCCCAAAGGTCTAGTAGAAGACAAAATCATCTGGAGCTGACTTAAGAACCAATTGCTATACTGTATATCCTGTTAACCATGCATATGTAAGGATGCGTGCACAAGAGGAGGTGGTAGATGGTGATTGGTGCAGATACCAAGCGTCTGACAAGTGGATACAACTGGGCAGCGGATGTGCGTGGAAGTCGAGCCTACCTGTGAGGGATGGCTGGGAGGTGTAGTGCACCGATGCTGGAGAAATCGGAGAGACTGTCAGCTCTCTGTCTTGCAAGTCTAACTTGCAGTGGTATATAGCAGGTTGCAACTCTCAATTCTCTTTACAGGTCGACAATATTCCTGCGGTTCATCATATTTCACTCACAATTGTAATTGCTTCTTCAGCAATTCCCTATTCTTTGTCAATAAGGCCTTTCCTCAGTCTTCTCCCCTTAGCTTACAGGGTGGTGGTCATGCTTAAGGACCATTTGCTCCCATTGGTACACTCCCTGGACTACTACTGGGGAGAGCATGGAGTCATTGATCATGATAGATAGATGACATGTAGAGGTTGAGTGGAATGGAGGAACAATAAACTCTGTATTCTCTAAGAAAGTGGGAGGAGAAGGAGGATATGGATGATAAGAGTTCACCAGTACCAAGGATATATAGAAAAAAGAGTAGAGGGCCCAGAACTGACCCCAGAAGAACATCAACAGAGAGAGAACAAGACAACGAGGTGGAGTGCAAGTGGGAAATGCTGAATGTTCAGTCCTTGAGGTAAGAGGAGATCCAGGAATGAGCCAAGTCTGTGATGCCAAGGGGAGAGAGAATTTGTAAAATCATGGAATGATCAACCGTGTTGAAGTCAGAAGACTGGTCTAAGAGGAGGAGCACAGAGTATTAGGGTGCGTTCCCACTGCACAGGAGAAATACCGGCCAGTTTGCCGACCGGCATTCGCACTATTTTGCGGCCGTCCCCACGGCCGCGAGGGGGACGGCTTTTCTCCGCGATGGGAGGAGAAAAGCCCTCCCCATTCACATTGAGATGCACAGATTAGTCCGGAAACCGGACGGAAGATTATGCTATCACAATGTTTTGCGGGCAGAAAAACCGCCCGACGGAAAACCCGTGCAGTGGGGACTGCACGGGTTTTCCATAGAGCACCATTGTGCCCATTTTCGGCCGGTTTTTCAGGCGGTCTGAAAAACCGCAAACCGGCCGAAAAACCGTGCAGTGGGGACATACCTTAGAGTGAGGCTTTAGTGGATATGAAATCATTGGTGACTTTAATTAGGGCAGCTGTGGTAGAATGGTTGGTAGGAAACCAAATCTGTAGCATTTCCTCAGGTACATCTACAGTAGCAAATTTGCATAAAATTCTGCAGATTTCTTGCTAATTTAAGACAGATTATGAAAATACTTAAAAAGGCAATTTATTTAGAATCCACATATAGAGATCTTGCTACAAATCTACTGCTTTTCCACAGCAAGATATGCAACAATGCAGATTTATCATGGAGTTGGACTTTACCATTGCAGTCAAGGGGAAAAAATCTGCACTACATCTCCAGCTTATTCATAACATAAATTTACATGCTTCAGATTTTCTGTATGGAAATTATGTGTGGAAAATCTGAAGTGTGTCCACAATGTAAAGACATACAGTACCTTTAGGAGGATGTCTGAATACTGCATTTCCCCTGGGTTCCTGAGGATAATTAATTAAACCAGTGTCAGAAACTTTTCAAGTATTTCACCTGTAAAGGCAGAGGTTGATATTACAGTATATCAGGAATCTAATCATGGAGGCCTTCAAATGCATATTCAGTGGGTTGAAAAAATATTCATACCCCTTAAACTGTTCTTCATTTTTAAACGCCACAGCCACAAACTTAAATATATGGTATTGATATTTTATGTGATAGAGCAACACAAAGTAGCAAGTATTTTTGAAGTGTAAAGAAAATTATACGTAGAAAAGTGTGGAGTGAATATTTATTCAGCCTCCTGTACTCTGATATCCTTAAGTAAAATCCACTGTAACCAATTGTCTTTTGAAGTTACCTACTGAGTAAATAGAATACATCTATATGTAATTTATTCTCAGAACAGTTGTTTTGCAAGGACCTTTGCAAAGAGCTTTGTTTGAGATGAACATTTCTGAGCAAACAGCATCATGAAAACCAAGGAACACATCAGACAGCTCAAGGATAAAGTCGTGGTAAAGTGTATTGCAGGGTTAGGTTTTAAAATATTCCAAGCTCTGAACATCTCACTGAGCATTGTTCAATCCATCATTCGTAAATGGAAGAAGTATGACACAACTGTTAACCTACCAAGACAGGGTCATTCACCAATACTGGCAGCCCAGATAAGGAGAGCAGTAATTAGAGAAGCAGCCAAGAGGTCCAGGGTCACTCTGGAGGAGCTGCAGACATCCACAATTCAGGTGAGAGAATCTGTCCATAGGACAGCTATTAGTTGTATACTCCACAAATCTGGCCTTTATGGAAGAGTGGCAAGAAGAAAGACATTTTTGAAAGCAAGTCATAAAAAGTCTTGTTTCCAGTTTGCAAAAAGCTATGTAGGGAATATAGCAAGCATGTGGAAAAAGGGGTCTTTGTTTAAATGAGACCGAAATTAAACTTTTTGGCCTAAATGCCGAACGCTATGGGCGACATGTATGAACGGGGCTGCACCAGTTTTCTGGTGTACATTGAGAAGTTTGAAAGAATGTATGATCAGGCGCACTCCAAACTTTGGCGTGATAAGTGCCTTTGTAATGTGCCAAATACACTTTTTAGTGCGCCAAAGATTTGAGGCGTTCTGGGGGCATCGCACCACATCCATAGAAGTAGACACAGTTATGATTTTTTTACGCCAAATGTAGGCGCAGAACAGTTAGAACAGCCAGACGAGGGTGAAGGTGGTGTCTGAGCCAGACTTGACTTGTGGTATTGGCACTAGACTGCCCTGTATGTATGACCTGCAGAAGAACAGCTAGACCAGGGTAAAGGTGGTGCCTGAGCCAGACTTGTGGTATTGGCTCTACACTGCCCTGTATGTATGACCTGCAGAAGAAAAGCCAGACCAGAATAAAGGTGGTGCCTGAACCAGACTTGTGGTATTGGCTCTAGCCCTGTATGTATGAGATCCGAAAGAACACCCAGACCAGGGTACAGGAGGTGACTGAGCCAGACTTGTCATATTGGCACTACACTGCCCTGTCTGTATGACCTGCAGAAGAACAGCCAAACCAGGGTAAAGGTGGTGCCTGAGCCAGACTTGTGGTATTGATTCTACACTGCGCCTGTATGTATGACCTGCAGAAGAACAGCCAGACCAGGGTAAAGGTGGTGCCTGAGCCAGACTTGTGGTATTGGCTCTACACTGCCCTGTATGTGTGACCTGCAGAAGAATAGTCAGACCAGGGTAAAGGTGGTGCCTGAGCCAGACTTGTAGGTATTGGCGCCACACTGCGCCTGTATGTATGACCTGCAGAAGAACAGCTAGATCAGGGTAAAGGTGGTGCCTGAGCCAGACTTGTGGTATTGGCTCTACACTGCCCTGTATGTATGACCTACAGAAGAACAGCCAGACCAGGGTAAAGGTGGTGCCTGAGCCAGACTTGTGGTATTGGCTCTACACTGCCCTGTATGTATGAACTGCAGAAGAACAGCCAGACCAGGGTAAAGGTGGTGCCTGAGCCAGACTTGTGGTATTGCATTTACACTGCCCTGTATGTATGACCTGTAGAAGAACAGCCAGACCAGGGTACCGGTGGTGCCTGAGCCAGACTTGTGGTATTGATTCTACACTGTGCCTGTATGTATGAGCTGCAGAAGAACAGCCAGACAGGGTAAAGGTGGTGCCTGAGCCAGACTTTTGGTATTGGCTCTACACTGCCCTGTATGTATGACCTGCTGAAGAATAGTCAGACCAGGGTAAAGGTGGTGCCTGAGCCAGACTGTGGTATTGATTCTACACTTCCCTGTATGTATGACCTGTAGAAGAACAGCCAGACCAGGGTAAAGGTGGTGCCTGAGCCAGACTTGTGGAATTGGCTCTACACTGCCCTGTATGTATGACCTGCAGAAGAATCAGCAGACCAGGGTAAAGGTGGTGCCTGAGCCAGACTTGTGGTATTGGCTCTACACTGCCCTGTATGTATGACCTGCAGAAGAACCAGATCAGGGTAAAGGTGGTGCCTGAGCCAGACTTGTGGTATTGGCTCTACACTGCCCTGTATGTATGACCTGCAGAAGAACAGCCAGACCAGGGTAAAGGTGGTGCCTGAGCCAGACTTGTGGTATTGGCACTACATGCCCTGTATGTATGACCTGCAGAAGAACAGCCAGACCAGGGTAAAGGTGGTGCCTGAGCCAGACTTGTGGTATTGGCTCTACACTGCCCTGTATGTATGACCTGCAGAAGAACAGGTCATACCATCTGGGAAATGGTTCCTTGAAGCCAATTTGATGGTATTGATTCTACACTTCCCTGTAGGAAGGACCTGTACAATGAACAGCCATCCCAATGTGAAAGGTGGTGCAGATCATGCTTGTGGGAGGCTGCTTACACGGGCCTGTATGTAAGCTGAAAGAACCGCCAGACCAGGGTAAAGGTGGTGCCTGAGCCAGACTTGTGGTATTGGCTCTACACTGCCCTGTATGTATGACCTGCAGAAGAACAGACCAGGGTAAAGGTGGTGCCTGAGCCAGACTTGTGGTATTGGCACTACACTGCCCTGTATGTATGACCTGCAGAAGAACAGGTTCATACACTCTCTGGATTATTCTACACTGCATTAAAGCTATTTATATCTGGCCTGTCGGTGCCAACATTCATACATGTCGCCCTATGTGTGGAGGAAGGCCAACACTGTACATCACCCTGAACACACCATCCCCAATGTGAAACATGGTGGTGGCAGCATCATGCTGGGGGGAGGCTTTGCTTCAGCAGGGACTAGGAAGCTGGTAAGAGATGATGAGAAGATGGATGAAGCTAAATACAGGGCAACCCTGTAGGAAAATCTGTTAGAGGCTGCAAAAGACTTGAGTCTGGGGCATAGGTTCACATTCCAGCCGGACAACAACCCTAAGCATACACCTACAATGAAAGGGTTTACATCAAAGCATATTCAAGTGTTGCAATGTGTCACAGGTGTACTACAAATTCTATATGAACAAAGGATTTATACCAATATATCACTGCAAATAATAATCCCTGTTAAAACATAACTTTTACTAGACTATCTAAAATATTAATATCTAAACCCCTATATACTACCACTACATACCTAGATGATACAGCATACTGTGCACTATCTGCCAGTGGAGTAATCGCCCCGATAAAGAGCGGCTCCGCTTTAATGACAGACAATATCACTACATGCGTGTATAGACACCTTTAAATCCCAGCTATCCCGACGCGTTTCCCCCATACAATATTAGGGTTCATCAGGGGATTCAAAATTTCTCTTGCTGTGGAAAAAGAATACACTATATACAACGCATATACTACAACACAATGTACTTCCCTGAGATAAAATGGATGGCAATACAGGGACCTGTAGGACTGCCAGGTATAATGAACGGGATATAATTCCACTGGCAACAAACCCTAAGCTGGCACCACAATAAAGGGATAAAAAGATTCAAAATTGTCACTCTGCCCTATCCGGGTCGCAGGCCCATTCGTGCCCCGCTGGTGAGTGGCGCTGTGACCTGCATGTCGGGTCGCAGGCGCGCTCTCTCTGCTGCCCAATCTCCCACTCACTTACCCGGCCACATTCCTGCTGATGTCTCTGTCTCCCGGTGCGCGCGCCCGTTGGCACTGTTAAGTTTTAAGGGCTAGCGCCCCGGTAATTCCCTGTCACCGGACGCTGCCCCTATTTAAACCTGCCCCTTCCTGATCCCCTTGCCAGATCTTTAATGCCTTATAGCCTACAGTGAAAGCGTTCCTTGTGTCTCGTCAGCTATATCGTGTACCGTACCCTTTGCCTCCGTCCTTCGACCATTAACCTTTGCCTCCTATCCTGACCTTACCACCTGTCCCCAACTCTGAGTTTTCCTTACAATTTCGTACCACGCTACACCTTAGCTGCCACCGCAAGCAAGTCACGTCAGGAGTAGCGACCTGGTAGACTCCCGCTGCAGCAAGTCCATCCCGCTTTGCGGCAGGCTCTGGTGAATACCGGGACCTACTTAGATTCCGCTCCCTGGCGTGGCTTATACCATTGCTTGCAGTGGTTCAGAGGATCCACTATTGATAATCGTTACACAATGGCCCAGTCCAGCCCAGACCTTAATCCCACTGAGAGTCTGTAGAAGGACTTGAAAATTGCCGACCAACATGACTGAGCTACAGCTATTTTGCAAAGAAGAATGAGCAAAAATTCAAGCCTCTAGATGTGCAAAGCTGGTAGAGACATCCCACAGAAGACTGCAGCTGTCATTGCAGCTAAAGATGGTCTTAAAGAGTACTGGATCTGGGGCGACTGAATACATATGTATGCCATTCTTTTCAGTTTTTTAATTTGCAAGAATTTGGAAACACATGTATAATTTTCTTTACACTTCACAAATACTTGCTAATTTGTGTTGCTATGTCACATAAAACATCAATAAGATATATTTAAGTTTGTGGCGGTAACGTTTAAAAATGAGGAACAGTTCAAGGGGTACATATAATTTTGCAACCAACTGACAAAAGGGGTTATTTCATGCAGGTCTCAAGATAGTAGACATAGGACTGGGACAACAGTTAGGCAAAAGTATGCCTAGGGTGGCAATTCATCCCAGGAAGGAAGGGGGCGCAAGAAGAATGGAGTGGGTTGAATTTTACATTGGGGGGCGCAACATGCCTTAATTGCCTATGGCACCAGAATACCTTGTCCCAGTCCTGAGTAGACACAACTCTACCTTAATTGAATTAACTTATGGCTAATCCACACAGTAAATCCATGTGTAAAAAGCTGTATGGCAGGAGAAATAGTGCCACAAAGAGCTTCTTGTACCTCCATATGGAGTGATAGAGATAGAGAAATGATAGATAGAGAAGAAACTGCTGTAATAGGCCTACAGTGGAGCATGTTCCAAACAATGTAGACTTCCAACACTTGAAAATATGTTATAAAAGCTTGAACTTATTTTGACCCAAGTAAAATAATTGAAAACACATTATGACAAAACTCATATTGACGCATTTCAAGTCTCACAATAGGTTCTCAGACCTAATGAGCTTTTGATTATGTCTAAGAGCCCATTGTGAGGCTCAAAATGCGTCAATATGAGTGGTTTTACAATTATTTTTAATTGGAACGAAACAAATTCAAGTTTTTATACGATATTTTAGAGTGCTAGAGGTCTACATTGTTTGGAGGATTGGTTCACCTATAGCAAGGTGTCCATACTGCCTTACTGCTGCCGCGATATACCAGTAAGTCATGCTGTGCTAAGGGGTTGAAGAAGTTGTCCCACAGCAATCTCTTATTTACTTTTTAGACCCATTAATCAAACAGGCCAAAGAACTAAGGGCGACATGTATGAACGGGATTTACGCCTGTTTTCTGGCGTATCCTGCACCTCACCGGCCCGAATCCGCTGTCGGACGCAGGGATGCGATGTTAGGCGCAGTGTTCGCCACTTTCGGCTGTGCCTCACATGAAGGGGCGTGTAATGGGCGCGGTGTGGGCGTTCCGGGGGGGGGACGCGGCGCCTTCGTATACTCCGAGGCATGTACGATCGCGGGTCGGCAAAGTGAGGCGCATTGCAGCGCTCGGCAGCTCCGACAGCCAGACCTGGTTGATTCTGGTCTAAATGATCCGGCGGAGGCGAAGTGAAGCGAGAACGTAACATGAGAGGAAACATATAGAAGATCGCAACAGAAATCTCGGCTCTCCGTGCGGCATGGAGTATGAATAAAAAAAATCGCCTTTATTCGGTGTAAACCATTATCAGAATGGAGTATGGAGCTAAAACCTTAAAAAAAAAAAAAAAAACACTTTCCAAAAATCAAGACCGGCGCTTTATCAGGAATTTGGATATTGAAAATTGCCGGGAAATACAGTAATTTAAATTCTGTAAGCTATTCTCATTGGTCGGCAGAAACCAGCCAATCAGAATAGGAACGACAGTGACCCATTAAAACCTATGGAGAAGTATTGACCAATCAAATTCAAAGGCGGGACAGTTCAAAATACAGTAAAAATGCAGAAAAGAGCTGATTGGTTGAACTAGCGAGGGCTTGGCTATCCCGGCCAATCAGAATAGGAGCGACTTAAAAATAATTTCTAAGGTGTTGGCGGACAGGCTGGCCACTCTTCTTCCCTGTCTCATTAACCCTCAACAGACGGGATTCGTTAAGGGCAGAGCGGCGGTCTCTAATATTCGTAAAATCATTACTATCCTGGATGAGATCAAATGTAATCCGGGGCTTCATCCGTCTCCAGCTGTCCTGTCCATTGATGCAGAAAAAGCGTTCGACAGGGTCAGCTGGAGATGGCTGGGGGCAGTGATGGACGGATTCGGATTCCAGGGAGCCTTCCGTTCCTATATCTCTTCACTATATATACCACCCCCGCGCCAGATCTATACCCGGTATTCTTCTAGGGCCATTCATTTGCGAAGAGGCACTCGCCAGGGATGACCGTTATCCCCACTACGGTTAATTTGGCCATAGAGCCGCTCTCCAGAGCCCTGGCCGCTAATCCAGATCTCCTGGGCATTAATATCGGTTCATCCAATATTAAGGTCTCCTTATTTGCTGATGATCTTCTGATTTATCTATCTGACCCACTGGTGGAGGTTCCGATAGCTTTAGATCTGTTACATGAGTTTGGCCTTTTCTCGGGCTTCAAGGTTAATGTTTCTAAGTCAGAATTGTTGGATCTCTCCCCTGCTCATTCACCTTCCTCACATCTGCTTTGCAATTTACCTATATCCCTGGCGGGTGCCTCCATAAAGTATCTGGGAATAAATATCAGTAAGTCCCCTGAGTCCATTTATCACCTCAATATACCCCTCTGTTCCTCAAAATTGGTAAGGAACTAGAACGATGGATGCATCTTCCGCTCCCCTTACTTGCTAAGGCTCATCTTCTCAAGATGATGACGTTCCCAAAAATACTATATTTGTTACAAACAATCCCCTTATTGCTTAGACATAAAGATGTCCGCCAACTTTATACCGCTTTCACTTCTTTCCTATGGAATAAAAAACGCCCCCGGATAGCCCTTGCTAAACTGATCCTCCCAAGGGATAGGGGGGGCTGAATTTGCCGGATCTGAGGTTGTATAATCTAGCCAGCCTCCTGCGTCACGGATCGGATTGGGTTAAACAGTCTTCCAGATATTCCAATCTCTCTACTGAGGCGGCACTGGTTCACCCATGGACGCTTCCAGGCCTTCTTCATATCAAATATTCTGCTCTTCCTAAGGTGGCGAAACATAGCCTCATTGTGAGGGACACGATCGGAGCCTGGAAGGCCTGTAGAACCCTGTTCTCTCTGCCCTACCAGACCAGTAGATACCTTCCTATCTATGGGCACCCAGAATTCAAACCTGGCCTTGATAACCCCCAATTTAAAGTCTGGAGGAGTAAAGGGATCTTAACTATTTCCCAGCTTATTCACCCTTCCCACCAACGGATTTACTCTCTCTCAGAATTATCTCAAAAATATTCCTTGCCACCATCGCATTTTTTGGCTTACTCCCAAATAGTGAGTTTTTATAGAAGTAAGGACATGAAGCCGTCTCATTTTAAGTTGAATGCTTTTGATAATGTTATCGGCCCTACTTCTTCAACAGACCACTCTCTATCAGCGCTATATGCTGGTCTTCGTAGGGGTTCAGAAGACGAGGGGCCTTGCAGGATTTTTGCTAGGTGGGAGAAGGTCTACCCTAACCAGGAGATATCTACTAGAATTCTCTAGGAATGGCTGAAGATCCACAAATATATAGTTAATGAGAAGCGGAGAGACACATTCTTTAGAATTGCCCATTCCGCAATTTACGGCTTTAATCTCCCCCCCCCCCATCCAGCTTGTCCAGACCGTTTGACGTCCTGTCCCAAGTGTGGCACCCCCCGCACGGATTTTGTCCATAGTATATGGACCTGTGTGGAAACCATGAAGTTCTGGGAGACAGTCATACAAACTCTGAATCTTAAGTTTCGGTGTCATTTAACTTTAGAGCCAACACAGCTCCTGTTCCATAATTTACCACAACATTTCAGGAACCACCCAATTCTGCACATATTTTTATTAGCGGCGAAAAGAAGCCTCCTGGCCAAATGGTTGGAACCAACTGTCCCTACATTGCAGGAAGTGATCCAGGTGGTAAAACATCATCTCGAAATGGACAGAATCGACATTATCAGGACTAAGGAAACCCAATGCTCTAAATTTTTCAAGAAATGGTAGGAGTTCATAGGTAAATTTTACACCCCCCAGGAGATCAAGGAGATCATGCAGCCTTTTGTTTACACCTCCTGGTATCTCTCCTCTCGACTAGCAGGTTCTCTCGGGGCTTTGGATGTCTGTACCCCATAACATGGGAGCTTTACCTCAGCCATATCCTGACACCGTGCCCTGGATACTCGCTTGGTAACTGTGCGTCAGAGTTGGGGGTGAATTTGTCCTATATCTATTTCTCTCCCTCGGGCTTTAGGGGACGAGGGCCGTGTGACGATCTCACAGCATTGTATCAGCACAGTATTTGTTTTCACTTTTTATCCCAGACCTTACTTGATTACATAGGTGTATGTGATTATGTCTCTTATACATAACTTCGAATGGGTACCACTGTTCTGTGTTGTTTTGTTTTTTTTTTTTTTGTTTTTTTTTGGGGGGGGGATACTTTTTTATTATTTTTTGTTTTCTTTCTTTAGTGAAGATGGAGACTTCTTTTGCTTCATTCTTATTATTATGATACCAAAGTATGTCATTAGTGCTATTTTGTACTTTCATTGCTTAGTACTTTTCTTATTTGTACTAATGATGCCTTATATTATTTCTTTGTGTGTCAAGTGGTATCTCATCTAATGGACAATTATTATGTTTTTGTTATTGTAAAATTTAATAAAAATTCTGTTTACAAAAAAAAAAATCAGAATAGGAGCGACAGGGACCCATTATAACCTATGGAGCAATATTGACCAATCACATTCAAAGGCGGGACAGTTCAAAATACAGTAAAAATGCAGAAAAGAGCTGATTGGTTGAGCTAGCGGGGGCTTGGCTATCCCGGCCAATCAGAGCGCGAGCTACTTTGTCCCATTGTAGTCTATGGCCAGATCGGGGCAATGAAATCTCGGCGCTCAGCTCCGTATGGCGTGGAGTATGATTAAAAAAATCATTTTTATTAGGTGTAAAATATTATCTGAAAAAGAGCTGAAACCTTCTATAAACATAAATCAATTAAATACATAACAATGCGTTTGTCGCCGAGACCGGCGCAACATCAGGAATTGGGATATAGAGAATTGCCGGGAAATACAGTAATTCAAATTCTTTAAGCTCTTCTCATTGGTCGACAGATTCTGGTCTAAATGATCCGGCGGAGGCGAAGTGAAGCGAGAACGTAACATGAGATGAAACATATAGAAGATCGCAACAGAAATCTCGGCTCTCAGCGCCGTGCGGCATGGAGTATTAATAAAAAAAAAAAATCGCCTTTATTAGGTGTAAAACATTATCAGAATGGAGTATGGAGCTCAAACCTTAAAAAAATTAATAAATAAAAAAATCACTTTCCAAAAATCAAGAACGGCGCTATATCAGGAATTTGGATATTGAAAATTGCCGGGAAATACAGTAATTTAAATTCTGTAAGCTATTCTCATTAGTCTGCAGAAACCAGCCAATCAGAATAGGAGCGCCAGGGAACCATTATAAGCTATGGAGAAGTATGGACCAATCAAATTCAAAGGCGGGACAGTTCAAAATACAGTAAAAAAGGCAGAAAAGAGCTGATTGGTTGAGACCAGGCGGCAGATATGAATCCACCAATCAGATGTAGTGCGTCTATTTTGAATGGAGAAAGAAGGGCGCGATAGAAGGGCGCCTAAAAGTTATTACTGTCTATGGGAAATATTCTAGTACTCTGATTGGTTGGGGAGAAGAAGGGCTAGTCCTGCTTAGCCAATCAGCGGGTGAGCTACTTATCTCGTAGAGTTCTATGGGGAAAAGAAATGCAGAGCAAGCTCTGTTTGTGATTGGCTAAGTTAAAAGAGGCGCGGTTATTTGGACCAATGGGAGAGCGAGCGACGCTTTTATGGGTTTTCTAATGCAATCTGTAATAAAACTGTACGTGTCCGAAATAAAATGATAAGACTCACGAAGTTGTGCCGATCTGTATATAAAATGAACAATAATATGTGGGTAACGAAAAAAAAAATATTAATTTAAGAAATTCATTTTTATTTCTTTATTTTCGTTAGCCAATGATCAATAGTATGGGTATAACGAAAATAAAGAAATAAAAATAAATTTATTGAATTTTTTTTTTTTTTCATTACCCCCTTATTATTGTTCATTTTATATACACATCGTTACAACTTCGGGAATATTATCATTTTATTTCGGGCACGTACAGTTTTATTACAGATTGCATTAAAAAACCCATAAGAGCGTCGCTCGCTCTCCCATTGGTCCAATTAACCGCGCCTCTTTTAACTTAGCCAATCACAAACAGCTCGCTCTGCATTTCTTTTCCCCATAGAACTCTATGAGAAGGTAGCTCAGCCGCTGATTGGCTAAGCAGGACGAGCCCCTCTTCCCCCCAACCAATCACAGTACGAGAATATTTCCCATAGACAGTAAAATCTTTTAGGGCACCCTTCTATTGCGCCCTTCTCCATTCAAAATAGACGCACTACATATGATTGGTGGATTCATATCTGCTGCCTGGGCTCAACCAATCAGCTCTTTTCTGCCTTTTTTACTGTATTTTGAACTGTCCCGCCTTTTCATTTGATTGGTCCATACGTCTCCATAGCTTATAATGGTTCACTGTCGCTCCTATTCTGATTGGTTGGTTTCTGCCGACCAATGAGAAGAGCTTAAAGAATTTGAATTACTGTATTTCCCGGCAATTCTCTATATCCCAATTCCTGATGTAGCGCCGGTCTCGGCGACAAACGCATTGTTAGGGATTTGATAGATTTATGTTTATAGAAGGTTTGAGCTCTTTTCAGATAATATTTTACACCTAATAGAAACGATTTTTTTAATCATACTTCATGCCGCACGGCGCTGAGAGCCGAGATTTCATTGCCCCGATCTCTCCATAGACTACAATGGGAGAAGTAGCTTGCGCTCTGATTGGCCGGGATAGCCAAGTGCCCGCTAGCTCAACCAATCAGCTCTTTCTGCCTTTTTTACTGTATTTTGAACTGTCCCGCCTTTGATTTTGATTGGTCCATACTTCTCCATAGGTTTTAATGGGTCACTGTCGCACCTATTCTGATTGGCTGGTTTCTGCCGACCAATGAGAAGAGGTTACAGAATTTGAATTACTGTATTTCCCGGCAATTTTCAATATCCAAATTCCCCATGTAGCGCTGTTCTTAATTTTTGGAAAGTGATTTTATTTATGTATATTTTTAGAAGGTTTGAGCTCTTTTTCAGAGAATGTTTGACGCCTTTATAAAGGCGATTTTTTGATTCATACTCCATGCCGCACGGACATCTTTAATGATTTCTCGCTGTTTTCCAGCCTGTCTCGAATCGGAATACATGTTCGGCGCAGTCCTGCACTGCGCCTAAGTCCCCGCACTGCGGCCCACACACTGGCGAGGCGCGGTGGACTTTACATGGCATGTATGAGTGCACTACGTCGGGCGCCGTATCTTAGGCGCAGTTCCGCACTGCACCTAAGTCCCGCACTGCGCCTCACACACCGCATGTATGAGCGCACCTCGGCACCGACATACATGAGAGCAAATTTCGCCGGAAAACAGGCGGAAACATGCGCTCCGACGTGGCGAGATTCATACATGTCGCCCTAAGTTGGGTTGTGGTCCAACTCAGTGACCCCTACCATTGCCAAAAGCTAGGAGCCAATATTCTTGATGTTGCTGGTGATAGTAGAGAATTAAATAGTCATAAAAAATTAAGGGAGACATGCATGATCAGGTTTTTCACCCTTTTCTGGCGTAAAATGCGCCAAAGTGAGCCGGCTACGATGTCTAATGCACCTAATGAATGTGTCAGGCGCATTGTTCGTAAGACTCAATACCTTCAAATGCGCCTAACATGAGGGGGCGTTTTGGGGGTGTTCTGGAGGCGTGTCGCAATACACTTGTAATATTAGACACATATATGAATGTGGTTTGGCAAAACTAGGCGATTACTGCTCAAACAGGCAGACCTATCTCAATGTGCTCTGGCTGAGGAGTCGAAGTGGAGCTAGATTTGCCATTAGGACAAAAAATGTCCATTATTTCTCAACTTACACCAGTACAATAATAAAAAGTGATTTCTGATAATTATCAAACTATAATTAATTTAATTTCCCAAAATATATAAAAATGTCTATTCAATTAAATTTAATAGAATATAAAACTAATTTTACATTAAACAACCCACTGATGTTGTTGTTCAGATTTTAAAATGTTTAATTTTCAGTACATTAAATATGAAATTTATTTTTGCTGCTCTCATCCTTTATTCTACATACAGCAAGAGCCAGCACAGCACAGGTATTGCTGGGACCTGTGGTCCACCAAGCAAGATCAGTACCATAGTTTCTATTCACTGACATGCTATTCTAATGACTTTTCTTTTATTTTCAACCTATCTATAGTCTTTATAAATGTTAGGCGCATTACTAATGTGCCTAAGTTTCGTAATGCGCCTAACACTTAGGTGAGGCGCGTCGAACTTTACACACCATTTATAATCGCACAAAAACCCCTTGCATACATTCAGGCGCACTATACACTGGAAACGAGACTCGACAATTCACTTCGAAGCGCTTTCCTTCAAACATGTCTCCCTAAGTGCGCCCACCAAACTGCTTTCATCCATTCACCAATATATCTACAAAAAAACTAAGTCATCACATCTAAACAATAATGAAGTAAATGTATCAGTGAAAGGAAAAAGCAGACATATACAAAACATTATACATACATATACCAAAAGAAAATTGTCTGCCTCCATTTTGGTCGTGCACTCCACCCATTTTTCCCAGCAAGTGTTTACCAGGACAGTATAACTGGGACTTGTTCGCCCTGAATGTTTGGAACTTGGTTTAGGCACAAAATGAGGTAACTTTGTCAATGGTAGATGGGTCATGATTTGATCAAAATGTGTGCTAGGAATCAAAAAATTTTGTATATACTAGATATATCAGTAATATAAATTGAAATAATTCATCTCAGCTCCTTTCCTATAATGCCTTGTGATATGCAGATGCTTCGTGGAGTGCAAAAGGCAATTTCAAATCTCCACACGCCGATATGGCGCTCTCCCTAAGGAGAGATCTTCCCTTTCTGAATAATTCATATATTCAGTGTTGTGTATATCTTGGCATTTGCAAAGTGCCTCTGTGTTCCAGTGTATTAATATATGTATATATATATTGTAAGGCCCCGAAGGGCAAGGTGGTAAACGGGGTATACATAGGCCCCAGAGTTCTTGCTTAGGTATGGTGAGACTAAGACATGTCACAGAGAGACCTGGCCTTGGTGAGGTAGAAGCCGTTACTTCGTTTGTGTCAGCTGCATTAGGCGGTTGGCACATGTTTATCCAAGTAGTTTAGCTGTGGAAACACAGCTTAGTCCGGGTCCGGCATTTACCGGGAGCAGTCAAAGAGTTGGGTGGGTGGCTGCTCCCCCATGTTCCAGTGCCAGGGTTTTGTCTGGCTATATAAGTCAGCTAGTCAGCTGACTGGGGTGTCTACAGTTACAGGCCAGGAAGCAGGGCCTGAGAGGCTACACCACAAGCTCCAACTACAAGTCAGTAGTAAGGACTACTTTTGTTTAGTTAGTGCTCAGACGAGCAGGAGTTTTATTTTGTGTATATTTGTGTTGACATTCGTTTTGGCTGCCATCTACTAAATAAACGCCGGACAAGGACCGTGCTTCCACTACAAGGCTGTCTGTGTCTCCATTTGCCGCCCTGGGACTTGCTGTACCACCGAGCTTACCCCTTACTATATATATATATATATATATATAGATTATAAAATTAATACCTTGAAACACAGCAGCACTCTGCAAATGCCAAGGTATACACAACACTGAATAAATGAATTATGATATGTAAGACAATAAATATGCTACTACTACTTTGATGTGTACGTGTCTCTATTGACTACTACTCCCATCCTTCCACCCAGGGCCGTTCCTTGGGGCGGGCGGGGCGTGCGATTGCCCGGGGCGCTGCGGCTCCGCTCACCTACGGGGGGTGCCGCGACCGCTCGCCCGGAGAATCGCCCCTGACTCTGCGCGACTGTCTTATAACAGTCGCGCAGAGCCAGCAGCTGCAGGTGCAGGGAGGAGGCGGGATGGATCGTTCCCATCCTGACTCCTCCCCTGTATCAGCATCGCAGGGGGCACACGGCTTTCACCACGCCCCCTGCGACGCTGGGTCTCCTTGGTCGCAGCCCTGCCGTCGAGGAGATTCCTGGGAGCTGCTGAGCAGTGTAAGCAGCGTGATGACGTCACGCCACTTACACAGCTCAGCAGCTCCGGACCGGGACGCGCGGACCGAGGTGAGTACTTTTTTGTTATTTTATATTTAGTTACAGAGGGGCATCACTGGCTACAGGGGCCAACACTGGCTACAGGGGCATCACTGGCTACAAGGGGGCATCACTGGCACAAGGGGCATCACTGCTACAAGGGGGCATCAACTGCTACAGGGGCATCACTGGCTACAGGGCATCACTGGCTACAGGTGGCAAACACTGGCTACAGGGGCATCAATGGCTACAGGGGGCATCTACTGGCTGCGGGGGGGCATCACTGGCTACAGGGGGCATCACCTGGCTACAGGGGGCATCACTGGCTACAGGGGGCATCACTGGCTACAGGGGCATCACTGGCTACAAGGGGGCATCACTGGCTACAAGGGGCATCTACTGGCTACAGGGGGCACACCTGGCTACAGGGGGGGCATCACTGGCTACAGGGGGGCATCACTGGCTACAGGGGGCATCTACTGGCTACAGGGGGGCATCTACTGGCTACAAGGGGGCATCTACCTGCTGCGGGGGGCATCACTGGCTACAGGGGGCATCACTGGCTACAGGGGCATATTACATGGCTACCATATGAGGTGCTATAGATGGTGAGTTTACATAGAGATAGGAATTGGTAGAGAAGTGCTGATAAATTGAGGAGTCTTAAGATATTTGTTTTGTAAATTTTACAGTGAAGAGTCAGGAGTAGTCGTCATGGCGTCTGGGACAGATATAGAAGAAGAAGAAGAGAAAGAGACCAACTCTTCCGCGATGTCTCCTGTGTGTCACTAGATATAACTTTACTGTAATCATTTATATGTCTGCAGAGCCTGTGTACAGCGGGTATCCAATACTGTATGGTCACTGTACACCAGTAATATTAGTTGTAGTATAATGGTTTATACTCAGTAATGGTCAGTTTGTATTATTCAGTCACTATATGGTGGTGATATGTGGTCATGGTTTGGTGGTATTATTCGTTCACTGTGTGTTGGTGATATGTGGCCTTGGGATTCTGGTTTTGTGCAGTAGTGTTATTTGGTAACTGTATGACTTATTTAGTAGTTTTATACGTAGCACATTGTAGTAAAGCTTTTTGTATATTTTGCTTTGGTTCATGGTGATGCAATGTGTCGCACTGTGGTGCATTATGTTACCAGGGCGAGAGGGGGGCGAAATTTCTTCACCTCACCCTGAGTGAAATTTAGCCTAGGAAGTGCCCCGCTTCCATCATTCCTATTGCTGTGTCTACTTTGATGTGTAAGCTTTTGGTATGCGTATGAATGATCACAATGCCACCTCCCTTACTCCCATTCCCTGCTGTGTGTATTGAGTCAATATTCTAGTAGATTTTGTAATCTACTCCCCTCACTTTGCTGACTTTACTCCTCCCATTTCTTGTTCTCACCTGATTAGGGTTTATAATTCAGCATAAATTTGCCCCCACTGGTCACCTGTGACCGAGGTCAGCTGCAGCATTTTTTCAAAGTGTGGCCATTTCTAAGTAGGAGGATGAATTACCATTAGAAATGAACCAGAACTGAACAAGGATTGCAACAGATAACAGCTACCTTGTTTCCCCGAAAATAAAACAGTGTCTTATATTAATTTTTGCTCCTAAAGACGAGCTAAGACTTATTTTTAGGGGATGTCTTATTAATATACTGTATTGATTTCATCACAAACATCAGCATAAGCAGCCACACTCTGAATTGCATCAAAAAATGCACTATGTCTTATTTTCGGGGGATGTCTTATTTTCGGGGAAACAGGGTACTTATACTTTTCTCTGTCACTCTCAGCTTTCTAACCCATTACACTCACCATGCTTTTCCTGACCTCTGTAATCTCAACCTCCATTTTCCTGAAACTAATTGCCTATCCCCAAACCCCTCGGCTGGGCAATGAGCTCTCTATCTCTCCATGTATTCTACCCTCTCATCTGTCTGCCATCACCAACCTGTTTCCCACTATAAATGCCCTCCTCACTAAACAGACCCAACCAAATTACTGTCTATCCTACTCCCACCTGTTAACCCACTCTTTGGTTTCCCCGGGGCCTTTTCCCGGGAGGGAGGGGGCGTTTGCCTGGGCTCCCCGGGGGCTGCCCTCAAGGGGGTTTCCCGCCTGCCCAGCCTCCCGAGTCTGCCCCGGCCCCAATTTACAAAATTCACGCAGAGTCAGCAGTTTGCCAAAACTAGCTTTGGGCCAAACTGCTCCTTCCCACAAGGAAGGCGGACGGATTTGTTACCCTCCTTCCTTTTCCCCCCCAGCCCCTGTACAATTTTCTCGCGTCCCATGGGCTTTTTACAGGGGTTTACTTTACCCAACCCCGCCAAAAGCCCGGATCCCTTGGTTGGGGAACCGCCGGCCCCGAAGGATCCCCGGGCCTTTCATGATGGGGATAAGCGGCATTAGGGCATCACGGGTGCTTTTCAAAGTACAAACCCCGCTCCCAGACCCGCCCTTTGGACCATGAAAGGTAATAGTTTTTTTTTCCATTCCAACAGGGGGAAACAAACCCGGCTACAGGGGGGAAACTAATTTGGTTAAGGGGGAAACTATCGGCTTTCAATGGGGGGAAAAAAACCTGGCTACAGGGGGGCAACTATCTGAAATTTAAAGGGGGCAACTATTGGCTACCCAAGGGGGGAACTACCTTACTACAGGGGGGGAAAATATAAAGGCTACAAGGGGGAAAAATACCTTACTAAAGGGGAAAATTTTTTGGGGAAAAATTCTAAAAAGGGGGAAATACTGGCAACGGGGGGGGAAAATATCTTGGGTACAAGGGGGAAAATAACCCGGCTAAACGGAAAAAAATTCTGGCTTTCAAAAGGGGGAAAATAAAACCTGGGGGTTTTTCAGGGGGGAAAATCGGGGGTTAAAAAAGGGGGAAACTACCCGGGCAGGAGGGGCAAAAAATCCGGTACAAGGGGAGGAACTACCCGGGTCCGGGGGCAAAAATTTCTGGTTAAAAGGAGGAAACTACCTGGCTACAAAAGGGGGGCAAAAATTTTGGCTTCAAAGGGGGGGAAAAATACCAAGGGGGACCAAAGGTCGGGGGAAAAAACCTGCTAAAGGGGGGAACCCCCTTGGAACCTAGGGAAAAGGGGGGCCCAAAAAATCCCGGTAAGGGGGGAAAAAAAACTGGCTACAAGGGGGAAACCTTTTCCTGGGTACAAAGGGGGGGGAACATTGGCTACAAGGGGGGGAACCCTTTTCCCCAGAGGGGGAAACCCACCGGTTTGCCAAGGGGGCAACATCCGGCTACAGGGGAGGAAAAAAAAAAATGGCTAAAAGGGGAAAATTTTTTCCCGGCTTTCCAAAAAGGGGAAAATACAGCTACAAGGGGGCAACTAAACTGGCAATGGGGGCCAACTATTCTAAAGGGGTTCATTTTCAAGGGGGAAACTATTTTCTACAGGGGGGGAAAAAGGCTACAAAGGGGGGAAAAAAAATGGTCAGGGGGCAATTTTCTGGGGTACAAGGGGGCAAAATATTTGGGGTACAGGGGGAAATATGGCTACAAAGGGGGGAAACTTTCCTGGGTCAGGGGGGCAACATCCGGGTACAGGGGGCAACTAGGCCCACAAGGGGGGGAAAAACGGGGTTTCAAGGGGGGAAAATATCTTTGGTACAAAAGGGGGAAATTTTTCGCTACAAGGGGGGAAATATCGGCTAATTGGGGTTTGGGCCAAAAGGGAAAAATTCCGGTACAAAGGGGGGTCTATCTTGGGTACAAAAAGGGGGAAAATATTGGCCCACAAAGGGGGGAAAATAACCCGGGCTACAAGGGGGGAAAATAAATGGTAACAGGGAAACTATCCGCAAAAAAGGGGGGCCCAAATTCCCGGCTACGGGGGGGGAATTTTTCTGGGTCCACGCCGGTTTTTTCCAAATATCTGGCAACAAGGGGGGAAAATAATGGCTACAAAGGGGGGAAAATACCTGGCTTTCAAAGGGGGCCCAACCATTTTTGATACAAGGGGAAAAAAATCTGGCTACAAGGGGGAAAAACCCGGCTTTCAAGGGGGGAAAAATTTTCCGGCTAAAGTGGCCAACAACCCCCTTTTTTTACGGGGGGGGTTTTTCTGGTACAAGGGGCCTACTACCTGGCTACAGGGGGCATACTACCTGACAACAGGGGGCATACTACCTGGCTACAGGGGAAAACTATCTGGCTACAGGGTGCATATTACCTGGCTACAGGGGGGCCCTCCTGGCAAAGGGGGGCTGCTAACGGGTTTTCCCCCGGGGGACAAACTAACGGCTACAGGGGTTAACTTGGCTACAAGGGAAAATTTTACCGGCTACAGGGGAAAATTACCTCCACGGGAGCTTATTTTGGACGGGGTTTTAATTCCGGGCTACACGGTCACTACCTGGTACAGGGGCAAATAACTACTGGCTACGGGGGGTAGTCCTGGTACAGAGGTGCCGTGTTTGTGTTGGACACTTAGAAAATGCGGGCACCCGTCGGCAAATAGTTGGGTTCACAAATAGGTTGGGCCCCCCAGCATGGTAAAACCCACAAATCTATATTTTTTGGCACACTTTTGTATCGCCTTATTATATGAAATTTTGCCCCGGCAACCACCCCCTCTTTTCCCTGAGGTTGTATAGTGATTGTTTCATTGGTTACTTTGCATCGTGCAATCCCCCATGCATTAATGTGGCTTTTCTCATGTGGTGTGAAAAAGGTGTTAAAGTTTGGGGTGCATTTTCATCTTGCTCTAGCAATTAGCTGCACATGTATTTTTTCCCCGTCAGCATAAATGGCAGAGTTCTAGCACTGGGTTCTGTTTGTTCGGGGCCCTTGAAACTGTTCAAAGCCCCAAAATTGGGGTTTTTTTTGAGTAAGTTATGTCCCATTTTCTGTATGTTTTTTTCTGGCTACAGAGGGCAAATAACTGCCTGGCTACCAGGGGACAAATAACTCCTTGGCTACAGGGGGCATATAACTACTTGGCTATAGGGGCTGTAAAAGCAGTGGAAAAAATTGACATTGATGTCATAATCTCCTTTTTTTGATTTTTAAATAATTATAAATTTCCTGTTTGTATCACAAGTTTATAATCAACAGGCTTGCAGGCCTCTGATATCTCTCAAACCACAATTCAGTTAAAATTTCGATCTGGGGGGTCCGGGTTGTCTGGTTTTGTGATTTTTGTATTTTTTTATTTTTCTCAGGAGCTGGCCCCCCATGATACAAGAGAGGTCATACAAAAGAAATTTGTATTTTAAGGGACACAAAACGTAGGGTTTTTCTGCCAATTTTTTTTAAAGACATATAAAAAACCCCGAGAGGCTTTGTTGAAATTTTTAAGCTGGGCCCAGTGCGAGGACCCGGGTGGGGCAAGGCATTTTGGGGGCCCCACAAGTACACCAATGGCCCCCCCTCGTTCCCAAAAAAAATTTCCCCCCCCCCCCGAATTCCTCTTGCCCCTGCGCCAGGCCCTCTCCCCCCCCCTGCACCAGTTACTCTGTCCCCTGCACCACTCTGTACCCTGCACCACTTTGTCCCCTGCACCAGTTACTCTCCCCCCCCCTGCACCAGTTACTCTCTCCCACTTAGTAACTTCTTACCAGTCATCCCTGCACCCAGGGGCGTTGCTTGGGTCCTAAAACATCCGGGCCACAGGCCGTCTGTGTTACTTTTTGCTCAGTAGGGCTGGGTTCACACGGAACTGCAGCATGTATTACATAGAAAAACCTTCTGTTCCTGTCACTAATTTTCTGCGTATCCCATATAGATCCCATCCATCACCTCAGCAGTCGCTGTACAATGAAAATCAGCCCTGACAAATCTGCTTTTTCAAAATCCACCTATACATGGAGCAAATCTACTAGACAAATCATTGTTACTAAAAAACACTCCTACAAAACCAAGACCCAAAACTATTACTACGTAAGGATCAGCTGTACACAGGCACTGAAGATGTATATTACCCCATACAGTGACCATATAGTGGTAGATACTAGTTGTATGTAAAATGCTCGGGCAGACATATAATGATTACACTGCAGTTACATTTAGTGACTCCACCGGAGACATCATTCGACCAGCGTTGTTCACTTTCCTTTTCTTTTTCCATCCAGTTCACACCTTTCATGCTGATTGCTCCCGGCCAATACTCGTCCCTGCAGATTTGGACACAAATTTTTAGATTCCTCACATTTCCCGCAACTCCTTACTTATAGGATATAAGTCCCCTCAGTCAGACAGGTATATACGTCCCCTCAGATAGGAAGCTATATAGGTCCCGGCAGTTAGGTATATATGTCCCCTCAATTAGGCAGGTATATATAGGTCGCCATCAGTTAGGCAGGTATATAGATATACCCTCTCAGTCAGGCAGGTATATAGATATATATATATATATATATAGATATATATGTCTCCTCAAATCAGGCAGATATATAGATATTGTACCCTTAGACAAGCAGATATATAAATATAGGGTCACTCAGACAGGAATATAGATATAAAGGGGCACTGAGGCAGGCATATAGGGGCACTGAGGCAGGCCTTATATAGGGGCACTGAGGCAGGCAGTAGGTAGGGGCACAGAGGCAGGCAGTATATAGGGGCACAGAGGCAGGCAGTATAGGGGCACGAGGGGAAAGGGAGTATAAAGGGGGACTGAGGGCAGGCAGTATATAGGGGCACAGAGGCAGGCAGTATATAGGGGCACAGAGGCAGGCAGTATATAGGGGCACAGAGGCAGGCAGTATATAGGGGCACAGAGGCAGGCAGTATATAGGGGCACAGAGGCAGGCAGTATATAGGGGCACAGAGGAAGGCAGTATAAGGGGCACTAAATCAGGCAGTAAATAGGGGCACAGAGGCAGGCCCGTATATAGGGGCACTGAGGCAGGCAGTATTTAGGGGCACAGAGGCAGTTAAAATAACAACATTAATATCCCCTTACTTGTTTCCCGGCCCGCGCGCTCCTCTTCAGGCCACCCTCCCCCGGCACCTCCTGGGCGCAGGCCTATACGGCTTTGTTTGAGGAGAGGCAGCGTCGAAATGACATCCTTCATCGGACGTTTGCCCACGGAAAGAGGGGGGCCCGGCGGGCCCCTCAGCGCTAGGGGGCCCCCGGCCCCCCCGCGGTTTCGGAGCCGGACTGTCTGCGGAGCGGGGGGCGCCCCCTTTGCTTCACAGAACCCGCAGCTTTTTGTGCGTTCAGCGGCCCGCACATACAGCTAAAGAACTGCCGGCGCTCCGGGCCCAGGGCAGCGCCGGAGCGCCGGGCGGGGGTCGGGGCCCCTTCTGCCCCCTTTAGGACAGGCAGGTAGGCCCCTAGGCGATCACCTACCTCGCCTACCCGTCCCCCTGGCCCTGTGAGGATGTCTCGTGGTGTT
Organism: Phyllomedusa bahiana; assembly: GCA_025379985.1. Lineage (NCBI taxonomy): Eukaryota > Metazoa > Chordata > Amphibia > Anura > Hylidae > Phyllomedusa > Phyllomedusa bahiana. The sequence goes on from JAODAL010000093.1 coordinate 314,014, forward strand.
GGAAAATCCCCCCGGGGTTCCCCTTTTTTCCGCTTCCAATGGCTAAAGTTTTAAAAAAAAAACGGTATGTTATAAGCTCTAAGGGGTGAAGTTTGAAGTATTTAAATCTTTGAAAAACATATTTAGCAAAATTTCCCCAATGTCCACTTTTTCTGAAACCAGTTTATTCTCTTACTTTTTTGGGTTTTTAAATTTTATCATAAATTGATTCCCATTTAAAAAAAATTGTGTTGTACCCTGATGATTGGCCCCCTTTAAAAAACTGTACCTAGATCCTGTATTAAAAACTTGGCAAAACAGGGACAAATAACTACCTGGTACCGGGGGGCAATACCTGGCTACGGGGGCAGATAATACCTACATGGCCTTATAACTACAAAATAGGGATTATATTTTACTTTTTGTGCGGCCATATAACTACCTATCATTAATGGGGGGACCGAGATACCTACATATTGGGGGACCTAAAAACTCATTACCAAATGGGCGCTATAACCTACCAAATTTTACGCCTACCTATTTTGGGGGGTGTACAATACTATCTTGGGGAATTTTTAAGGGGGGGGTGTATCCCTTCCTCACTGTTCAATTTCTCTTGTTCCAGCTCTGTGAATGCAGGGGCGTTTCTTCCCCTCCCAGCTGTATGACATACCCCCCCCTTCACTGCGGGCCCTGGACTCCCCCCACCCCCCCTCTGAGTCCAAACTATCACTTTTCCTCTCCCTATCAGTTTTTTTTGTAAGGTGTTACATCCCACGGGGTGAAATTCAATCTAATCGACACTGATCTCTCCAGTGGGTTGTTTACAGCTTTCAAAGAACACAAAGATCTGGTGTATGCGGGGGTTGGGCCACGGGAAAAAAATGCATGTTTTCTCTTGTAAAAACTGCTGTAGTCTGTTTTGCTGGGTGGAAACAGAAAATGTACGGGGGCCAACTCTGGTCAGAGACACGCTCAGTGACGAACCGGGGCTGTAAGAATGAAATGGCTCCAGCTAGTGAATTTCAAAAAGGAGGGTCAGGAGGGATTTGCCCCACTGGATTCAGTGTAAAAAAAAAATCACAAAATAGGGACACTGTGAGAACAAGGGGCTTTGTAATGAATCCAATTCAAGTTTCTTGTTTTTACTGTCCCTTATTTGAAAAACCATTTAATGAAACGATAACACCCCCCTTTACTACTTCCATATTTTTTTACAAAAAGACTAAAACTTGATGCACAAAAGGGAGCCCCCTAGTGTTTTGGGGGGGATTTTTTTGTTTGGGGCAAAAAGGGGTAATTGTTACCATTTGGGGTGCTATAAATGGCGAGTTTGTACAGCGACAGGACTTGGTAGAGAAGTGCTGATAAAGTGAGGAGTCTAAGATGATTGTTTTGTAAATTCTACAGTGAAGAGTCGTGGCTGGGAGAAGTCATCATGGCATCTGGGACAGATGGAGAAGAAGAAGAGATAGAGAACAACTCTTCAGAGATGTCTCATGTGAGTCACTAGATATAACTTTACTGTAATCGCTTATATGTTTGCAGAGCCTGTGTACAACAGGTATCCATCTCTGTATAGCGTTAATATTGGTTATAGTATAATGGCTTATATTCAATAATGGTATGGTGTATTATTCAGTCACTGTGTGGTGGTAATATGTGGTCATTGTGTGACAGTATTATTCAGTAAATATGTGGTGGTGACGTTTTCATAGAGCAGTGGTATTATTTGGTCACTATGTGGTGGGTATATTTGGTCATGGTATTGCAGTATTATTTAGTCATGTGGTCATAGTGTGGCGGTATTATTCAGTTACTATGTGCTGGTGATATGTGGTCTTAGTTTCTCCCCTTCCTAACAGATCCGTCACTTCAAACTATTGTAACCCTATAAACTTAAAATCTATTCCCTTGACCCCTACTCCCTATATTTCTCTCTCTGGAGCTCTCTGGAACACATTGTCTGTATGCAATAATCTCTCCTACATACACAACCTCTTTGCATCACATAACTTATTCTCCCTTGGTCTGACAGAAACTCGGCTTATTCACAGCCCGAACAAGAACCTGCGAACAAGAACCTTGTAGGGTGCTACTGTATATGGTATTAAATACATAATAAAGAATCCTTTTAGAAAACATCGCTGGATCTTTCTTCCTGTTGCAAGTTAAATCCAAAAATAATTGCGTAGTTGTATTATTATTTTTTTGTGGTCACCTTTTTCTTGGGTGGGGGAGGGTGGAATGGCAAGATGGGGAGGGGGTGGGGCCACAGGGTTTGTGAGGGACCGTGGGGGGGAGCCCAGATGCTTCAGCTGTATGGGGCCCTGAAATTTCTGATGGCGGCCCTGGTGCCGCTGGAAGAAAACCCACTCCACCAACGATCTTGCTACATACAAACAATCACTCCTCAAATTCAAGTCTGCAATCAGATCTACCGAGCAGGATTACTTTACTACTGTCATATCCTCTCTGTCTCACAACCCTAGATAACTATTCAACGCCTTCAATTCTCTCCTCCATCCTGCAGCACTCCTTTCAGCAGATGATTTTGCCACTCAATTCCTAAACAAGATCAACCTCATCAGAGAAAGCTTCACCCCACATTCCCCACAGCCCACCTCCATACCTGCATAGTCTTCACCACCCATCTCTATACCTGCACAGTCCCCACCACTCGCCTATATACCTGCACAGTTCTCACTGCCCAACTCTACATGCAGAGTAGGCACACATGTACTCATGCTATTTTGGAAAACTGCTAGTAAAAGAGGAATGTCAGGGGGTTAGAGTTGATTAGAGGGTGAACCCTGATATTTTTAACAGTGATCCCAAAAAGAACATACATCAGCCAATATTGCATCAGTCACACCCACACAAAAAAGTGGTATAAGTAAGGGTGTGGATAACCTATGGGGTGGAGCGGGGGCGGAGCCAGAAACCTTGGCAGAGCATCAGACACCACGTGGAAGTGAAGAAGCAGCCATGAGACCAATTCTGGAGTGGGGAAAACGGACAGGTTCTTCGATCTATCCATTCTAACACACATTCAAAGGGGGTAATGTAAGGTATATTTTGTTATATATTTCATGTTTGTAACAATTGTAACATTATAAGCTTATTGAAGAGTGTAAATAAATCTCCATCTTTTTCATATAAAAGGTAGTTGTGTCCTGATTTAAATATTACTTCTGATGAACCTAGAGATGCATTAATTTTAAGCCAGTAAAAATGTTTTTACAGGCCCCTCAATTCAACAAATACTCACGATAATAATAAATCTGTCATCTTGTCCTTAACAAAATATATTATTTCTTACGTATATTTCTTACAAAACTAAATGTGGAGAGAACTGAATTCATCATCTTTCCATTGTCCCACTCTATCCCCCCACCTGATCTCTCTATCCCAGTCAACAGCTCCACACTCTCACCAGTCCCACAAGTCCGTTTTCTTGAGATCACCTTTAACTCCTCTCTGTCTTTCAAATCACACATCCAAGCCCTTATCTCCACCTGCTGCCTCCACCTGAAAAATATGTCTTGAATCTGCTCATTCCTTAACTTCTATACTAATAAAATTCTGTTCTATGCCCTTGTCATCTCCCACCTAGACTAATGCAACATCCTTCTCTGTGGCCTCCCGTCTAGCATTCTCTCCTCTGCTCCACTCCAAACCATCCTCCACTCTGCTGCCCATCTTATCCACATCTCTCCTCACTACTATTCTGTCTCTCCCCTCTGCCAATCCCTACACTGGCTAACTATTCAAATACAAAAATTACATAGAGAGTATATAGTCAAAAAATATACAAAATCTTTATTCATTATACATTAAAAACAAACAAATGTGAAATAGAAGTGTAAGTGGATAGACCCTAACTAACTGCAGGCATAAAAAAACCGGCACCAGGATAGACTTGTGGCGGTGGAATTTTTCTTACGTGCCAGTGGTTTGGATTCAGACTTATGCAAATTGGTCCTTGACTTGTTGGAATATATTTTAACACATAATCTATTTGTCTTCAGGGATGCATTTTATGTACAATGCCAAGGAACCGCCATGGGAGCCGGGTGTGCTCCAGCGTACACAAATTTATTTTTGGGATACTGGGAGAGACAGGTCTTTCATGAAGACACATACTCGGCAGAAGATTGTGTTTTGTGCTGGCTGAGATATATTGACGATGTCCTGTTTCTATGGCGTGGATCGCTGTCACAATTAACTACATTTATGGCCGGTCTCAATACTAATCAGTATAATATCAAACTGACCTTTAAGGCAGATTTAAAAAAGGTGAAATTTCTTGACATACTAATTGAGGTCGACCATGATGGAGTGATTGAGACTGATGTTTATCGGAAAGAGACAGCTGTGAACGCGTTGCTTCACGCATCCTCTTTCCACAATCAAGCTACAATTAAAGCTATTCCGGTGGGGCAGTTTTTACGGATGCGTCGAATCTGTTCATCTGACGCTAAATTTGAAATTCAATCGACTGACCTCAAGGAAAGATTCTTAGAGAGAGTATATAGCAATATGGTGATGAAGAGGGCGTACTATTGTGCTAAAAAAACTCCCCGTAACCAATTGTTATTGCAGAAAAAGAGACCTACGTCTAATGAGGTTCGTTTTATTACCACTTTCAATAGCCAGTGGCCAAGACTACGGGAAATCTTGGCAAAACATTGAGTAGTATTAAAAACCGACCCCATTTTGGCTAAAGAAATCACGGATTATCCCTTAATGACAGCTAGGAGGTCTCCGAATTTAAGAGATGTTCTAGTGAAAAGCCATTATGTCATTCAGAGGCAGAATCCATTAGTACTAGTGGACCTGCTAAGGGATTTTATCCGTGTGGCAAATGTGTCACCTGTCCCAATATGATGAGAACGAATGCCTTCTCTGCAGGAGATGGATGTCGCGAATTCCACATTCGCCATTACATTACATGCAATACGAAAAATTTAATATATGTTGCGCGGTGTCCTTGCCCCAAAATTTACGTTGGAATCATTACACGTGAATTGAAAATCTGTACACGCGAACATGTGAGAGATAATGTAGCAGCAAGAGGGTTTGAGGATTTAACCCAGCTGCGCACTCTTCCTAGACACTTTGTGAAATGTCATGATGGGGACCCAAGGGGTTTGAAACTCTGGGGCATTGACCTTGTGCATTTAGGCATTAGAGGAGGCAATGTGATGCGTTCGCTTGAACAGAAAGAGACCAGATGGATAACAACTCTTAACACAATGGCCCCTCAGGGCTTGAATGAGAAATTAAATGTTGCCCCTTTCTTAGTATTTTGTTTGTACCCCCTTGGTGTTGGGCCCTTCGGACATATATGAACCTTCAAATGGTATATGTGTGAGTCTGGCTTGGTCTCTTTTGTCTCGTTGTGCTGTCAACTATTTTTTATCATCTTAACTGTTTTTGTTTGTGTTTCAATTCTAGATAGTATTTGTATATATATATAACCCCTGTGTTGGAATAACCTGCACTAAATCCACCTATTTGGATCCATCTTTACGGGATGAAGTAAGAATCAACAACACTGCTCTACTACGTATTGATACTTTGATTATTGTCTATACATGTGTTATTGTATAATTTTTATGTCATACTGAATATCTAATTTGTAAGGTATTTTGAATGAATTGTGATAGTAGACCTGATACTGTGTACCAATATGTGGATATTCTTTGATTATGACCATTAATTTTTGTCTATTAGTGTATCTTCCTTTCTTTCCCGCATTCCTCTTGTTATAGAGATGTTTGCTTACCATATTGAATTACCAATGCGAACCATTTGGGATATATATCTAATATGTGGTTAGAGGAGCGCTTGTGCGCGCCCGCCCTGTGGGGTGTTTAATGCCGGCTCCGGTCTCGGCTTCCATATGGGCTATGCGCATGTCCGGAAGCAGCTGTCTTCCGCGCATGCGTGTTAGCGTGGGAATACCGGAAGTGGGGCATTGGTGATGGCTCCCTCCGAACATGACGCGCGCGCCGCTAATGCGTGGCAGGTTGTTGCTGTATTCCACAGGAGCTATTTAAATGATTGGGCGTTGATTCACTAGCACCCCCTGAAGAAGCAAGGGACGCTCATTCCCTGTGTGCATTGGTAGGAATCTCTTCCCTTGTGCTTGATACCATGATTTTTTCACTATACCATTGTGTACACTGTTGCCTGGATTGATACCTTCATCTAGTGATATTTTATGTCTGGTATGTTATGCACATTAGTATGGCGGACTCATTTGATTCTTCTTTTTTTGAATCTGTATTACTTTTTATGTGTTTGAGATTCCTATTACAATAAGATCTGTCATTACTTGTATCAGATGCATAGTTAAGGGTTTTTTGATGCCTGCAGTTAGTTATGGTCGATCCATTTACACTTCTATTTCACATTTGTTTGTTTTTAATGTATAATGAATACAGATGTTTTATATTTTTTGACTATATACTCTCGATGTATTTTTTGTATTTGAGTTATGCTGTTGGAGAGGGGTCATGATGAGAGATGAGACCTTAATTGAAGTGGGTCCAAATCATACTTATAAATCTGGACTTATTGGTTCATTTATACTGGCTAACTATTGCCTAGCGAATTTAGTTCAAGCTAACCGTGACCTACAAGGCTCACCATAACCTTTTCCCTCCATACATCTCTGTCTTAATCTCCAGATATTTCCCCTCATGCAATCTCCGCTCCTCACAGGACCTTCTTCTCTGCTCTCTCCATCTCAGCTCCTCACACAACCATCTCCAAGACTTCTCTCGTGCTTCCCCCATACTCTGGAACTCACTGCCCCAAAACATCAGACTCTGCTCCACTTTCACTAGCTTCAAAAGCAACCTGAAAAAACTCATCTCTTCAGGAGAGCGTATAGCCTACAATAACCCTGCTGTCACTACACTCTCCACAAACAGGTCTGCCCCTCACCTCCTGTCTCTTTTCTCCTTCCTTGTAGATTGTGAGCCCTCGCAGGCAGGGTCCTCTCTCCCTCTGTGCCAGCTGTTATTCATTTATTGTCACAATTGTACTTGTTTGAGATATGTTACGTATGTAACCCCCCCCCCTCAAATGTCCAGCACCTTGGAATTAATGGCGCTTTAAAATAAACAATAATAATAAAATAATAATATTAAATTGTATATATGTAATCCAGCTTCTTACCGGGTCTGATCCAGAGGTTAAACATGATTAATAGAACAACGTGGAAAATGGCAAACCATTCCCATAGACCTCAATACAAAATCCGACCTGTACACAGCTTGGATTTTTTCTGATTTCAAAACCGAATATTTTGCAAAGAACTTGGAACATGCACAGATTTCCGAATGGGAAAGCATAAAAACCAACCAAGACATCTTAATGTGAGAATCAGTGAAGACAGTGGTGAGAATACACATACTCCGACCCACACCAAAGACCCGGATTTCCAGTTTTGATTCCCACAAATGAAATACGTTATAACAAATATAACATGTGTATCACTGTTCAAAGGCATCATCTATGTAATATTTATATGTAACCAATATAATGTAACTATCTAATGTTTAGATGTCAATCTATCATTCATTGTTTTGTAGTGTGTTTGTGGGAATTTATACTCTCCTGTATTGCATCATTTATTATCAATCATCACAGCACAAAGCTTTATTTGTTTTTCTTTGTTTTATACCATACATGGTTTTCCCAAAGTTAGAATTTTTTAAACAGGAAATGAAGATGCAGCATACAAATATAACAGAGCTGATCTTATTTATCTCATCTATATCTAAGCTTCTAATAGCTTTCAAATGTTTATCTATTTCTATCTATCTTCATCTAATATTATTTATATCTCTATCAATCTAATCTATCCATCTATTATTTATATATCTAATGCTTATATGTCTATTTATCTTTCTATTAAACCTAATTGTCTCATATCTATTAACTAGACAGATATATTTCTATAATTCAGTTTAACGATCCAATAGATCCAAGTAGCTGGCACAATCAAAAGTCCTCTAAAAATTCCAAATTTATTGTAAAAAAATCCAATAAGAGCTTCACAAATTTTTAAAATTTACACCATATTCAAAGAGATGAAGCAGATCTTGCTTAAGCGTTTCAGATCACATACACATAAGCGAGAGCTGCTTCATCTTTTTGAATATGGCATAAATTTTAAAAGTTTGTGAAGCTCTTATTGGATTTTTTTTTGCAAAAAATTTTGAATTTTTAGAGGAGTTTTAATCGGCTGGCTACTTGGATCTATTGGATCGTTAAACTGAATTATATTTGTCACGCTGGTCGGTAGTGGATCCGCTGGACCAGCGCAAGCGATGGCGTAAGCCACACCAGGGAGCGGAGTCTAAGTAGAACCCGGTATTCACCAGAGCCCGCCCCAAAGCGGGATGGACTTGCTGCGGCCGGAAACTACCAGGTCGCTTCCACTGGCGAGACTTGCTTGCGGTGGCGGCAAAGTAGTAGTGAGGTACAGACTCATCAGACTAGGCGTAGTCGGGGACAGGAAATAAGGTCAGGGCAGGCGGTAAAGGTTCGTAGTCAAGAGGCGTAGGCAAAGAGGTACGGTACACGGTAAAGACGGAGACACTCAAGAACGCTTTCTCAATAGGCTAGAAGGCACTAAAGATCTGGAGGGGACGTTCCGGAAGTGCAACCCTTAAATAGGGTCAGTGATTGGCAACAACCAATTGTGGGCACGCTGGCCCTTTAAATCAGAGGAAGCTAAGGCGCTGGGATGCCGCACGGAAGCAGGAGTGCGGACTGGTAAGTCTGCCCGCACAGGGGAACGAGTACGCCCGCCGTCTGGCACTCGGACCGCGGCGCTGCTTGTCCCCGTAGCCGGAGGGGAGGCAGAGGTCCCGGTGAGCCCGCAGCCCGACCGGGGGGCTGTGGGACCCCCGGTGACCGTCCCCCCCCCCCCCCCTTAGGCCTCCCCCTCCTTCTAGAATGGAGAAACCTCGCCAACAGGCCTCGGTCTGAGATGTTCTCCGCCGGCTCCCAAGATCTCTCCTCAGGCCCGAATCCCTCCCAATCGACCAGAAAATGACGTCTCCCTTTGATGGTTTCATAGCCAGGATGTCCCTCACCGCAAAGACATTGGAGGCTACCGCTTCAGGAGAAGGGGGGTAATCCTCCGGGAAAAGCGGTTTAGCACGACGGGCTTCAGTAGGGAGACATGAAAAGAGTTTGGGATCCGCATGGAGGGTGGGAGGTGTAGTTTATAGGCCACAGGATTAATACGACTCAATTCCTCAAACGGCCCCAGGAACTGCGGACCCAGTTTATAGCTCGGTATCTTGAGCCGAACGTATTTGGCAGAGAGCCACACCGTGTCACCAGGAGAAAAAGTCGGAGCAGGTCTCCTCTTCTTGTCCGCCTGAGTTTTCAGGCGGACCGCTGCCTGCTGTAGGGACTGACGAGTCTGCTCCCAAATAGCGGACATATCTCGAACCATTGCATCTACTGCTGGAACTTCGGAAGAAGAGGCCAAAGGGAGAGGTGGGCGAGGGTGCTACCCATAGACCACGTAGAAGGGAGAAGCACCAGAGGATTCCGAGTCCAAAGAATTATAAGAGAACTCCGCCCACGGCAACAGGTTGGACCAATCATCCTGGCGAGCCGAGACAAAATGCCGCAGGTAGGCACCCAAAACCTGATTGACTCTCTCCACCTGGCCGTTGGACTGAGGATGGTACGCCGAGGAGAAATCCAGTTTTACCTGCAACCGGGAACAGAGGGCACGCCAAAATCTAGATACAAATTGGACTCCTCGGTCAGAGACGATGTGCTGTGGCAGACCGTGTAAGCGAAAAAATATGCATGAAGAAGAGCGTGGCGAGGCGAGGGGCAGACGGTAACCCGGGCATCGGGATAAAGTGAGACATCTTTGAAAACCGATCCGTCACGATCCAGATCACGGTGTTACCCGAGGAGGGAGAGAGGTCAGTTACAAAGTCCATCGCCACATGTGTCCACAGTGTACTGGGTGTTGGCAACGGTTGCAGCAGACCGGCAGGACAGAGGCGAGGAGACTTATTCTGGGCACATGTAGTACAGGCCTCCACAAACTCCCTTGTATCTTTGGCCAGACCCGGCCAGCAGTAGAACCGAGAGATTAACTGGTAGGATCTCCTGGCACCCGGATGCCCAGCCACCAGAGAACTATGTCCCCACTTCAGGATTCTCCTACGAAGCCTGGAGGAACTTGTTGGAGATGGGCGGGAGCTGCGTGAACAAGGCGTTCAGGAGGGATGATATGTTGTGGCAGTGATTCTTCGACGATGTCCGAAGCACGGGAGAGGGCATCAGCCCTTACATTCTTCTCAGCGGGACGGAAGTGGATATGAAAGTTGAATCGGGAGAAGAAGAGTGACCAACGGGCTTGGCGAGGATTAAGCCGCTGGGCTGATTGAAGATACAGAAGGTTCTTATGGTCCGTGTACTCATCAAAGGGATGACGGGCCCCTTCCAGGAGATGGCGCCATTCCTCCAGGGCCATCTTGATGGCAAGCAACTCCCGGTCCCCGATGGCATAGTTCTTCTCCGCCGGCGAGAAGGTCTTAGAGAAGAACCCACAAGTGAGTGTCTTCCCCGTGGGCCCCTTCTGAGTAAGGACTGCACCTGCTCCCACAGAGGACGCGTCTACTTCCAACGAGAAGGGTTTTTCCGGGTCTGGGCGAGACAAGATGGGTGCAGAGGCGAAAGCAGCCTTTAACTCGGAGAATGCCTTCTCGGCCGCTGATGGCCAACATCTCGGATTAGCCTTCTTCTTCGTGAGAGCCACGATCGGAGCCACTAGTGTGGAAAAGTGGGGAATAAACTGGCGATAATAGTTGGCAAATCCCAAGAACCGTTGTATGGCCCGAAGACCTACGGGGCATGGCCACTGGAGGATCGCTGATAGCTTAGTTGGATCCATTTGAAGACCTCTTTTAGAAACAATGTATCCAAGGAAGGGCAGGCTGGACTGATGGAAAAGACATTTATTCAACTTAGCGTATAGGCGGTTACTGCGTAGACGTTGCAGAACCTGGTAAACTTGTAGCCGATGAGTCTGTAGGTCCAGAGAAAATATCAGGATGTCGTCAAGATATACGATGACGCAGGAGTATAGTAGATCCCTGAAGATATCATTGACGAACTCCTGAAAGACCGCAGGAGCATTACATAACCCAAAGGGCATCACCAGGTATTCAAAGTGTCCGTCTCGAGTGTTGAATGCCGTTTTCCACTCATCACCCTCGCGAATCCTGATGAGATTGTATGCTCCCCGTAGATCCAACTTAGTAAAGACCTTGGCCCCTCGAAGACGGTCGAAGAGTTCTGAGATTAGCGGCAAAGGATACCGGTTCTTCACGGTAATTTTGTTTAGACCCCGGTAGTCTATGCATGGGCGGAGAGATCCATCTTTCTTCTGTACGAAGAAAAAACGAGCTCCGGCAGGAGAGGAGGACTTCTGGATAAAGCCCTTCTGCAGGTTCTCTTGTATGTAAGCCATCATGGCCTTGGTCTCCGGCACGGACAGCGGGTACACCCTGCCCCGAGGAGGACTGGTCCCAGGCTGGAGGTCAATAGGGCAGTCATAGGGGCGGTGAGGCGGAAGAGATTCGGCCTGTTTTTCAGAAAACACATCCGAAAAGTCCTGGTATTCGATAGGCAGGCCTGGCAGCGGTCTGGCGGGTGATTGAGAGACAGCGGAGGGCACCGGGCGAGGTGCCAGCAGACAGAGATTTTGACAGTCGGCACCCCAGCTCACGACCTCGTCGGTTCTCCAGTTGATCGTGGGAGCATGGTGTTGCAACCAAGGAAGCAAGATCGCTGACGCATACCGGGGCAGCACGAAGAACGAGATCCTCTCTTTGTGCAGGACCCCCACGTGAAGAGACACCGACTTGGTCCTGTACTGAATGGTGTCACTGAGATGCTCCCCACTGACTGAGGATATCACCAACGGTCTCTCCAAGCGATCCACCGGAAGTTGATACCGAGACACCAGGGCGGCGTGGATGAAATTCCCGGCCGAACCAGAGTCCAGAAATGCCGGGACTTGGAACACGAGTCCAGAGTCAGTTGTGACTTCCACTGGCATGGAAAGACGTGGAGAGGAATAATTCCCACCTAGGGACGCCTCTCCAACATGGCCTAGGTGCAAGCGTTTCCCAGAAGCTGGGGATGGAGAGGACAGCCCATACGAAAATGGTCCGGGCTGGCACAGTACAGGCATAACCCCTCTTGACGCCGATGGGACAACTCCTGCTCTGATATGTTGACTCGGTCTACTTGCATATGCTCTTCCCCGGACGGTAGAGGAGGCGGCAGCGGGGGTCTCTGAAACACCGGGGCCAGACGGGCTAAGTGGCGGGGCCGCGCAGGATCGCGTTCAAGACGAAGCTCCTCTTGCCTCTCGGCGAGGCGCACGTCTATGCGGGTGGCTAGATGTATCAAGTTACTTACGGAGGATGGTAAATCCCTTGCCGCTAGAGCATCCTTAACCCTGCTGGACAGGCCTTTCTTAAAGGTGGTGCACAGGGCGGTGGCGTTCCAAGACAGCTCTGACGCCAGAGTGCGAAATTGGACTGCATAATCCCCGACTAAGGAATCGCCCTGGTGCAAGTTCAGTAGCGCAGTCTCTGCAGAAGATGCTCGTGCCGGCTCTTCAAAAACATCGCGGAACTCCGTAAGGAAGGCTTGCAGGTCCGCAGTCACCGGGTCGCTCCTGTCCCAGAAAGGGGTAGCCCAAGCCAAAGCCTTCCCGGCCAGTAGAATGACCACAAACGCCACCTTGGGGCGTTCCATGGGGAACTGGTCAGCCATCAATTCGATGTGCATGGAGCACTGGGCGATGAAACCCCTGCACAGCTTAGGGTCTCCCTCGAACTTTGACGGTAGCGGCAGACGGAGCTTGGGACCCACAGTCGCAGGTGGAGCAGCAGGCGGCGTAACCATGGGTGGAGATGGCGGCTGCTGTTGATTCGCCAATAGTTGCTGAAACATGGTGGTCAGCTGGTCTATCTGTTGATCTTGTTGCGCGATCTGTCACGACTGCTGGGCAACAACTGCTGCTAGATCCACTTCACTCCGGAGAGGCACCTTGGCGGGATCCATAGCCGGATCTTGCTGTCACGACGGTCGGTAGTGGATCCGCTGGACCAGCGTAAGCCACACCAGGGAGCGGAATCTAAGTAGAACCCGGTATTCACCAGAGCCCGCCGCAAAGCGGGATGGACTTGCTGCGGCGGAAAACTACCAGGTCGCTTCCACTGGCGAGACTTGCTTGCGGTGGTGGCCAAGGAGTAGCGAGGTACAGAATCGTCAGATGAGGCGTAGTCGGGGACAGGCAATAAGGTCAGGGCAGGCGGCAAAGGTTCGTAGTCGAGAGGCGTAGGCAAAGAGGTACGGTACACGGTAAAGACGGAGACACTCAAGAACGCTTTCTCAATAAGCTAGAAGGCACTAAAGATCCGGCGGGGACGTTCCGGAAGTGCAACCCTTAAATAGGGTCAGCGATTGGCAACAACCAATTGTGGGCACGCTGGCCTTTTAAACCAGAGGAAGCTGGCGCGCGGGGACACGCGCCGAAGCCGGCAGGGACGCCGCACGGAAGCAGGAGCACGGACTGGTAAGTCTGCCAGCACAGGGGAACGAGTACGCCCGCGGTCCGGCACTCGGACCGCGGCGCCGCTCGTCCCCGTAGCCGGAGGGCAGGCAGAAGTCCCGGTTACCCCCCAGCCCGACCACTGGTGACAATATTTCATGTCGGGAGGAAAGATGTCTGACTAAGCACTCAGAGGTGAGCTGTTTTCATGATTTTTCTACTACTTTGCTGAGATACACTACCATTCAAAAGTTTGGGATCACTTAGAAATTTCCTTATTTTTGAAAGAAGAGCACAGTTTTTTTTCAATTAAGCTAATATTAAATGAGTCAGAAATCCACTCTGTACATTGTTAATGTGGTAAATGACTATTCTAGCTGCAAACGTCTGGTTGTTAATGCAATATCTACATAGGTGTATAGAGGCCCATTTCCAACAACCATCACTCCAGTGTTCTAATGGTACATTGTGTTTGCTAACTGTGTAAGAAAGCTATTGGATGTTTTGAACACCCTTGAACTCCCTTGTGCAAGTATGTTAGCACAGCTGAAAACAGTTTTGCTGATTAGAGAAGCTATAAAACTGACCTTCCTTTGGAACATTACATTTGTTGCTTCAATTAAACTCGCAAAATGGCCGGAAAAAGAGAACTTTCATGTGAAACTCGACAGTCTATTCTTGTGCTGAGAGATGAAGGCTATTCCATGTGAGAAATTGCCAAGAAACTGAAGATTTCCTACAACGGTGTGTACTACTCCCTTCAGAGAAGAGCACAAACAGGCTCTAACCAGAATAGAAAGAGAAGTGGGAGGCCCCGCTGCACAATTGATCAACAAGACAAGAGTCTCTAGTTTGAGAAATCAACGCCTCACAGTTCCTCAACTGGCAGCTTCATTAAATAGTACCCATAAAACGCCAGTGTCAACATCTACAGTGAAGAGGTGACTCCGGGATGCTGGCCTTCAGGGCAGAGTGGCAAAGAAAAAGCCATATCTGAGACTGGCTAATAAAAGGAAAAGGTTAATATGGGCTAAAGAACACTGACATTGGACAAAGGAAGATTGGAAAAAGCTGTTATGAACAGACAAATCGAAGTTTGAGGTGTTTGGATCACACAGAAGAACATGTGTGAGACGCAGAACAACTGAAAAGATGCTAGAAGAGAGCCTGACGCCATCTGTCAAGCATGGTGGAGGTAATGGTCTGGGGTTGCTTTGGTGCTGGTAAAGTGGGAGATTTGTACAAGGTAAAAGGGATTTTGAATAAGGAAGGCTATCACTCCATTTTGCAACGCCATGCCATACCCTGTGGACAGCGCTTGATTGGAGCCAATTTCATCCTGCAACAGGACAATGACCCAAAGCACACCTCCAAATTATGCAAGAACTATTTAGGGAAGAAGCAGGCAGCTGGTATTCTATCTGTAATGGAGTGGCCAGCGCAGTCACCAGATCTCAACCCCATTGAGCTGTTGTGGGAGCAGCCCATCAAGCCAATCCAACTTGTGGAAGAGGCTTCTGGAAGCATGGGGTGAAATTTCTCCAGATGACCTCAGCAAATTAACAGCTAGAATGCCAAAGGTCTGCAATGCTGTAATTGCTGCAAAGGGAGCATTCTTTGTCGAAAGCAAAGTTCAATGTAGAAAATTATTATTTCAAACAAAAAATCATTATTTCTAACCTTGTCAATGTCTGGACTATATTTCATTTTGCAACTCATTTGATAAATAAAAGTATGAGTTTTCAGGGAAAACGCAAAATTGTCTGGGTGACTCCAAACATTTGAACGGTAGTGTATATATATATATATATATATATATATATATATATATATATATATATATAATATCTATATATATATATATATATATATCTGTCTAATATTTATATGCTATCTGTCTATTAATCCTATTTATCTATCTCATTTCTATCTAATCTGTTAATTCTATCTATCTATCTATCCATCAGCCTGCTGTGTACTGTTGCGCACATTACAATTCACAGGTGCTACTCTTTACATGGTGCTCTGGTATAGAACATAGTGGTTGTTGTAGTACTACCACTTGGTGGACACAAGTGGGGATCTCCTGTACCTACAAGTAGAGGAAGACAATATATGCTGCAATATACTTGTGCTTCCCATTCCTCGATGTTCCATGGTAGGCAGCATTTATTATTACAGAGCGACCAGAGTGTAATAATCACCCAGTAAGTCATGCTGTTTATTTTTACACCCTTTGCCAGCTCAGGGCATGTTAAATTTCTTCTAAGTTAATATTCTTAGATCTATTATTCTCACCATGCGAGGAACATTGCAGTCCCTTCATTGTTCAGTTTATTTTACAGGAATAAAATACTCAGTTAAAAATAAAATAGTGCGAAAAGCAAACGGGGAGGTGAAAAAGGGTCTTGCGTTCACATCATCTGGAGGAACAATCTTTCTAGATGCTGTGAATTGTGCATGCTGAGTTGGCGCTCAAACTTACTGTAGAAATACTAAGAAAATGTAACATGGACGCTGAATTTTATTAAAGGGACACTTCCCTCAGAAAGGGGTATTTTGGTGAAAATCAATGTTTATGGAAAACAATTAATTTTTTTTTGTTTTTGACATTTTTTTATTTCAGCAGTCCTATGTAAGTTACATATAAAATCTTGTCCTTCTCTAGCTGTGAAATTAAAGAGATTAAGGGCCACATGTATGAAAACTGACTAGGTCTAAAATTCACTTTCTTTCCCATAGCAACCAATCAGTGCGCCCCTTTCATTTCATATAGTACTCTGGAAAAATGAGAGGGGTGCTCTGATTGGTTGCTATGAGAAACAAAGTGAATTTTAGACCTAGTCAGTTTTCATACATGTGGCCCTAAAATCCTGAATGGCAGGGCAGTCTAATGTCAGTTTATTGTTGGTACCTAACTGCATTTAGTCTCGTTACAAATGGTAGGAAATTACAATGATTCTCTACTGCTCTCTGGACAAGTCTATATAAACAATAGACTAGACCGAGAGAGGGTGACAAGAGCAAAACATGAAAGGATAATGGGCCAATCTTTTTTTGTACTGGGAGGTTTCCATCTCTCTTTAAACTTATCTAGTCCTGCTGATAACACTTACCTCTCTCAATCCCTTAGTTGGCCTGGAAGAAAACCGTCAAACAATCCTCTCTGCCATTCTATCAGACCTTACAGAGGGGAATTCAGAGAGACAAAGCAGGAAGTCATGTACATAGGAGAACTTTTAAAAACAATATAAAAACAACCCCAATCTTTAGAAAATAAAATACATATAATTATATATTGCTTGTCAATTGGTAGTATCCCTTTAAGGAATATAGTCAAACACTCCACCACTTTAAACTCAATGAATTTGCAACACATTGTTGAAAAAATAATCTCAGTAATACTTACTTAGTACCCAACATTCTCGCTAGAACTTAATGGTGTTATGATCCTGGAAGAGTATGCCTGCTCTAGCTGTGTTAGTCTTGGCATAGCTCTCACACAGTGCCAATACAGAATCCACTTGCCATGCTGTGCCATGTTTAATAGGTTGGCAAAACGGCATCTTCAAGCACTGTTCCGCATAGCGTCATTTATATCTATGTATTTTTAATATTTATTTAGTACATCCCCATTAATGCATATAATACCTTAAAAAAGTGGATTTTCTAGGATTGGGAACAGATTAATTCAATTTACATTATTCACTTGATACTCATCATTTTTGGTACTCAAATTCTTTGCTGGAAGGAATTAATAAAATGTACCAACGTGCCACTGTAATTAAAAAAAACGTGGTAAAGAAAATGGTCACAAAATTTCCAAACTTCTCAGGCTTTCTCTGACATGTTTATTTCAGTTTTATGGTCCATGCCGTGGTCCTTGTTCTGGGCCAGATGTGGCCGTCTTCCTGCTTTTCTCCTGCCCTTACACCGTGGTCTCTGCTGCAAATTTCCTTGCCATGTTCTTATGTCTGAGTTCTTACCATGTTTCTACTAGTTGCCTTATGCGTTCATGCCTTAGTTCCTTGCCAGTGTCCTAGTTTGAGTCTCTGCTTTGTTTCCTTCCATGTTCTTGGTCTTGTATTCTGTCCGTTTCTGTTTTTTATCTTGCCCTCCATTTAACCTTCCCCTTTGTCATCTGTTTGGCCTTCATGTCTTCTTAGCTCTGTCTTTATGTTTGTTCTGTTCTGTACCTGCAAGTCTCTACACCTAGGGGGAGATATATGAACGGGACTGTGCCAGAAGTCTGGCGTATTACGGAAAACCCTCTCGAACGCCATTATCAGGCACATTACAGAGAGCCCGCAACACTTTGTAATGCACCTGAGATCGGGGGACGTGCGGGAGGTGGGGTGCACTAGAACCGTACGAAGCTACATATTTATAGCTTCAGTATGGCATTTCTAGGTGCATTACTGCTGGAACAGGTAGAGCACTTTCAAAGTGGTTTACCTGAGCCAGAAATGTCATCCTAGCGCTAGAATGCGCCTGATTTATGACCTGCTGTAGAGCGGGTTCATAAATCAGGCGCATTCTATGCTATTATAATGCGCATGAAATTTGCCATTTAAGCGCCAAATTTCATACATGTGTCCCCTAATCTATATATAGTCTAAAGGGGTAATCCTCTCTCGCCCTTATCTGCTTAAGTAGCATGCGGAATCATCTGCAAGAAATGGAGCGATCATTTAGAGATGTACAGATACATGTTCTACATTAATGTATTCAGTTCCTAGGAGAAACAAAGACTATTTTCACATCTGCTCTTATGTTTAATCTTGGAGAATAACTAGTGATTCAAAAACAGCTTACATCTCACTACAAGCCCTGTAAATAAAAATGCCGTTGCCTAGATGAATATATCAGGTTAAGTCAATAATTAGCTATACATTTTATTTTTATAAAATTGGAACTGACAACATAATTTTTTAACAAAGTCCCATTGCTTTTCAATGTGGTTTTTCTATCGTCGCACAAGCTTCTTCATGCCCTTACTAAGCGATGCATGCACCAATTGCTTTACTTCTTGGTCCACAGTGGATCAATAACCTCTTTAAAGTCTCTTTGGCTAGACTAAGCAAGTAACAATCTGAAGAGGAGAGATTAAAACTATAAAGACTTGAGTTTCTGGAGGGTAAAAACAGCATGGACGGCAGTATGCGGGCGGGAACACAATGCGTTTCGACAGTTGCCCTTGGAGTTTGCTTCAACTTGTGCCAACATTTTTTAATTAATTGTTAGATTCTCTCCTGTGGCAAAACACTGTTCCCGTATTGTATTGAAAATTTTTGGTTGGATTTTAGTTCCTGATATGCCTTCAGACCACGGCTACTAACGTACCTGAAAATTACAGTGCTGCCAAAAGGAACACACATGCACCCGGATAAATATTGAATAACCCTTGTACAAGGTTCTCCTAACATTAGTGGCTATCTGGTGACTCCAGTAAATTCATTGAGATGTTTTATTTGTTGATAGCTACAGAACAGGAAAGGAAACCAATGCAAGGATGGGGAGCACCTGCAAAAATTAGGAAAACACATGACAGGGGAAATGTACAAAAATAGGGAGAATGTACCATGAAGAGCATGCAGGAACCCAGCAAAATGCAAGAACAGTAAGAATATGCAAGAATAGGGAGGACATACAAGAACAGAAAGAACATATAAATATAGAGAGATCATTCAAGAGCAAGGGGAATATGCAAAAATAGGAAACAAATGCTAATATGCAGGAGATGAGGACCGCATGTATTATAAATGTATACACAGTATTACATAACAATACTCAAACTTCAGTCTTCTGAGACTATGGGCGGCATGTATGAATGGGGCTGTGGCAGAAGTCTGGCTAATTTTCAGCCGACGTCAGGTGCAGCCCCGTTCACCATACTTAAAAGCCTCCCGTACGCCAGTATCAGGCGCATTACAGAGCCCCCGCGGCACTTTGTAATGTGCCTGATTTCGGGAGCCGTGGCGCACTACAACCATATGAAGCTATAGATTTATAGCTTCAGTACAGCAATTCCGGGCGCATTACTGCTGAAACAGGTAGAGCACTTTAAAAGTGGTTTACTTGAGCCAGAAATGTCATCTTAGCACTAGAATTTGCCTGATTTATGACCTGCAGTAGAGCAGGTTCATAAATCAAGCTCATTCTACACTATTATAATGCGCGTGAAAATTGGCGTTTAAATGCCAATATTCATGCATGTCGCCCTATGTCTCCACTGCACACGTTTTCAGCCGTTTTTACAGCGTTTTTCTTTCTCTAAAACCACTGAAAAAACAACTAAAAGCAGATCCCATAGACTTTAATAGTAAAAACGTTGTCTCCACAGAACAATTTTTTTTCTGCTCGTTTTTACTGCTGGTCGTTTTTTTAACCATGTTGCAAAAAACGCCAATGGCACGACAGAAAATTTACTATTGAAGTCTATGTAAAGTGCCAGATGGTTTTTGCCGTGTTTTTTCTGCAATTACAGTATAATGCTGTGCATTTCTGCAGTGGCCAAAAAACTCCGTTTTATGAACGGTTTTAGGATTTGGTTTTCAGTGAATTTTTTGTCCAATGCCGTGTAGACCTAGCCTAAGGATGACTGAAGCTTGTCACCACATCCTTTCCGGAGAATACCTTATCAGTTGCCAACATCTTAGTCTTAGATAGGACACCTTCAGAGGTCTTGTAGACATCATGGGCGACATGTATGTACAGAGCTGAGCCAGAAGTCTTTAGTCTTTTCAGCCCAAAAACTGGCGAAGCCCTGTTCACTATATTTTTAACCAGGTGCAGTCCACAATTAGGCGCATTATAAAGCGCCAGCGATCTGCGCCTGAGATCGGGGGGTGCTGGAGGCGTGTCACAGTACAACCATACGAAGCTACACATTTATGCCTTTTTATCGGCAAATCCAGGCACATTACTGCTGGAACAGGTAGAGCACTTTAAAAGTGGTTTACCTGAGCCAGAAGTGTCGCTTTGTAGCTAGAAAGCGCTAAATCTATGACCCGCAGTAGAACAGGTTCATAGATTCAGGTGCATTCTACGCTACTAATGCACGCCAAAAATCATACATGTCGCTCCATGTCCTGACAGGGCAAAGCTGTTTGGTGCAATTGTGGGGACTTCCACAATATTTGGTAGTTGTGAAGACCACCCCTACTCCAGATTAGATTCTTCAACAACAGATTTTCAACACTACTATGTTCTTTACATGTTGGCTTTCTTCTTTGAGGGGGCCACCCCTTTAGAAGGTTATTTGCTTACTGGAATTTTGGATGATCAACCCAAAAAGTTTCATCATATAACTTAATATTTAGGAAAAAATAATGGAATCACCACCAAAAACATGAAATTAAAAATGGAGTAATGATGAACAATATTTAGAGTGAAGCTGTGTATAACTTTCTGGGGGAGTGTTGACAATTCAGCTTTGCAGGATGGAGCCTCGTCATGCACAATTTTATATTCATATCCAACAGAAACTTTCAATGTAATTGAGATCTGGAATGTTTACTGACCTCGCCTCTGAATGGATATGTTTTTTCTGAAAAAAAAAAAAAAAAAACATTAGAGTAAATGACAAGAAACATTCTCATCCTCCAAAATGACTTATCAGCACCAATCATATTTTCTGTTGATATAATGAGAAAAGTGTCTAAATGCCTTTGCACACCTGAGCACTGACTGTTGAGATGATGGCTACTTGCCCTGGTCCTTTACTTGACATGCAGCCCCATATTATAAACAAGAGGAAAACTGTATGGCGATGTTCACACGGCTTAATTGAGGGACGTATTTCGCCCCGCAATTACGCCGTGTGGACCGGGGTGGGAGCGGGGGCGGGGCGGGGTGGCCGGCAGCCTGCCGGCCAGTGCGGCCACATAGACATGCTTTATCCACGGTGCATATACGCCATGAATAAGTAGCATGTCACTTCTCTCCCCACTCGCCGTATTGTGCGAGTGGGGAGAGGAGCCGTGATCCATAGTCCTCTATGAGAAATGTGGATTACCGTTATGACTGGGATGTATCTCTCCCCATATTTCACGCAGTACGGCTCAAAATATGGGCCGAGATATGTCCCAAAATAAGCCTTGTGAACATGGCCTAACTGTTTTTTCAGGTACCATTTTATTTGAACGGCACCAAACATTCCAGCATCATCTCCAATGCAGACTGGGAACTGATCAGTGAGTATCACTTCATAAACCTCAGCACTCCATGATTGCTGGTCTTTATTCCATTGCAGCTTTGTTTTCTTTTGTTTAGGTGTTATTGCTGTTTTTCAGATGTAAATCCTATCTCATTTTGCTAATTTCTTACAATGCTGTCACAAACATTGGCTCCTGTTTCTGTCCATTTGCTTTGAATTTGTTTTGTTGAGTATTTTCTGTTTTCCAAGCCTATTGCTCTAAGTTTCCTATCCTGACACTTTGGCGTCTTCCTTGGTCTTCTTTTTATAACCTTCCCATTTTGTCTGAATTTACACCAAGTTTTACCTACAGCTGATTGGGAACAACTAACATCTTTTGCCGCACTCAGTGTTACCAGATTAAAGGACTTTTATATTCCCTTGCTGCAATTGACAGCTCAATTTTTGTGGTCATCTTCTTTTTATTCATGTCCTAATACGAATGCACCATAGTTTTGGTGTATTTTGCGCCCAAAAAAACTTTTGATGCCATATTCTTCATATAAATGAACTGTAATATATCAAAACTAGGTGCATTAAACGCCGGGCACGACACACTGTAATGTGCCTAAAAAGGTGCATTAAATATAGTAGCATTGATACGCTGTGCGCCTTCATAACGCAATGTGCCTATCGAGGCGCATTACATACACTAGTAATGATACCTTATACATCTCCGTAACACAATGCGCCTCGATAGGTGTATTACATACATTAGTAGTGATATTTAATGCGCCTCCATAATGCAATGCACCTCAATAGGTGTATTACAAACAATAGAAATGATACACTATGTGCCTCAAATGCGCAGTGCGCCTTTATCGGTGCATTAAGTTTACTTTGGAAGGTATAACAGACACCAGATTTTTGAAAGGATCGTAATTTCAGGCGCACTTTACCCTTTTTAAATGTGCTTAAAAACTGCCATGGCGACGCCAATTTTCGGACATGTCGCATTATACGCCGGGCACGACACATTGAAATTTGCCTGAAAAGGAGCATTAAATATAGTAGTAATGATACGCTGTGCGCCTCCATAACGCACTGTGCCTATCGAGGCGCATTACATACACTAGTAATTATATGTTATGCGCCTCCGTAATGCAATGTGCCTCGATAGGTGCATTACATACACTAGCAATGATACCTTATGCGCCTCCATAACGCAATGCGCCTCGATAGGCGCATTACATACACTAGCAATGATACACTATGTGCCTCAAATGCGCAATGCGCCTTTTTCAGGCGCTTTAAGTTTACTATGCAAGGAATACCAGACGCCAGATTTTTTTAAAGAATCGTACTTTCAGGTGCACTTTACACTGATTAAATGCACCTAAAATCTGCTGCAGCGACACCGATTTTTGGACATGTTGCCCTAAATCTAAAGTTCATTAAAATCTATAAGCACTGCAGACTAATTAACAATTTTAGACATATATGATGTACTAATTTAGAAATTCAAATTACAAGCCGATTCCATATTTTTTTTCTTCTACTTGATCTGAGAAAACATATACCATTAATTAAAGTAATTTAGTGTGTGTGAGGTACAATATTTTTCATGAAAGAAGAATGCTTAGCTAATTAACATTGATTTATGTCATATCTGTGATTTGTGTATTTGCTATGAAGTAAAAAACTGGGTGCCCATCCTCAAAGTATGGTAATTCCACAACTTTTTCAAGAGTTTGTATTTGCCTTTAAGGGCGCGTCCCCAAAGCACAGGACAAATACTGGTCGGTTTATCCGACCATATTCGAACTGTTTTTGGGCTGTGCACACAGCCGCAGGGGGATGGCTTTTCTCCGCGATTAGCGGAGAAAAGCCCTACCCCCTCCCATTGACATGTTCATATTCCGACCCAAAACCGGACGGAAGAATAAACATGTTGAATGTTTTTCGGGCCGCCAACGGTCTGAAAAACCGCTGGGCGGAAAACCCGTGTATTGGGGACCGCTGCGCAGGATTTCTGTAGAGGTCCATTTTAAAGTTTGTCAGCCAGTTTTCTAAACCGAAAACCGTCTGAAAAGCCGGGTGCAAACCCGTGCTGTGGGGACAAGCCCTTACTCTGCAGAAGTCTTGTCTCTGACTTCAGTCATCAACCAGCACTTTTATATAGTGATGCAATAGGCTGGTAAGTGTCCTTGTCCTGCACACAGAGTATTGCTGCTGATAAAGTCAAACTTGAGCATAAGGAAAGACACTGTATGGTCCTTCTAGTTAGCAATAACCATACACGTCACATTAAATTAGACACTGCAGTAAGTCTCCATGGAAAACACAGGTACTGTGCTCTCCCTTGAGATATTGATGATAACATCTGAAGTGGTAGCACAAATGTCTTCACACCTACACCATCTGCTTCCTGTATAGTGTTTTGGTTCAAATTGTTTTATTTTGTTTGCTGATTGGACTTTCAGGACCTTCATGAAATATGATTGCATTTCTACCTGCGTTATGTAATTGATACATAAATGTATTTTAACTAGGTTTATGGATTAGGAATCTAATGAAGAAATGGATTATTTGAAGCCCAAAAACCATATACTTAACCCCTTAAAGGGGTTGTATCATTACATTGAATGGTCTTTAGAATAAGGAGACAATGAAAACAAGCAACTTTGCAATTGGATGTCATTAGCATAGCTGTCCACAGTATTCCTTATCTTCATTTTCTGTAAACACTGTTCCCCAGTGCCGGTCGAATCCCACTTCTTTTCATTTCATTTGCTGCCAGCTCTACTAATTTACATTCTATCAGGCCCCCCCTCTCCCACCCCCGTTCGTATTCACGGGAGAGTGCATTCCTGCCTCTCTCACTCAGAATAAGGGGCCTTCAACAATTTCACTCTGTACAGCCACCAGCTCCTCAGTGACACTGCAGCTGCTTCTACAATCAGAAAGCAGCAGAATTGTGCCTTGGTGCCTAATGATCCTGCGTGTAAGGGAACGGCAACATTTCACTCTGCACAGCCAGCAGCTCCTCAGTGACACTGCAGCTGCTTCTACAATCAGAAAACAGCAGAATTGTGCCTTGGTGCCTAATGCTCCTGCTGCTAGGGGGCCGACAACATTTCATTCTGCACAGCCACAAGCTCCTCAGTGACACTGCTTCTATAACCAGAAACCAGCAGAATTGTGCCTTGGTGCCTAATTCTCCTGCATAGAAGGGAGACAGATCTCTGCTCTGGAGGAGTTCATAGAAGACTGGATTCAACTGTAACAAACCTCCAGCTGTGAGAGGACAAGAGATCAGTGCTCTGAGTTCATAGAAGGCTGTCTAAACTGAATGCAGGCCTGTGGTATGTAAACAGTTCTTACAAAATAAGAGTGCAAAAGGGAGAGGAAACATTGTGGACTTCACGGCGGGGGGGGGGGGGGAGCACACTGACTTAGAAGGGAGCATGAACAGTGAAGGGGGAGGATGAGGTCATCCTCCTTCAGTTAAGAAACACCCAGCTGGGAGGGAAAGAAACGCCTTTGGATTTCAGGAACTTTATGGCAATTGCTGTGTCCTTCAGGCTGAAGAGTAATTTAAAAGCTTGCATGCCGGACATTATGGGGTTGAATTAGTGTCTGTGGCATTAGCAGTTTACACATCTTTGAAGGCACTACCAATGCTGAGCATTACACTGAAGTTTAGAACAACATATGCTTCCATCCAGACAATGGGGCAGATTTATCGAGGCAGTTGCGCCAGAATTCTGGCTCAGTTTGCCCCAAAAATAATGTCTTCTGTGCCTCATCCGACAAAGGAGGCGTGGTTTCACTGGAAAAGGGTGTGTGGCATAAATGTGACAAAAATGTGTCAGAATTTTGTCGCAGTATCTGGCGGAAAAGTAAGCCAACTTATAAGTGGTACAAACTTAGACTAGACTGTTCTAACCTGCACCAGATTTATCAATACTGTGATAAATGTGGCGCATTGCAAGACTGTCTAGTCTAACTTTACGTTATCTAAGAGTAAGACACTATTGATAAATCTGCCCCACTGTCTCTTTCAAGAAAGGGTTTCGATATTTCAGAAAGACAATGCTAAACCACATACTGCTGATATACAACCCATATGATTGACTGGAAGATTTAACCAATTATCATCAACATTTTACTTGTAAAACATCTGTATTAGTCAGTGCATGCCCTGATTGGCGGTCTAGTAGCGCCTCTCTATAGTACAGTGCGGTACTACATATTCTGTACTGCTGTTTACATGTGCCAGGATGAGCAGCTCTTTTGGGGACCAAGTGAGATGGCCCAATTTTCTTTATTTCTGCTACATTGTGTTTGAAATCCATGACCCAATTAAGCTCCTATCCATAAACTAGAAAGCAATTTCCAGTTTTCACTAGCTCTTTGATGCTATATGTAAGGACTTGCCTTATCTGTATAAGTTACCTGTTTAATTATCTTTAATCTTCAGTTTGCATTATGTTGGGTGACCACTGTATTGCATCCATCACAACAACATGATTTTGTTAGAGAAGAGCCTGGGCGCTGAACTGGCCACCTGAGGTCCAGACCATTCACTAGAAGAAACATTTGCAGCATTATGAAACTAAAGATCCGGCACAGAAGACCCGGGATTGTTGAGCAGCCAGTGTCCTACAACAGACAAGAATGGGTCTACATTCCTCTACCAAAACTCCACCAATTGGTCTTCTCACTTCCCAGACCTTTATAAATTATTGTAAAAAGAAGGGATGCTACACAATGGTAGACATCAGTTTCTAAATGAATTAATTTTTGCATACGAGATGGAATAATGGCTAGCTTTAACATTTGGATCTGTCTTCATGTTCTGTTGTGAATAAAACATGGCTTTAAGAAATTTCAAAATAACTGCGTTCTTGTTTTCTTTACATTTTACACATTGTCCCAACTTTTTTAAACTGGTATTGTATATATGGATCCCAGAGGTGGGGCCACATCTATAAAAGTTAATTAGGCTGTGCACATCCAATTTTAAATTTTTAAAAAACGTAAGCATAGGTGCTTATGCTTAGTTTTTCAAAATATATGGATGTTGCACAGCCTAATTAACTTTTTGTATCTATTTGAGGGATGGCAACCTCATTGGCTTGCTGCACTCCCCTTTCCTCTTTTAAACCAGTGCAGGGTAATTCAGTAGCAAGTCCTATCACTCCCTGAGAGGTTGTAGTCTAATGGACTCCTAGTTTAGGTAACATGTTAAAGTTAGGGACTCACCTGTGCTGGGATCCCCCTTTACGCTTTTGGGAGGTGAGGTTAAAAAATTTTATATCAAAAAAGGTAAAATAAGAATCCCAGGTTTTTCATATTTTCCTTAGCGTAATGCATTTTCAAAAATTCCTATATACCTTGATGTTTTACTTAGTTTTGTAGTGTGCCACTGATATTTGTATTAGATGGACTAGGCATCATAAAGGCGATGTCCACACTGGCATAGGGAGAAAACGATCAGTATCTCATGGGCGCTTTCGTCTTTTTAAAAGTTCGCCGCAGATACGATCGTTAGTCGTGCTCGCATAGCGGCGGCAATAGAAAAGCACGAGCTGGCTGCTACACAGCTCGTCTTATCTCTTCCTGTCTTTCGGAGGCAGCGCGTATTATACAACATGTTGGATAATACGGCCAACACTTTCCGTTTCTTGCCCGTCTTCTCATATAACAATACAATTGTATAGGGCGACAGTCAGGAAAATGAGCAATGCAACCGCGGCTTTTGTCACAAAGCGTTACAAAACGTACTCACGCCCGCTGTCATCAGAGTAAAAAACAGGCAGCTTTTGGGGCGGGGGGGGGGGGGGGGAGGGTCCTATTTTTTTGTCTGATTGCAGTGTATAAAACCAGGAACTTAGCCTAAAGGTGTTATTGCATATCCTATGGATATTGAAATCATCAGTAATCGTCCGTACAGATTTAGAATTAACCACCATTAGAAAGCGAGTCATCTCTCCTGACCTAAAGTCGAATGACACAAAGGCATATTTTGCTTGTAGAACTGTCTCTGCGGAGTAATTGAAACTATTTCCACTAGCGACTGAATTGGGTTGTTTTTTGGCTTAGTGGTACGTTAATTTCCAGTCAGATAACCTGAAACGAGATTATATCAAAACAGAAGCATAAATCACATATCATGAAAGTGTTGAAATGCTTTTGCTGCAATTTCATTTGAGAAAACTAACTCATTTAGAAATTGATGGCACCAACACATCTCAAAGAAGTTTGGATAGCGTTAACACGAATCAGGGCTGGAAAGGTTCAGGAAATGGGAATGGTATAGTGATACTTAATTAGAATAAGAAAAAAAATTTGGTTGGAGGTATGATTTTCCAACTAAGTCACATGGACTATTGTAAAAAGAGAGAACCATGATAGAGAGGGGCAGATAGTCTCTCAGAATCAAAGATGATCTGAAATGCATTCATGTGAATTCACCCTAAGCCTCTCCTGTAAGGGAAGAAATCTTCTCCAAAGCTATCTATAGCAGCACATGTCCACTGTTATGGGTCACAGCTCCCATATTTAGAGGTTATGGAGCTAGTTCCACAGAATTTAACACTCCATAGAAATGGATAATCCCTGCTCTCTCCTCCTTTTTTCTCTCGCCCCTGTCTATGTCTCCTCTTGTTCCATAGCTGCCTGTTATTGAAAATCTAGAGCAATCCGGCATGACAAGTTGTTTACAGCAAAACTTAAATTGGAATATAATATCCAGAACAAAGCCTTAATACATAATTTATCTCTTTCTGGTTGTCAGTTCTTATATGGCTTGTCCTTCATTTTGTATTTTATTACTACTTGAAGACTCCTTGGGACAAATACTTCTCATTGCATAAGAATGATCAAACAGAAATCTGGTTGCTCTGCATAATGAATTTAGGGCATCTTTTCACTGACATACCGACATCCACTTCTCCGTACGCTCTTGTAACAGATTGCAGCCGCAACGGGAGAGCAGGTGAGATAACTCCCTAAGGTGAAATATTAGCATAGCATTTCCTTCACGCATGATACAACCTCCTGTTAATCTAGAAAAAAAAATCTGTAAAACGGTGAATGGAAACGACAACTTGGTAGGCAGAATGCCAGTGGCCACATATGTCGAAAACATGGTTTTGGGTCAGGAAGAAAAAGTAACAGTTAACCATTATTTAGTTGTCCCTCATTAGCATGTTCAGGCATTCAGTTAGTTGGCTTTTGTACATCTAGATGATAAACTGTTAGGTCCAGGTAGCAACATTAAGATATATTCACACAGAGGATTTTTTTTACATGGATTCCGTATTAGATTCCGCATGAATCTCGTGTGATATATTCATCTTGCACAGTTAGCTATGGCACGATGTGTAAAAAAAATATATTCATGTCTTTTCTTTTAAAGGAAGTGTGTCAGCAAAAATACTATTTTTAACTCAGCATTTTTATGTTAGAACACATTTTTTAGGAATTTTTGTGTTATGTTTTTGTTGTGTGTAATTTTGCAATTATCACTTTTATATTCTTTTTAATAATTGCTTCATATCCTCGCAAGTTTATCTTTGGCCACTAAGCCTAAAATAGTCTGACAGCTTCCTGTTCTGTAGAGGGAGATTTTTCAGTGTCTCACATTATCAGTAAAAGGGGCAGGGTCAAACTGAAAGGAGACAACAATGTGTACAGATAAACACAGAAGTCCACCAGTACCACCAAGAGGAATGGTCAAGCTCTCAGCGCCCCCTCTCTTCCCTGCAGAGTGATTTTCTCTAGGTCACATCAAGGCATGACTAGAAAACTGCTCCTATACAAGTCTATGGACAGATATCGTCTTAAGAAAAGGCCTATGTGCATGAGGCTGATGTAAGAAGTATCTCTCTAGACTGCTGTTAAAAGAGTCAAAGTGCAAGATGATTCTTCGCCCCACAAGTCCATATATTAGTTCGGAACCGAATTGAGAAATCCTTAACATCAGAAATAGAAACGGCATGAGAGTTAAAATGAAATAATATATGGATCAGGGGCTTGATTTAATAAGTAAAAAAAATGGGGTATCCATCATTAAAATGAGTCTAATCTGTGTCCAAAACAGCATCAAAATCCACCACTTTGAAGTAAAAGTCCACAACAAAGTATCAATTTGGATGTGTAAAATCCCCAAAAAATAGTTTTTTTCTTAAAAAACAAAACCCAAAAGGGGTGAAATGACAAACAGAACAAATTGCCTCTTTCCTAGCAAATTTTCAAAAGGGAAATCAATGGTGAAGGCCACTTTATCTAAAACCCCCCGGGTGGATTACCCGCCCATCAAATCCTACATTGGTTTTTAAAAATTTCTCGCTATTGCGGGGACAAATGCTTATTCAATTTATTGTATTTTATTTTTTTTACAATTATTTTTTTCTACATTATCATCATTAACCTCCTCCTCCTACTGCACTGTTTACTTCAAAATTAGTTTTTTTCTTTTTTTTAAAAAAAAAACAAAAAATTTTTTTTCCCTGAAAAAATTTCGATTTTTCAGTTAAAACAATTTAGTCTTTCCCGAAGATCTTTTTTTTAAAATTAAGGAACAATAATCGCTGGGGAATAAGGGCAACATGTATCTTTTTTTGGCCCCAGGCCCAAGCATTTTTTGCGGCAGTTACGTAAGGGGAGGTGCAGGGGCCCGACTGCCCCTACCCCACGTCCCTGCCTACTTGGCGTGCTGCCCTGGGGGGCAGCCCCCAACTGGCAACAAACCCTACCAAGGTGCGAGGCGTCAGGAAAACATATCACAGTTCGAGTTAGAAAAGGGTCGGAACCCCAAGCCAAAAAGGGGAACCAGAGAGAAAGGAGAGCAACCCGAGGGTAAAACACTGGCGGTCCGCGGTAAAAAAAGGAGGAAAAAAATGTGGAAAAGAAAAAAGCCGGGTCAAATACTAGGAAAACAACTCAAAAAAGCAGGGAAAACACAGGGGGAACCCTTTCACAGGGGAATGTTGACAGAACGACCCGTTTTAGAGGGCTTCCCGAAACCCCCCCCAGCAGCTGTTGGTGCGGGTCCGGGGGCCCTTCTGATTTGGCCTGGCGAACACCCCTTATTGGGAGAGGCTGCAAACTGACTCCTGAGCTACCGAGCGCACTCTCCCGGGTGTGGGCCAGACCCGACGGTTTAACCTTGATGGGCGTTTCACATGCGAATGAAGGTTTTGACGGCATTTGTAGCGTAAATGTGCCTAAGCTATGAACCTTTTCTACTGGGGTCAAATTTAGCACTTTCTAACTAAAAGCGAAAATTCTGGCTCAGGAAACCCACTTTTAAAGGGTCTACCTGTTCCAGCAAAAAATGTGCCGGAATTGCCGTACTGAGTTTAAATTTTGTAGCTTGAATGTTGTATGGGGCAGATTTCTTTTGAGCCCTGTATTTAAATATGCCCTAAGTCGGGGATGCAATGGTTTTTCAGTTTCTGAAGTCCACAGTCTTGCAAAGCAGCTGTAGCAACTTGGGTTGTGTATAGGCGCATTGTCATGGAGTAGCAGTACTAATTTAGCCAATTTTCTTTGCCTTTTCTCTTCCCTGGCTCTCGAAAGTAATTAAAATGAGCAACATACTTGTCCGCTAAATTTTTTCTTTAGGTTTTATTAATAAATTAATTACTAAATTAATAAAATTCCTTTGCAGTTCCAAAAAAAACTGTCCAAAAAATTTCCCCAGTAGATGGAGGGGTTTTAAACCTCTTTATAGGAGTTGTTCCTTTTTTAGCCAAACATAACTCCATTTGTTTTTTTTTTTCGGGATCATAATGATGCATCCAAGTTTCATCTCCAGTCACAAATTCATCAATACTAATAATGTATCATCACCATACAGCTGTAAAAACTTTTTTCTAACAGTCACTTGAACTTGTTTCTGAGGGGCTGTGAGCGTTCGAGGTACCCATCTTGCACTGACCTTAGACAAAGTAAGTCGTTTATGAAGGACACATATATGACTCCAACATATAGGGAGTCTTTTTGCAAAGTTTCATTTAAATTTGGTGTCTTCATTTAATTTTTTTTTTCGAAATCTTCGTCTGTAGCTGCTTTAACTGGTCGCTTGGGGTGCAGATTATCTTTAATGCTCTCCCTACCTATCTTGAAAATTCCTTGGCCGCTTCTAAACAGTGGATATTGAAGGAGCAACTTCTTGATAAACAACATCTATCGCTTATGTATGTTTTTTATTTGTTTTGTTTAAAGGAAACTTCTGCCAGAAAGGGTTATTCTTTTAGAATTTTAGCCAGAATTTTTTTTTGCTATACAATTAAAAATGACAAATAAAATCTTGTTTTTAACTAGCTGTGATAACAAAAGGATAGAACTGAATGGCAGGACAAACTAATCCCAAGTTACTGTTAGTGCTGCAAGAAATGCTTTTACATGTAGTCTTATTATAAATAGTAGCTAATGACATAATGATTAATTTATTGTTCTGTGGACAGGCCTGGATAAAGATTAGACTAGAGCGACAGGGCAATGACAAGAGGAATACATGAAAGGATAATTGTTTCATCTTTTTTTGCACCAGGGGGGTTTCCATCTTTCTTCACACTTATCAGGTCCTGCTGATAACACTTACCTCTTTGGCCCTCAGTGGGACTGGAGAAGAACCATCAAACAAGCCACACTGCCACTAACAGAGTTCATAGAGGGAGACCAGAAAGTAATGTACTTAGGGGAACTTTAAAAAATTCTGTAAAAAAAACCAAAAAATACTGTTTACATTAGCTCAGAAGCTTTTCTGGACCTCAGAGAAGGTAATTTATTTAATCTAGACTAAAACATAGAAGTCTGAATACACCGAGCTCATATGCTAATTACAGACAGCTTGACCAGGAAGTGCCAGAGCAAAGCAGCATTATTTCATTCATGCATCCTATGAAACTTTGAGATGAGACAACCCCTTTAACAAATGTGTGACAGCAAAAACTGTATTACAGCTCATGTGTAGGTAAAGAATTCAATTATTAACCGTGCATGCTGAGCTAATAGCAGAACTGAAGTACAACATCTAGAGTTCCAGAACAACAGCTTCCTAATGGTCCTCTTACAGTAAATGTGTATAATGAGGTCCATGTGCTTAGAGAAGTTTTATCATCTCATACATTGATGGCATATAAAATATAGGATGTTTCATCAATGTGAGATAGGTAAAGTAAAACTGACTGCAACCACTCATTAGTACTCAGAACTCCCACTGAAATTAACGGAGAGTAAGGGTACGTTCACACTGTGTCTTTTAAAAGGGTTGTCTCGTTCCAGCATTTGGCAGACTTTTATACTGGTTGCCAAGCAGTGTTTGTGAAATTGAGAGGCGTGTTTCTCCTACCAGCAGGGAGTATCTTCTCTCTCTGCAGACACGCCTCCAATGTGTACACGTGATGATTCATTCTGTGTGAGATGGGGGAAGGGAGGTTCTCAGCTGCCATTGGAATCATTGGAAGTGAAAAGCTAAGTGTAACTCGTTAGTGTATATCTAAATTTCTTGCTCTCTCTACACACTTTGTAACTAGAATGGTCATTTGACATTCTGGGTAAGATGGGTGATTTTTTTTCTCTGTCTCTCTCTCTCTTTCACAGTGATATATCCTACAGATTATTACACCTCTGACCTCAACAGATCTGCAGCACAAAACTACACTCACCGGCCACTTTATTAGGTACACCTGTCCTGCTCGTTAACACTTAATTTCTAATCAGCCAATCACATGGCGGCAACTCAGTGCATTTAGGCATGTAGACATGGTCAAGACAATCTCCTGCAGTTCAAACCGAGCATCAGTATGGGGAAGAAAGGTGATTTGAGTGCCTTGAACGTGGCATGGTTGTTGGTGCCAGAAGGGCTGGTCTGAATATTTCAGAAACTGCTGATCTCCTGGGATTTTCACGCACAACAACATCTCTAGGGTTTACAGAGAATGGTCCGAAAAAGAAAAAAACATCAGTGAGCGGCAGTCCTGTGGGCGGAAATGCCTTGTTGATGCCAGAGGTCAAAGGAGAATGGGCAGACTGTTCGAGCTGATAGAAAGGCAACAGTGACTCAAATAGCCACCCGTTACAACCAAGGTAGGCAGAAGAGCATCTCTGAACGTACAGTACGACGAACTTTGAGGCAGATGGGCTACAGCAGCAGAAGACCACACCGGGTGCCACTCCTTTCAGCTAAGAACAGGAAACTGAGGCTCCAATTTGCCCAAGCTCATCGAAATTGGACAGTAGAAGATTGGAAAAACGTTGCCTGGTCTGATGAGTCTCGATTTCTGCTACGACATTCGGATGGTAGGGTCAGAATTTGGCGTCAACAACATGAAAGCATGGATCCATCCTGCCTTGTATCAACGGTTCAGGCTGGTGGTGGTGGTGTCATGGTGTGGGTATATTTTCTTGGCACTCTTTGGGCCCCTTGGTACCAATTGAGCATCGTTGCAACACCTTGTTGAATCTATGCCACGAAGAATTGAGGCAGTTCTGAGGCAAAAGGGGTCCAACCCGTTACTAGCATGGTGTACCTAATAACGTGGCCGGTGTTTTTATTTGCTTTATCTGTTTGTGTTTACATGGGACTGCACATCTGCCTCACAAGTGGTTTATGTGGGACCTCACATCTGTCTCACAAATGTTTTTTACATGGGACTGCACAATACAGCTGTGGGACTGCAAAGTACAGCTGTGTGTTTTATATGGGACTCCACAGTACAGCTGTTTTCCCTCTGTGATTTACGTGGGACTTTGCATCTGAGTCACAAAAGTGATTTACATGGGACTGCACAGTACAGCTGTGTTCTCTGTCTGTTATTTACGTGGGACTGCACTTCTGTCACAAAAGTGAATTACGTGGGACTGCACAGTACAGCTGTCTTAGCTGTCTGTGATTTACATGGGACTGCACATCTATGTCAGAAAAGTGAATTATGTGGGACTGCACATCTGTGTCGCAATATTGTTTTCTGTGGGACTGCACATTACAGCTATGTTCTCTCTCTGTATGTAATTTGCGTGGGGCTGCACATCTTACATGGGACAGCTGTGTACCGCTGTGTTCTCTCTGTTTCTAATTAAGGCGGGACTGCACGAGGCACAAAACTGATTTACATGGGACTGCACATCTGTGTCACAAAACTGTTTTCCGCGGGAATGCACAGTACAGCTGTGTTCTCTCTCTGTATGCAATTTGCGTGGGACTGCACATCTTACATGGGACTGCTGTGTACAGCTGTGTTCTCTCTGTTTGTAACATACATGCTTAGATTTTTGGTCCCCTCATTTTAAACAATGATCTTTGTAGTGAGACAAACAATTTAACAGTAACTTGATGTTTCCAAGTCAGCTTCCAAATCTGCTTCAACAAATGCCTGATTAGAGACATATTTTGAAGAGTATTTTCAAGCAGATTTTGAAGAGTATTTTGAAAAATCCTATCCCCATTGTTTCCTATGTCAATTTTAAGCACAAAAAGCGCCTCAAAAATTTACGTATCACTTATATCTACGACTGTTATTGTGTCCAAAAAAGTCTCGCAATTACGCTTGTGAAAATTATGATCCTGGTCAAATAAATGACTATTCCAAAAATTTCCCATTTGGGAGGTATCTTATATTACATAAGCCCTATAAAGTTGTTACCTATGAACATGCTGGGCCATATTAAAGGGAACCTGTCACATTGAACCTGCAATCTGATTTTCCAGCCACATGTTATAGACCAGGATTAGCCAAGCAGATTGATAAGTCATTGTATGGTAAATGATGCAGTGAAACTTTTTAACTCTTCATTCACATTTTTGCTTATTTTGGATTAAAGAATCCAGTGGATGGTCTTATCGGGTCTTATCTCTGTATGCACAATCCTACAGGCAAAGATATCAATCACTGATAAGACCGCCCACTGGACTCCTTAACTCAAAATAAGCAGAAATGAAAATGAAGATATTACAAATTCTACTCAATCATTTCCCATACAATGATATATCAATCTGTTCAGCCCCTCCTGCTCTATCACATGTTGCCTGCACAACAGATAGTAGGTTCAATTTGACAGGTTCCATTTAAAGGGGTTTTGCCACGATCTTATTTCATACCTTCTGCATCCAGTTCTTCAGCTCTGTGTGCTCAGAAGGGGGGCGTGTGTGATTTGTTTGAACTGCATATCATGTGACCCAGCAGGATGACATCACATTGTAGCTCAGAGGTAACAATTTTGCCTCCAGGCACAAGGGTCCTCGGTTCAAATCCCTGCAGGAACCAAATCTGTGGATTTTATTTCTCTTTATCAATGCACAGACCTCATTGAGGTTTCTTTTTTTTATTTATTTGCACTGTTTGATTAATTACTAAGGATTACAAAGGACAGGAGTAGAATGACAGCACCTGGGGTTTGAACACTCAGTAGCTGCCTCAGAGGAGAAGTGATGTCTGAGCATGTGCGACCAGGACTGAGAAGCTCTCTGCCCTGGTCGTATCCCGTGGAGATGAGCTGTAAACAATGGATCACTAAAGGAGCAGCTAAAACAAAAACGGTGCAGAATTTTTAATAATGATGAATGGTGAAAATGTTATTTAATTTACAAACTTCCCACGTCAATTTTACTGCGTGGCAAAACCCCTTTAAGCATAATTGGCCTTGTTGTCCGGAGCAATTTATCAATGCAGCTTTCCTGTTTCCATTGAAATTTCAGAGATTAGAGCTGAGCTCTGATTGGTCTTCATGCCCAACATAGCTTTAAAAAGAACGTGACACGTTGAACATGCTATGTGATCTGCAGGCAGCATGTTACAGAGCAGGAGGAGCTGAGCACACTAATATATATATAGTTTTGTAAGGAAAGATTCAGTAAAAGTATTTTACGCATTTAAATCCCTGATTTTTGGAACTTAGTCGAATTTCAGGCATTGAGGGCATATCACTAGGATATGCCACTATTGTCAAATTCTGCTGAATCGTTCCCTACAAAACTATATATCAATCTGATCCGCTCCCCCTGTTCTATAACATTATACAAGCAGACTAGAAAGTACTGTATGTTCAATGTAACAGGTCCCCTTTAACCCTTTAAGGACCTTGCGATTGTTTTCTTGACACGTTCATTTTTCCCTCCTCGCCTTCCCAGAGCCATAACTTTTTTATTTTTCCACCTACATAGACATATGATGGCTTTTATTTTGCGGGAAAAGATGTAATTTCTAATGGTGTTATTCACTGTACTATAGAATAAACAGGAAAACCGCAAAAAAAATCCAAGTGGGACACATTGTGAAAAAAAACGTACTTTCGGCATGTTTGTGGGTATTTTGCTTTTACGCGTGCAATCTTCGGTAAATTAAAAACGTGTTATCTGTTTTTTTACACGTTGTACGCACCCGGGCAATACCAAACAGTAGGGTTTCCGTTATGTTTTTGGTACTGAAAAAAAATTTCCCAAACATTTTCTTATTTTGAAATTTGCACCGCGGCGCCATTTTTTTGCGACCAATAACTTTTTTGTACTAACACCTACAGATGTTAGTGAGGGTGCATTTTTTGCAGGCTGAAGTGTACTTTTTATTGCTATCAGTTTGGAATACATGCAACTTTTTTGATCACTTTTATTCCAATTTTTAAGTGATGTGAAATGACAAAAAAAGCAATTTTGGCATTTGGAATTTTTTTTCTTCTACGGTGTTCAGCGTACGGGATAAATTATGTTATATTTTTATAGATCGGACTTTTTCAGACACGGTGATATCAAATATGTGTAACTTTTTTATTATTTTATTGTTTTTATTTGTGAAATGGTGAAAGGGGATGATTTGAACTTTTAATCCTTTTTTTGTACTTTAAAACTTTATTTCTTTTTCTTTAACATTGAGTCCCCCTATGGTGCTTGACCACTAGGGGGTGCAATCATTAATACAGTCTAATGCATTGCATAGAAAATGCATTAGACTGTACCAAGATGGCGGTTTCCCCACTTCCGGCCCCAGGCAAACGAGGATATGGCAGCGATGTAAGCCTTCACAAGGCTCCCTGGTGCTGTGCCCAGGCATCAGATCCTGCGGGGACGCCGATCGCTGTGAAGAACGGTGCACAGCACCATTCTTCATTCAGATGCCGAGGCCATCTTTACCGCGGCATCTAAAGGGTTAAACAGCACGGGCAGGTGGCCCCACCCACCTGCACTATAACTGTCGGGTGTTAGCTGCGATTAGCCGCTAACACCCGTCGTCTGTCTGCGATCCCCCTGAATAGCCCCTTAGCGACCCTGGGACGTACTCATACATCCAGGGTCGTTAAGGGGTTGACCCCTTACCGCCACACCGTTTTAAACCCCCCGCAAAGTCCCTTTTTTTTAAATCTGATATTACACTTTTTTTGAAAAAATTTTTTAAAAAACTTTTCCCTACCCATGTTTTACAGATTTTCTCTACAATTGTACTTTAAGTTAGTAAACATTTTGGTCCATACAATCCTTGCTATTTTGTAAATAAATCAACCATATTCCACTTAGGTTGGCATCATTTTTTTTTTTGTTTTTTTTTTTTCGACTTAGAAACTTTTTTTGTAATTTTTTTCACATCTTCAAAAATTTGCAACAAAGATTTTTTTAGGGACCATCCATTTCTGCGTGGCTTTAAAGGGCCTGTATGTTGATCCCCCATGATGACTCCATCAAAAACTACACGCCTTAAAGTATTTAAAACACTGTTTTATGGAATTTTTTTTAAAACCCTTAATAGAAATTAAAGCAAAGTGGGGGGAAAATTTTCAAATTTCATTTTTTTGCAGATTTTCAATTTTTTTTCCATTATTTTTTTAATGAACATTGTAGATGTGACAAGGGAAATGAAACTCATCATTGATTATCAAAATTTTGCCATTTATAGAGATATCTCATATGTGGCCCTCATGCACTATTTGGATCAACCGAAAGCCTCAGAGTAGGAGGAGCACCTACTGGACTTGGGGGCTTATTTTCCCAAACAAAATTTTCTTTAGGGCCGTTCCCGGGTTTGTGGACACCTTAAAAGGGTTGTCCCCGCTACAAGGGTTTCTTTTTTTGTTAAAGATCTTGCAAAAAAATCACTTTGTAATATTTCCTAAAAGTGTCCACTATTTTTTAGATATCCCTCTTTTAGGGCTGCACACTCCTCAGGTCGCTATAGCACAGCTGTGGATCCCCATAAAGGGTGCCAGCACGGTTGCATAGCTACAGACCTGGGTTCTACGCAGCCCATGGAAGCCATAAAACATTCCCCTTTAATTTAAAATGAAACCCTAAAACAGGGCCCGGGAGAAATCAATTAATTAGACAACCCCTTTAAGGTTCTTAAACTTAATAAACTACCCTAAAAAGACCTAATTTTGGAAATTACACCACTTAAAAGGTTGTCCGGGAAATGCCTTATCTGCTAAAAAAACAAAATAACAACATCGACTGAGAGAGAGAGAAAAGGAGAGACTGCCAACACAGACCATGCATAAGGGGTCGTGGCAATGTTCTTCAAAAAATCACACTACAACTAGTGGATTCGTAAAACAAAAGACAACATATTTTTCCCCAACCCCGTGAAAGCTTCTTCATGCCCCCTTTCATCAGATAAGAAGTTTTTGCGCAACCCCGGCCAGACCCCTTCACTCTCCCTGGTCGTATAAATGCCTGTTTTTTAAGAAACAAGGGGGCAGGTAAGCAGCCTGTAGCTCTCTCGGCGAATTTTGTAACCAAAATTTTAGAAAAGTGATTAAATCCCCATTTTGGGATCCACATCAACATTACACTGGCAAAACCCCTTTTAAAGGGGAAATATCCAGGGGTGTATGATAATTGACCCCACAGGTCACACCTTTTTTAGCATTAGGCTCTGAAAATGGAAAAAAAATATTTTTTATTTCCAACAATCAGCAATTTTGAGCTGAAAATGTTTAATTTTTAAACGGTTTCAGCGCATGACAGGGCATAAAAGGGAAAAGGGAGGCTTTTTTGGTTTTTGAATACGGTTTTTTTGGGTGCCATGTCTTTTTTGCAAAGCCCCAAAGTACAGGACAGGTAAACCTTTGTAAAATTCCCCCCTTTTTGGGTTTCAACAACCCTCATGGATTTTAAAGGGGGGGGGTGTTTGTGCTTTTGGGCGCACAGGTGTTCCTAGTTTTTTAACTAAAATGTTTATAAAAAAAATTTTATATGTTTTATATCTGCAGCCATAACTTTTATTTTTCTTATATGAATGATTTTTGGCTTTTTTTTTGGAAAAGGATTTTTTTATGGTACCATTTTTGGGGCTCATATACATTTTGATCACTTTTTAAAAGGGTTTTTGTGAGGCTTTTTGGGGTAAAATACAGCAATCCTATAGTTTTTTTAAATTTTTTTAAGCGGCAATATGTACGACTGTGTTTGACTTTTTTCTTGGGATGAGTTGTTTTTTTTTTTAATGGTTTTTTGGAGGGGCAAGGCTTTTTTTTTGTTTTTAAAATCCATTTTTAAAAAGACAGGGTGTCAAAATCGGGGTTAAAAGTGTTTTTTATTTTTAACACGTCACCGTGCAGTGTCCATTAAATTATTTTTTTCTTGGAATTGATAATTACGGCGATACCCAATTTATATAAGGTGTTAAAAAAAAAGTTTTTTTATTGTGTAAAAAAAATTTTTAGATGCTATTTTCTGTGCCTTAATTTTTTTTTTTTTTTAATTGAAAATTTTTTATTGATTTTTAAATTTATGTGACAAAACAAGTAAAAAACTAAAATTGACACCTGAAAAAATATATACACTGAAAGGGGCTGTGGAATCAGGCTTTGAACTATGCTCAAACCTAAAGGGGAAAAAAAACATTGAGGGCGAATTAAAAAGGCTTAATGGTTACTCATTAACCATAATAAAAAGACTCCAGCCTCATCAAAAAGAAACAGTAAAACATATAACGAGGACATGAGACAAAAGGGGAAAGGGTGATTTGGGGGGGGGGTGGGGGAAAAAGGGTTTTTGGTCAAGATGGTCCAACAAGCTGTGCTGTCTCATGCGACCAAATTTTTATAAAAAAAACCATTTTTGTCGGGAGCGGGGCGTTAAAACCCATTCGCCGTTTTTTCGTGAGCCTCTGCGAGACCCCCTCCACTTGGCGGGTGGTCTGCCCCCACTCCCCTAAATTGGGCATGGCTCCTTAAGGATATGAAACATAAGTTTGGAATCCTGTTTTTAGACCCCCCCTTGACCGGCCCCCTCAGTAAATAGGTAAGGGCCCAAGGGGATCCTCACCCCCAAAACCTCATTAAAAGCTCCCTGACCTTGCCCAAAAAGGGTTAATAATGGGAAAAAAAAAATCCAAAAAAAAATATGCGGCAGGTACCCACTGAGGAGCAACACACCAGCAACCGATGGACGGGGGGTTCCCCATTTGTGCAGGACCTCTTTATGGTACCAAAAAAATATATTTTGTATAGATTTTCTTTTTTGGGTAATACGAGGATTTCGCCGCTGATTCCAAAACCTGCATAGGAGGGGGGTTTTTTTCCCCTCCCAAATAGCTTTCCACTTGGCCATTATTTTTGTGTGGGGGTTCAGCAGAGGGGGTCGAAGAATGGGAGTAGATCGGGAAATAAACCCCCTTAGTACTGGGGCCCCCGTTTACAAACCCTGCTCAAGGGTCGGGGATCGAGGGGGTAGATTTTCCAAACTGGAGGACATGAGTGATTTATTGGGGGTAATAAAAATCGGGATCTCTCCGGGGAGATTATAGTCCCTCTGAAGGTGTCAAACGGAATCACCCCCTGTCCCAGCCCAGCAACACCCAAAAACCCGGGAATAATCACCCCCAGCCATGGTCTTGCCAAAAACCCAGAGACCAGGGGGAAAAGGGGTGTGCACAAAAAGGAAGCCTGGGAAATTTTGGAACTAACTGAAATCGGGTCCTGCACTGTTTCCCATATCTCCCGAAAACTTGTTTGGGGGACCCAATAGGGTTCCCAGTGAGGGAGAGGCTTCAATGCCATAAAGTGCTTGGGGTAAGGGGTTGCAACCACACTTTTATCTCCATCCATTGGTATATGCTCGGAAGATGACCAAGGGATAAAACGCAAGTGGTGGCCCAATTTATTAAGGATATTGGGAAACCGCCAGTCCCCCAGGGCCGCCCTTTGGCCATCAAAACCCTTTTTGGGTCCCTATGCCTGCCCTGGGCCCACCAATCTTAGGATAGCTCCCTGAAAGGAGCGAGCTCACCAGGGGACCGCTACCGGAAGTCCGAATAGGAAAAGGTTTTTTGGTAAGATGGCATTTTGACCGATTTAAATTTACCTAGAAGAGAGGGGAAGGCGGTGCCACTAGAGAGTGATCTTTCAATTCTTTAAAAGGGGGGGGAAATTTTGCCTAAGGGGGGGGATTTGGCCCGTTTTCTGGATGCCAGGTTTTGAGCGATTTTTTTGCCATTTGTAGGAGTAATTATTTTGAGGGAGGAAAACCCTGGGGGGCACGTTGAGGGAAGGGGCCTCTGTCTTTGAGGGTGTTGATCTTATATCCTGAGAGGTCCCAAATTCAGCAAAAAGTGCTAAAGGGGAAGGTAACGGGGTGTGTACGCATCGGGGTCAACAAAATATCGTCCGCGAAGAGGACTTTTTAAACCCTTATCCCTAACTTTTCCCTTTAAATTCTGGTTAGCCCTAATTCCCCGCTGCAAGAGGTTAAATCAAAACGCAAAGAGGAGTGGGGATAGTGGGCACCCTGTCTAGTACCATTTTTAATTCCAAAAACAATATAGTGGGGAGTTTAATGGATGCCAAGGGAGAAGGTAAAAACCCTCTGATGCCCCGGGAAAAGGGACCAAAAACCCGTACCCGAGAGAGCCAAAAAAAGGAACGGCCACTGCAGCCTATCAAAGGCCCTTTCCAGCTCGGGTAGAAAAGGGCCGCTCGCAGGTGGTTAACAAATCCCTATTTAATAGTGCGCCTCGTTTATCCCCCCCCTCCTGAAAGAAACGAATCCTACGGGCCCCTTTTTACCCATTGGGGGAGCCGTGTTCAGTCTTTTGGGCCCGGGTTTTTGGTATAGATCTTAGTCAGATTTGAGCAACGCAATGGCGGAAAACTACATGCCCGCTGGGTCCCTTCCTTTTTGTAAAAATCAAATTTTATATACGAAAGTACGGGGATTTGGGGGATGGAGTCCTCCAGAAATGATTATAGAGTTGCACATATGGGAGTCAAAATATCTGAATAACTTTAAAGTATAGATAGGGGATCCTTTTTGCCGGGGGTTTTACCGGGACGGGAGGGCCTTAATGACTTCCTCTATTTTCCTCTAATTAAAGGGGACACCTAAGAAGCCCACCCCTCCTGCGTAGCGATGGCAGGGGTATTTTCGTAAAAATTTCCCCCGGATAAGAGTTTGGGCTCCTATTCCATGG
Organism: Phyllomedusa bahiana; assembly: GCA_025379985.1. NCBI lineage: Eukaryota > Metazoa > Chordata > Amphibia > Anura > Hylidae > Phyllomedusa > Phyllomedusa bahiana. Next base: position 357,167 of record JAODAL010000093.1, read on the forward strand.
CCTGGGAGGGGGAGGGCATGATAGAGCTCAGAAAAAAAACCAAAGGGAGATTTCAAAAGGGAACTTTGGGTCATCCCTCAGGTCCCCCTCCCTTCCTTAAGTCTTGAGCATAGATTTATTGAGCGCTTTAGTTTCTGCAAATACGTGGGGGCTTTTTTCCCCATATTCATAATCCCTTTTTGTTTCGAGTAAAAAGGACTTCTCCACACCCTTGCAGGGTAAATCCTTAAGGTTTTTGGGACTGAATATTGCCAAAGTGAAACCCTAGGGCAATTCCCCTTTTTGGGTTCCAGCCCCTTTAAGGGTGCGTAATCGGGTGGATCTTTTGCGGAAACTCTTTTAAGTTTGGTCCCTGGGGCAATGAATTCCCTTAAAGATGCCTTGGGGGCTTCCCAGAGACGGATGTGCAAGACAGAACCCCATTTAGATCAAAATAGGAGCGAGGACTCACCAACTGTTCCCTTCGAGGCTGCCTTTTTAATGAGTTTTTCATTCAGCCCCCAATGCACAGCCGCGAGCGGGGACTGAAAATTTTAAAATTTGCCCGTGACTGGGGCGTATCCGACCATGTTATGGGCCAATGTGGGCCCTGTAGACCCCTAAGTTTTGGGGGACTTTGCCGAAAAAGTAAAAAGCCTAGTGTGCGTTTGTGAGGGGGGAAAAAAAAGACTCCTTACTTTTAGGATGATTGATCCTCCATAGGTCAACAACCATGGGGGCGAATGACTTTTAAAGGGTGGACAACTGGCAGGGAGGGTTTTGGGGGCTTTCCCCATACACATTATCCTGGCTTCCCAGAAAAACAGTTAAAGTCCCCCCCCGGAGAGGGGTCGAGGGGGAAATTTGCTACTTTGAAAAAAACCCATTTAGGAAAGGGGGCCTTGAGAATTTGGCGTATCACGTTGCATAAAAGTAACGGTTTTTCCCCCCAGTTTGGGTTTAAGGAATGTACCGCCCACCCCGGGCAGCCAGCGATGCCCCAACCTGCAATCTACAGGGGTTGGCTATTATTTTAGCCACTCCCGCCCCCTTCCCGCATTAAAAAGCGAAAAACGGTGGAGTAATAGGGCCAGCAAAAATGAATGAGCCTTTTGGGGTAAAGTGGGTTTTCTGTAAAAAACAATTGGCTCGCGGGACCTAATTCCTTTAGGGGCCCAAACCAAAGCTTTAAAGTCAGAGTTAAGTCCTTTAACGTTTAAAGTGCAAACGTACCATTTCCCGGGGTGATGGACTACTTTAGAGAGTAGAGCCAAAAAAAGGGGGGGTCTCCCAGATAGTAGAGTATCTAAACCGCACCTGGGGCAAAATGTAAAAGAAGGGGATAGGGAAAAGGGGGGGTGGTGGGGAGCGGGGAGGGGAGAAACAAAACACCAGGGGGGGGCGCACAGAACAACCAACACAACAAACAAAAAAACAACCGGGTTATAACACCTAAATAAAACCGGGGAAAAGCGGAGTACCAAGGACAGAGGAAAAATATCCCTGACCCAGCGCCACTCTATTAAAAAATTTTGGCGCAAGTGCGCCGGGTTTTGGGGCTGGAGGATAAAGGGGTCCCACTGAGGTTTTCCCGAAGAAGGCCGCAGGTGAGGCCCCCCCTCCTAGGTAGAAAAAAGCGTCCCAAGTCCCCCCCCGCCAAAAAGGGAGGAAGGGGGAGAGAGAAACCGGGGAACGAGCAAAAGCTCTAACAAACAAGGGTAAAAACCAAAGCGTGAGGCAAACACTACGTCTATCCTTTGTACAAGAAAATAAACATCTAGGCCCTAAAAATGTAAAAGGAAAGGGAAAATTCTAGATGGGGGCAATAGCTCCGAGAGGAGGGGACGGGGATGTTGAAGGCCCTCATCAGCATGAAGTCCCATATTTTCCCGGGGGGGAGAGCGCGGGGTTTCTGGGCTGAAAAAAGGTCCCCGGGGAGCGTCCCCCTTTCGAGTCCAACCACTCCAACTGGGGGCGGTGGGGGCGGGGGTACAGACAGCCCAATGTCCATCTTTTTGGGAGGGTTTTCAGGGGATTGCAGAAATTCGGGGGGTCGCAAAAACCCGGAGAAAAAGCTGACGCCCCAATGCGGCCCAAGAGCAAAAGGAAAATGCCACCTATAAAGATACATTCTCTTTCAGGATAGCAAGAGGGTCTAAGGGGCGGGCTTCTGCAAAGATCCAGGAGGGTACGAAGATTGTATAGGATCCCCTGTAGTCGATGCTCTAGGCGCCTGCTTTCTCCATTATTGCTTCTTTCACCGAGTGGGCATTTGGGAGCATAAAATCCCTGGGGAGCGGGGAGGAACCCTTTGGGCGAGCGTCTTTGGGCCTTCAAGCTTGATGGGGGGGGAGGATTTGCTCCAAGTATGCTTTTTAAAAATAAGTCCCCGGAGGCCCGCAATCCCCCCTCCCCCCTTTGGGTCCGGGACCCCCAACTCTAAAATTTTTTCCGCGGCCCCGTGTCTAAAACCTCCACATGTCGAGCCAGCTCCTGACCGAGACATTTGCGCAGAGATAGAAGGGTGGATTTGGGGATTATCGTCCGTGTTTTCAGGCCCCTCAAACGTTTCTACGCGGGAAACTATTTTTCTAATGTCCTCCGATTTAGGCAATCTCCTCTCTGAGGCGCCCAAAACCCGGACAGCGCCCCCCGCTCATCCCCTTTTTGGCAGTTGTTGTATCAAATAGTCCTGCATGAGTCGGGGGATGAGACTGCGTGGGCGAGGGGAGCAGGGGGGGGCCCCGCCAGGGATACTCCGTCCAGACTCCTGAGAGTGGGGAGGAGGGTGGGATATCTTGGGATCCCCTCGGTCAGATGCCCCCAAAAGGCCCCCGGAGGGGAGGGCCCGGCTTGTACAGGGGGGGGGGGTGGCCACCACCGAGCTGTAGGAGGGCGGGGCGGGGGCCCCGGTAGGGGGGGCCCTGCACGGTCCACTGCGGGGAGAGGGGGGGGGTCTGAGGGCCCCGTACTAGTCCTCAGGCGTCGCGGGAGGTCTGCGGGGTGCGGGGAGGGGCGGGGGGTCCCTGCCCTCAACCCCGGGCTGAGCTTGGGGTCCCCTTTAGCGGTGATCCCCGCAGGCGGGAAAAGGGGGATGCCTGCTGGGGCCGCCCCCAGTGAGGAGGGCAGGGGGCATGCCGGGGGTGCAGGCCGGAGGGCCCCCGGGCCAGGAGAGGGGGCACGGAGGGAGGGATCCACACCGGACAGGCGCCGCGACCGACCCGGGGCCTTCCTGGGGTATTTGGCGCGGGGTGGGTCTTCTTTTTCCCATCTAGGGCCTTTGGGGCGCTAGGGCGCTGTTAGGGGAGCCGGGGGAGCAGAGCCACTAGGCTGCGGCCATTCGCTTCAACTTCCAGCCTTAACTTTTAATTTTTTTTTGTATACAGAGCTGTGTCAGGGCTTTTTTTTTCCAGGATGATCTGAAGTGTTACTGGCACTTCGGAATTTTTTTATCGCTTTTTATACCATTTTAGGTGCTGCGGGATGAACAAAAATCTGTGACTGTTCTGTGTGGCAGATTTAAAGGGGACTTGCAGAAATGCTATGTACTAGTCTCTAGGGTAACTGTCCACAAGGCATGGCCTGGCATTGTGACGTCACACACAGCCAGAAGTGTTTCTTAGGGCATGTTCACAGGGCATAATTACGGCGCGCATTTCGCCACATATTTGCGCTTAATACGCGGCGAGATGCGTGCCATAATTACAGAACCAAGTTTTTCTAGAGAACTATGGATGACGCCTGCCCCCCTGCGCGTACAATACGATTGTATTGTACGCTCGGGGACAAAGGTGACATGTAAATTATTTGCGGCGATTACGCGCCGTGAGTAATGCATGTCAATGGGGCTGGGGGCCCGCCGTCCCCCACCCCCGTCTTCGGGAGTAGCCGATCAGCGCAATCCCAAAAAACCCGGGGTATACTTTTTTCGCCCCAATACGCCGTTGAACATACCCTTTTACTTCCGGGTGTGAAGTAGACACAGCACCAAAAAGTCCGCGGGTGCTGCCGGGGGCGGAAGGGCCCTCCTTCTTCTTTCCCTTTGCGTGGCTGCGATAGTCTGGGAGTTAAGGGGTTAATTACGAAAATATACAGTGGGCCCATGTCACAAATTTTACGGGCCCCCTTAGGCCCGCCCATGTCCGCACACTGGGAAAGTTCATTTGCGGAAAGTCACTTCCTCCTAGGACGTACCGGTATGTCCAATGTCCGGAAGAGGCCATCAATGTGATCTTTTGTGATCTAACCACTGGCCCCATGCTTATCAGCGGGACAGAGAGACTAGTGCCCCAATTATTAGAGGCTAACTAGCGGATCAAATCCTGCATAAACAAGAGCTGTGATGTAGCATGGTCCCTTCTTCTCGCTCACTGGAAACCACTTTGGAGTGAAGACCCCTATAGGTTAGATGATGGATTAAATTAAAGGAGTATTCCAGGTTAAATTTATAAAGTAAAAGTGGGCTGCAGCTCTATAATAAAATAAAAAATACAATAATTGGCTGCAGGAGTCACGTGCCACTCCCCTGACATCACCGCTCACAAGCCGGTCACTTCCTCAGCAATCATTTCAAGTGACCGCTTGCCCGAATACAAAGCCGTAAGTAAACAGTGGCCCAGGAGATATCTCCACCAATGACAGCATTGGAACGGCAGTGGGCACAATGGTGTGTATTTTTATTTTATCACAGAGCCACAGCTCTTTGAAACTTAACCCGCTGCAGTGCTAGTGAAATCTTTTATAATTTTATTCTTAATCCCATTTTTTGTATAAAAGGGTTTATCATTTCATTAAAGGGGCTTCAGAATAAGGGGACAGTGAAAATAAACAACTTTGCAATTGGATTCATTACAAAGCGGTCTTGTTTTCTAGTGCCCCTTTTTTCTTTTTTTAACACTGTCCCCCGTGTCGGGCGGAAACCCCCCCCCTTGCATTTCATTGGCTGAGGTCTACTAATTTACATTCTGTTCAAAACCCCGGTTATTCACAGGAGCAGCTTCCCGCCTCTCTCATCGATAAGAGGCCGGGAACAATTTCAAACTATACAGCCACCAGCTCCTCATGACCCTGCACTTTTTTACAATCAGAAAACGAAGAATTGTGTTCGGCCTTTGTAAACATAGAAGGGAGACGGATCGTGCCCTTGGGGAGTTCATGGGGAGGATCAACTTAACAAACCTACTGTGAAGAAGAGATTAGTGCATGATTCATAGAAGGTTTTCTAACTGAATGCAGGGGCACGGTCGGCAGAGTGGATTTCTGGCCCCCGCAAGCGATGGCGTAAGCCACCCAGGGGCGGAATTAAATAGGTCCCAGTTTTCACCAGAGCCCCCCCGCAAAGCAGGATGGACTTGCTGTGGCGGGGGTCTACCAGGGGCGTATCCCCGATACTTGCTTTTGGAGGCAGCCGAGGTGTACGTGGTCAGAAACTAAAGGGAGGGTCGTAGTCGGGGGGCAGGTGGGAAAGGGCGGGCAGGTGGGAAGATTTTGGGTCAAGAACGGAGACAAACGGTACGGTACACGGTAATCAGACAAGACTCAGGAACACTTTCTCAATAGGCTATTGGCACTAACGATCCGGCAGGGTAACCAGGAAGAGGCAGGCTTAAATAGGGGCAGCTAACGGCAATGGCCACTGACCGGTGCGCTGGCCCTTTAAATTTAACACTGCCGGCACACGCACGCAATAGGGAGCGGGACCGCGCATGCTGAGGGACAGAGTCTGCAGCATGAGCGCGGCCGGGAAAGTACGCTCCCGAAGGAGCAGGGGAACGAGCGCGCCCGTGCCCCGACATGCGGGACGCGGCATCGCTCGGGTGAGGGGCATGGATGCGCCTGCGACCCGGGACGAGGGTCACAGGGGCATCTGTGACAGCAGGCATGTGGTATGTAAACAGCTCTTACAAAATAAGACTGCATAGTGAGAGGACAGTGACATGTGGACTCGGGGGGGGGGGGGGCGCTGACTCAGGAGCAAGCATGAACAGTGAAGGGGTGGATGATGTCATCCCCCTTCAGTTAAGAAACACCCAGATGGGAGGGGAAGAAATGCCCCTGGATTTCAGGAACAGAGAGAATCAAGCTTCAAGAAAACAGTTGAACTGATAAAGCGATACATCCCCTTTAAGCTAATTATAATTCTCATTTTTGTATCACAAGCTATAATCACACAGGCTTGTATACCTCTGCCTATTTTTCAAGCCTGCAGACTTCAGTTGCTTAATTTATGATCTAATGAGGCCTCATCGTCTGGTTTAGGAGTGATTTTGTATGCCTTATCTTAGACTCAGGGAGCTGGCCCCTCCATGGTACAGGATGAGGTAATACAAAAGGCCTCTGTGCTCTATGTGGACACAATGGGCGACATGTATGAACGGGCTTTACGCCTGTGTTTGGAGTATACTGCGCCTCCCGGCCCGAATCCCGCTGTCGGACGCAGGGATTCAGTGTTAGGCGCAGTGGTCGCCACTTTCAGCTGCGCCTCGCATGAAGGGGCGGGCAGTGGGCGCGGTGTGGGCGCGGGGTAGGCGTTCCGGGGCGGGACGCGGCACGCTCGTATACTCCGAGGCATGTACGATGGCGAGTCGGCAAAGCGAGGCGCAGTGCAGCACTCGGCAGCTCCGACAAGCAGACCGGGTTTATTTTGGTCTAAATCCTCCGACAGAGGCGAAGTGAAGCAGGATCGGAACATGCGAGGAAACATACAGAAGATCGCTAAAGAAATCTCGGTGCTCCGCGCCGTGCAGCAGGAGTATGATTCAAAAAAAATCGCCTTTATAAAGGCGGAAAACAGTGTCAGAAAAGAGCTGAACGTAAAAAATAAACATAATTAAGAAAAAAATCACTTTCCAAAACTCTAGAACGGCGCAATATCAAGAAATATGATATTGGAAATTGCCGGGAAATACAGTAATTCAAATTCTGAAACCTATTCTCATTGGTCGGCATAAACCGGCCAATCAGAATAGGAGCGACAGTGAACCATTAAAACCTATGGGGAAGGATTGACCAATCAGAATCCACGGCGGGACAGTTCAAAATACAGTAAAAATGGTGAAAAAAGCTGATTGACTGAGCTCCCGGGGCCTTGGCTAGCTCGGCCAAGCACAATAGGAGCGACAGAGACCCATTCGGGATTTTAACTGCTTTATTTGTAAAGAAGGGTTCTGCTCTTTATCAGATAATGTTTTACATTCAATAAAAATATTTTTTTTATTAATACTTCATGCCGCACGGCGCTGAGCGCCGAGATTTCAGAGCGCCCATCTCTCCATAGACTATAATGGGAGAAGTAGCTCGCGCTCTGATTGGCTGGGATAGCCAAGCCACCGCTAGCTCAGCCAATCAGCTCTTTTCTGTCTTTTTACTGTATTTTGAATTATCCCGCCGTGGATTCTGATTGTCTAAAACTTCTCCATAGACTAGAATGGGTCTTTGTCGCTCATATTCTGATTGGTCAATAATTCTCCATAGGTTTTAATGGGTCTCTGTCGCTCCTATTCTGATTGGCTGAGCTAGCCGAGCCCCCGCTAGCTCAGCCAATCACCTCTTTTCAGCATTTTTACTGTATTTTGAACTGTCCCGCCGTGGATTCTGATTGGTCTAAACTTCCCCATAGGTTTTAATGGTTCACTGTCTATCCTATTCTGATTGTCCGGTTGATGCCGACCAATCATACGATATTTATGTGTGTGAAGTACTGTATTTCCCGGCAATTTACAATATACTAATTCTGGAAGTAGGAGATTGGAAAGTGATTTTGTTTTATGTATTTTTAATTTTTTTAGGTTTCAGCTCTTTTCCTGAGAATCTTGAACGCCTTTATAAAGGCGATTTTTGATTCATACTCCGCACCGACATCTGGAATTTCTCGCTGTTCGAGCCTGTCTCGCATCAGAACTGTTTTTCGGCGCAGTCCCGCACTACACCCATGTCCCCGCACTGTGCCCCACACACACTGGCGAGGCGCAGGGAACTTTTCCCCGCATGTACGAGCGCACCGCTTCGGACGGCGAATCTTAGACGCAGCTCCGCACTGCGCCTCGGTCCCCGCACTGTGCCCCACACACTGGCGAGGCGCGGCGGACTTTTCCCCACATGTATGACCGCACTACCTCCGGCGCCGAATCATAGGCACAGCGCCGCACTGCGCCTAAGTCCCACACTGCGCCTAACACACAGGCGAGGCGCGGCGGACTTTACATGCTATGTATGAGCGCGCCCCGGCCCCGACATAAATCAGGCGTAGATTCCGCCGGAAAACTAGCGGAAAGGTGCGCCCCGACCCAGCGGGATTCATACATGTGGCCGAATATGTAGGTTGTGTCTGCCAGTTTTTTTTGTTTAAGACATATAAGAACCAGAGAAACTTTGGTGACTTCAGAAGCTCTTGTACCCAGCGCTGAGGACGCTCACACAATGGTGTTGGTCCCTGGAGTTCCCTGTTTTCGCCATTAAGCTTCTCATGGCTGAAGATTTAAAGGCGATTTGCCAGGATGAAAGTTTCTTACCTCTCTCTTTAGCACAGGCAGAATGTCAACAAATCACGCTGAGTCATGAAGGCTGCAGGGCTGAGGAGGGAGGGAGTGAGGAAGAAGGGAGCGTCTCAAAACTTAAGTGAAATAATAAACAGTACAACAGTGAATTCTCAATACAGCAAGACACAGCCTCATAGACTGCACTTTCTACTGGTTATATTTATTTTTAAATTTTCCATATCACTTTCAATATTTTTTAATAATTCTTAAGTCCTGCAGTTTTCACTTTGGCCACTAGGCCTAATAACAGTCTGACGCTTCCTGCCCTATAGATAAAGATTTTCAGCAGTGTGTTCATTATTAACACAAGCAGGGTCAAACTGAAAGGAGACACCATTGTGTACAGATAACACAGAATCCACCAGTCACAAGAGGAGATGTCACAGCTCCCCCTCTCCCCTCCCTTCACAGTGAAAACTCTCCTATACAAGTCTATGGGACAGAATCTGTCTTAAGAATCCTATGTGCATGAAGCTGCTGTAAAGTATCTCTCCGACTGCTATTAAAGCAGTGCAAGCAGGAATGTCTTCCCCACAATCATATATTGACGGCTGAATAGAGAAATCTACAATCAGAAAATAAAAACGACTGAGAGGGAAAGAATATGGATCAGGGACTTGATTTAATAAGTAAAAAAAAAAAAGAATTGCCGACAGATTCCCTTTAAAGGGTTATCCTAGTCTAAGTAATGGTGGTAATAAGTGATAAATGATAGATGAGGGGCTGACTGCTGGCATCCCAGCCCCTCCAGCCATGAGACCAAGAAGTTTGAATGGAGTGGTGGTCTAGCGTGCACCTTGCTAGTCCATTCAAAGCCTATGGTAATGCTGAAAATAATGAAGACGGGCAAATCTGGCAATGCCATAGACTTTGAATGGCGTGGCGGGTAGCATGCGCAACAACCACTCCATCGAAACTCATCCATAACTGGACAGAGCATTTTGGGGTCACCTCAGGACCGAATGACGGAGACATTTGCCAATTGTAATATAAAACAGCAAAACTCAGAATTGTGAAATTCTTTTAAATTTTATTTTGTAATAAAAATGGCGATCAAGAATCATCAAAGAACAGTGGAAACTGTATGCTGCAGGAGCTGATATATCATATGTAAGGCCAGTCACAGACATCCAGATTCCTCACCAGGGCTGTGGAGTCGGAGTCGTGGAGTCGGTGGCTATTTTGCAGAAGTCGGAGTCGTCATAAAATGGACCGACTCCCAAAATATATAATAAGTTGGTCCAGTTCGTTCGATGCAAAGAGCAAGAGGAATTGGATCTGGCCAGTGTTACTGCTCCCATATCTTCAGCCTTATCCCATGAGGAGTGTAATTGATGACATGGAGAAGGCAAAGCGCTGCCCCGGGGGAAAAGATTCTGCTCCCAGGGCAAAGAGATTTCAGCAACATTTGTCACTTGCTTTCAAAGAAGTAGAAGAGTTCAACCATTCATCAGACCTGACTGTGGCTGAGGCAATTCCTTTATACCCTGACATTGCTAGAGGTGTTGCCCCTGTGGTCACCGCTTTGCCCCCAACCCAAGTTAGTGTAGAGAGGCCGTTCTCTAGCCTGGAAATAATGAGATCAGATGTGAGGTCATGTATGCAGAATCTGATGGAGGCAATACTATTTCTCAGAACAAATTCAGAGACTCCAGAAATGTTCCTGCAGTGTTTTGCATATTTACAATTTTTTTGTGTCCTAAAGTCATATCTAATAAATATATTTTACATTGACAAGCAAAAGGGTAACAATGTTTTGAACTTGTGACTTTCAGGCTCCATATCTCACCATCCACTACAGCTTTGTACATGAGGCTACTGTATTTTTATACACAGTCATCTTACATCTTATACATAAATGTGACTTGCTAGTATTTAGCATCTGCTTAGTTCTGCAGATTCTTTCCTGTAACTGCATTGTTACTGCTTTTCTCCTAAAAATCAACATGTTAATTTTTATTATTTTGTTAGTATTTGGGAAATCCACCTTTGGTTTACAGCACTGCCTGAATCCTTCTGGGCTCTGGATCAGATTCAAGCATGTCTTGACCAAAATCTGATTCCAGGTCTCTTCTACACAATAACAATTTTGGTGCAGACTGGACTTGGATACAAATACAGCTATTTCATCAACTCTACCCACAAGTGTTCAACAGATCAAAACATTGTTATCTTTTTGCTTGTCAGTGTCTGTTCTACCTAAATAGCTTGATTATTGTATCATAAGGTGATAAACAGCCTGATGTGACCATTATACTACAATAAAGTTATCACTTTAACATGCGATATGTATGAGGGAGTCAGGAGTCGGAGGTTTGGGAAACTGAGGAGTCGGAGTCGGGGCTTCGGCTTGCCGACTCCACAGCCCTGCTCACGACCTCTGTTTCTCCAGGGCTCGATGCAGGGCAAGATCACTGAAAGCTTTAACTGTTGTAAATCATTTTTGTACAGTAATGAGCCCCTCTGATCACTCGAAGCAGTCTCCATATAGACCCAATGGACTGACTGGAAAAGAGGTGTTGCCTGTGGCTTTTATTAAAGGGGTTTTCCCACTCTGCAGCTTTCACTAGGTGAGGTTCTCTAGGCCCATCTGAGGAGGCATGTCTTAAAGGGGGTGTTCCATCATATCCACCATAGTCTGATAGATACGGGTCCCGCTTCTCAGGCCTTTGAAAGTGTTGGCTCAGAACAGAAAACCAATCACGTTTGTGCACGCTGAACACACCTGTACTCGCAACTCAATGGAGAGTCATGTGCAAGCCTGACCAACTTTCCACTCTGAGTAGCCTCTTTCAAGGGCCCGTTCCTGAGATAGGTCCAGATCCCAGAGGTGGGACCCGCACAAAACACATTTTGATGGCATGAAGGTAGGATATGCCATCAAAGTCTATGGTGGCAACACCCCTTTAATCCATCGATAGGCAGTTCAGTCAAGTGGTGCTTCGATGACATTATCACGTCCCAGGCTTCAACTGGCCAAAAGGGGAACAGGTGAAACCCCCAGTGGGCCCCTGAACATGGCAGGGATGGGGCAGCTTTTTTAAGGGGAAACTCAGAACAAGAGAAGCAGAAAGAAAGAGGCATGAACGGTCTTGTACAGTAGCTGTAAGATCAGCCACCAGAATCAACTTCCCTGGTGGTCCTGCAGAATCAACTCCAATGCACGGCCTCCAGAATCAACTGCACTGGTGAGACCCACAGAAGTCAGTACACCCCTCACATTTTTGTAAATACTGTATTATATCTTTTAATGGGACAACACTGAAAATATATTTACTATTTTGCCATAGGCAAACTTAAACTCTATCAGTTCTCAATCTATAAAACACTAAAACATAACTTTTATTATGTATAACACTTAACCTCTATACACACTCTTTAAAAACCTGATTTCTAACCTCTCAATTTATTCCTTTCTACTTCTGAAGGAATAGCTCCTTTTCTATTATCAAGTCTGGTGGAACCCTACCTATTAACAGGAAAACCTTATATATACAGTAATTTACTAACTCCAGTAAGGGATCCCAAGCATCCTACTTTGGCAGTCATCCCTAATCTAATGGACATAAAACATATAAGGTTTCCTTGTGATACCCTCTGCAGCGGGTAACACTTGTAGACAGAGGTGAGAAATCACAATTTAAAATGTCATGCCTGACCTCCCCAACATGTTTCACCAGCTAAACTGGCTTCATCAGGGGTTAGAGGTCCGGTCCCATGTGGTCTAAGCTTTAGGTCAGGCATGACATTTTAAATTGTGATTTCTCACCTCTGTCTACAAGTGTCACCCGCTGCAGAGGGTATCACAAGGAAACCTTATATGTTTTATGTCCATTAGATTAGGGATGACTGCCCAAGTAGGATGCTTGGGATCCCTTACTGGAGTTAGTAAATTACTGTGTATATATAAGGTTTTCCTGTTAATAGGTGGTGCTCCACCAGACTTGATAATAGAAAAGGAGCTATTCCTTCCTTCAGAAGTAGAAAGGGATAAATTGAGAGGTTAGAAATCAGGTTTTTAAATAGTGTGTATAGAGGTTAAGTGTTATACATAATAAAAGTTACGTTTTAGTGTTTTATAGATTGAGAACTGATAGAGTTTAAGTTTGCCATAGGCAAAATAGTAAATATAGAGATCAGAAGACACTCTCTGTTCTCTTGTGAGATTCCCAGTTTTTTGGAGACTATTTAACTGAAAATCTGACACTTGGATATAAATAGTGTAAATTTGGTGTGCCCTCAAAATAACTCAACACACAGCCATCATTGTATAAACCGCTGGCAACAAAAGGGAGTACACCCCTAAGTGAAAATGGACAAATTGTGGCTCAAAGTGTCAATATTTTGTGTGGCCACCATTATTCTCCAGCACTGCCTTAACTCTCTTGGGCATGGAGTTCAGGTTGCATCCACTGGGGCCCTCTTCCACTCCTCCATGACGACATCATGGAGCTGGTAGATGTTAGCGACATTCTGTTTGAGGATGCTCCACAGATGCTCAACAGGGTTTAGGTCTGGAGACATGCTTGGCCAGTAAACCCGCACTTTCAACATCTTAGCAAGACAGATGGTGGTCTTGGAGGTGTTCTGGCGTAGTTGGAATGCCACTGAGGCCCGTTTCGAAGTAAGGGGATCATGCTCTGCTTTAGTATGTCATAGTACATTGACACTCATGGTTTTCTCAATGAACTGTATCTTCCCCAAAGCCAGCAGCACTCATGCAGCCCAAACCATGACAATCCCACCATCATACCTGACTGTAGGCCTCACCTGGTTGCCGCCACACATGCTTCACACCATCTGAACTAAAATACGTTTATCTTGGTCTCATAAGACCACAGAACAGTTATTCCAGTAATCCATGTCCTTATTCTGCTTGTCTTCAGAAAACTGTCGGCTTTCTTGTGCATCATCTTTAAAAGAGGCTTCTTTCAGGGACGACAGCCATGCAGACCAATTTGATGAAGTGTGCAGTGTATGGTATAAGCACTGACAGGTTGACCCCTCACACCTTTCACCTCTGCAACAATGCTGACAACATTTTTACAGCTATTTTGAAAAGACAATCTCTGGATACGACACGGAGCACGTGCACTCAACTTCTTTGGTCGAATGGTGGGGCCTGTTCTGAGTGAAACCTGTTTTGTTAAGCCACTTTATGGTCTTGACCATCGTGCTACAGCTCAGTTTCAGGTTGCCAATCTTCTTGTAGCCTAGGCCATCTTTATGTAGAGCAATAATTCTTTTTCAGATCCTTAGAAGTTCTTTGCATAGTGCCATGTTGACCATCAGTGCCAGTTGACAGAGATGAGAGACACCTGCTAACACACCTCTCCCATTCACACCTGATACCTTGTGACACTAAATCACATAACAATTGGAGGGAAAGTGGCACATTGGCACAATTTTCTTTTCACTTAGGGGTGTACACTCTTTGTTGCATGGTTTAGGACATCGCTGGCTGTGTGTTGAGTTATTTTGAGGGCACACCAAATTGACATTGTTATACATACCGTACACCGACTACTATACATTGTATCAAAGTTTCATATCTTCTGTTCCATGAAAGATCTCGCATTACAATATGCTACAAAAGTGAGGGTGTCCTCGCTTTTGTGAGATACTTTATGTGCTCCAGATGCTGAGTAGTCATTATCCATCAGCAGCATTTGGAGCGCTTTGTCCTATCCACAATGGTTGGACCATGGAGTAGACATCCCTCAGTGCTGCGACAATACAGGTGATGCCATCGCTCCTAGAAGCCAGCGACAGTCGGATCCCCTGGCAACAAGCAGTAAACTAGAAAAAGTAGATGTGAACCCCCTACATTGTTTTTTAATTACAAATATTTAGGAAATACTTATTTTTGGATTTTAAAACTTCCCACGTCAATGTATTTTGCCAAAGCTGTCCATATGTAGTATGTGGTATTGTGGCTCACGCCCATTCTCTTCAGTGATGTAAACTGCAATACCAGGCACATTACATTACAGTATATACGGTATATGAAGCGCACTCTAATGATGGCGTCATTACGGTATCATACGTATATGAGGCACTAAGAGATAGCGTATTACGGTTATCGTACATGAAGCGCACTATAGTGATAGTGTCATTACAGTATATACATTATATGAAGCGCACTCTAGTGATCGCTTCAGTACGGTATATATAGCGCACTCTAGTGATAGCGTCATTACGGTATATACAGTGTATGAACGAACCTAGTGATAGCGTCCTTTAAACAGTTTTACGGTATATGAAGCACACTATAGAGATAGCGTCATTACGGTTATACGGTACATGAAGCGCACTCTAGTGATAGCATCATTACGGTGTATACGGTATATGAAGCACACTCTAGTGATCGCCTCATTACAGTTATACGGAATATGAAGCACACTATAGAGATAGTGTCATTACAGTATATACATTATATGAAGCGCACTATAGTGATCGCGTCAGTACGGTATATACACTCACCGGCCACTTTATTAGGTACACCATGCTAGTAACGGGTTGGACCCCCTTTTGCCTTCAGAACTGCTTTAATTTTTCGTGGCATAGATTCAACAAGGTGCTGGAAGCATTCCCTCAGAGATTTTGGTCCATATTGACATGATGGCATCCCCACAGTTGCCGCAGATTTGTCGGCTGCACATCCATGATGCGAATCTCCCATTCCACCACATCCCAAAGATGCTCTATTGGATTGAGATCTGGTGACTGTGGAGGCCATTTGAGTACAGGAACTCATTGTCATGTTCAAGAAACCAGTTGAGATGATTCCCGCTTTATGACATGGCGCATTATCCTGCTGAAAGTAGCCATCAATGTTGGGTACATTGTGGTCCAAAAGGGAATGGACATGGTCAGCAACATACTCAGGTAGGCTGTGGCGTTGCAACGATGCTCAATTGGTACCAAGGGGCCCAAAGAGTGCCAAGAAAATATTCCCCCACCATGACACCACCCCACCAGCCTGAACCGTTTGATACAAGGCAGGATGGATCCATGCTTTCATGGTGTTGACGCCAAATTTTGACCCTACCATCCGAATGTCGCAGCAGAAATCGAGACTCATCAGACCAGGCAACGTTTTTCTAATCTTCTACTTGTCCAATTTCGATGAGCTTGGGCAAAGTGGAGCCTCGTTTCCTGTTCTTAGCTGAAAAGGGGGGGCACCCGGGGTGGGTCTTCTGCTGCTGTAGCCCATCTGCCTCAAAGTTCGCCGTACTGTGCGTTCAGAGATGCTCTTCTGCCTACCTTGGTTGTAACGGGTGGATATTTTAGTCACAGTTGCCATTCTATCAGCTAGAACCAGTCTGCCCATTCTCCTTTTACCTCTGGCATCAACAAGGCATTTCCCCCACAGGACTGCCGCTCACTGGATGTTTTTCTTTTCGGACCATTCTCTGTAAACCCTAGAGTTGGTTGTGGTGAAAAACCCGGGATCAGCAGTTTCTAATACTAGACCCCCTTCGGGACCCAACAACCTGCCACGTTCAAAGGGACCAAATTTTACCTTTCTTTTCCCCCTACGGGTGCTCGGTTTTTAATGCAGGAGATTGTCTTGACCATGTTTTCATGCCCAAATCACTGGTTGCCCCCTGTGATTGGCTGTTTGAAAAATTAGTTTAAAGAGCAGTTGGACAGGTTTTACCTAATAAAGTGGGCCGGTGGTGTATGCGCATATGGATAGGGCATCATATATACAGCACTCCCTTTAAATGTATTACGAAAATATAGTTATACAGGCACAAAAATGATAGCGTATTACGTTATTTTATATATGAAGCCCTATAGGAAAAGTGTCATTAATCATAAGGGGGCGCCGTAGTGAAGCGTCTTTACAATATTACAAATATGACGTCAACTTGTTTTGGTCATTACGAAAAACATTATAGAAGCGCACTATAGAAAGCGTCATTTTCAGATTAAATTATAGAAGGGCCTATAGTAATAGCATCATTACGGTATAACAGTTTATCAGCGCACCATGGATGCGTCTTACAGTATTACGTATTGAAGGCCAATTAAAAGATAGCCATTACGGGGTTTTTAGTTTTGAAGCACCTCTATGATGCCTCTTTTTATTTTACGGAAATGAGCCACTTAAAGTGAGCTATTCGTATATACGGTATAGAAGCGCATTAGAGATAGCGCTATTTTCAGTATTTACGGTTTAAAAGAAAAGGCCTTAGTGTTTTCTCTTTAAGGTAAAGGTTGAAGCCCAATAGTGATAGGTCATTGGTATATGAACGAAATCTAGTGATAGCGTATTCGGTGTAAAGGGGTTTTAAGCGCACTATATGCCATTACAAAATATCGGGTATTGAAGCAACTTTGTGTGGCCTTTAAAAATTATCGGGTTTTGAAGCGCACTCTGTCATGCTCATTCGGTGTATAGGTATACGCGCACTATATTTTGCGTCATTACGTTTCAGGTATTGAAACGCATATAGTGATGGGGTCCTTCGTATTTCGGTTATAAGGGCCTATAGTGTAGCGCATTACAGTTTTTACGGGACTGAAGCGCACTTGTGATGTGTCATTTAAAAGATTTGGGAATGAAGCGACTTATAGCATCTTAGGCATGTCGGTACATGAGGTGCCTAGTGTAGTGTCATTGGGAATAGGTTTAAAAGAGGGCCCCTATAGTGAAAGGTCATTTTCAGTTTGTACTTTTTGAAGCCCCTAAAATGATAGAGTCATTAAATTATATAAGGTATATGAAGCGCACTATAGTGATAGCATCATTACGGTTATACGGTATATGAAGCACACTATAGAGAGCGGTATTACAGTATATATGGTATATGAAGCGCACTATAGTGATAGCGTCATTACAGCATATACAGTGCACTCTACTGATAGTGTCATTAGTTACATATGGTATATGAGGCGCACTCCATTGATAGCATCATTACAGTATATACGGTATATGAAGCTCACTATAGTGATAGCGTCATTGCGGTGTATACAGTATATGAAGCGCACTCTAGAGATAGCGTCATTACAGTATATACGGTATATGAAGCTCACTATAGAGATAGCGGCATTACGGTTATACGGTACATGAAGCGTACTATAGTGATAGTGTAATTACGGTATATGAAGCGCACTCTAGTCATAGCGTCATTACAGTGTATATGGTATACAGCGCACTATATAGCGTCATTACAGTATATACGGTATATGAAGCACACTATAGTGATGGCGTCATTAAAGTATATACGGTATATGAAGCGCACTATAGTGATAGCGTCATTACAGTTATACGGTACATGAAGCGCACTATAGTGATAGTGTCATTACAGTATATATGGTATATGAAGCGCACTATATAGCATCATTAGGTATGTCGGTACTGAGGTGCACTTAGTGAAGTGTCTTTTAGGTTATACGGTTATATGAAGTCGCTATATTTGATAGCATCATTGCGGTGTATACAGTATATGAAGCGCACTCTAGTGATAGCGTCATTACAGTATATACAGTATATGAAGCGCACTATAGTGATAGCGTCATTACGGTTATACGGTACATGAAGCGCACTATAGTGATAGTGTCATTACGGTATATGAAGCGCACTCTAGTCATAGCGTCATTACGGTGTATATGGTATACAGCGCACTATATAGCGTCATTTACAGAAATATACGGTTTTATGAAGCACACTTTAGTGATGGCATCATTAAAGTATATACGGTATATGAAGCGCACTATAGTGATGGTGTCATTACAGTATATACGGTATATGAAGCGCATTCTAGTGATAGCCTCATTACAGTATATACGGTATATGAAGCGCACTATAGTGATAGCGTCATTACAGTTATACGGTACATGAAGCGCACTATAGTGATAGTGTCATTACAGTATATATGGTATATGAAGCGCACTATATAGCATCATTAGGTATGTACGGTACATGAGGTGCACTATAGTGATAGTGTCATTAGGTATATACGGTATATGAAGCGCACTATATAGCATCATTAGGTATATACGGTATATGAGGCCCACTATAGTGATAGCGTCATTACAGTATGTACTTTATATGAAGCGCACTATAGTGATAGCGTCATTACAGTATATAAGGTATATGAAGCGCACTATAGTGATAGCGTCATTACGGTGTATACGGTATATGCAGCGCACTCTAGTGATAGCGTCATTACGGTGTATACGGTATATGCAGCGCACTCTAGGTTTGCGTAAATTACGGTGTAAAACGGTTTGGAGCCCCACTTTTGTGATAGGTCTTTACGGTTATAGGGGTTTATGAAGCACCTTAGAGCGCTATTACAGTATATATGGTATATGAAGCGCACTAAAATTGATAGCGTCTTTAAATTTTATATTAAAAAAGAGGGAAGGAAAAAAAGGGGCACAATGGTAAAGTACGTTAAAGAGGTTATTTATAGGTGATGAGAAAAAAAAATATACTCCCTCTTGCAGTTGTGTTTTAGGGTCCGAGGCCCCAAATCCGTTTAGCTTAAGGGGTTCCCACGTATAGTTGGGATCGATGCGCCCGGCGTCCTGGGCCCCCACGTGTGGGGGTTAAACAAAGGGTGGCTTTTAACATAGAAAAAAAAGCCAAAAAAAAAAGGTTTCGCGGGCCCCTTTAAATTTTTTTTAAAAGAAATTTACAGTAGGGTGGTCTTTAAAATCTGTGCATTGCGGTGTTGGGAATAAAGGGGACCCGCTGCAGTACCAAAAAAAGGGGAAAATTAAAAAAGAGTTGTACCCCCGCCCTTTTTCCCAATAAACCACAAATCGTAAATCTAAGATCTTTTTTTACTCCTATGGGAACATGTTTCCCTTTTTCAATGTTCTTAATAGATTCCGGGAAAATCCAAAGCCCGTGAGTTTTAATGGATGAAAATCTTTCCAAAAAAATTTATTACACCCCCGGGGTTTTAAATTGTTTTAGGGGAAATTTAATTCGATAAATTTAACACCCCTTTGGGAATTCTTTGGTTTGAGTCCCTTATTTTTATTTATTTTTTATGCTCATTTACAGTTTTTCTTAAATGGTAAAGCCCAACTCTTTTTTGGTTATCTTTTATCAATTATGGTTTTATATGGTTTGGTTTAGTATTTACAGTGCATATTTATTTATCATTTTTGCTATTCAGGGGGTTTTTTTCTGGTTATTATTAGTGTTTTAAAATTTTTAATCTTAAAATTTTTCATTTTTATAGTCCACCCTCGTAGTTCATTTTCTATTCACATTTTAGGGGTTTTTTTACACTTTTTGAGTTTTTACTTATTCTTCACATCAGCCCCATTCTTTCTATTAGTTTACAACAGTCCTTTGGTTTTTCTTTTTTTTAAAGGGTCTTTAGGCCCCCCTTTTCTATTTTTCATCTTCTATATTTTTAGCAATTATTTCACCCCCACGTGGGTTTAAAAACGAATTTATTTTCCCTTGGTTTTAAAAAAAGGGATATTTTTGCTATTATTATTTTTTACCCATTCACTTTCATTTTACAGTTACTCATAATGTACTTTTTTGGGTTTTTTTTTGTTTTTTGGGTTTTTCCTTTTCTTTAACCCAGGTTTTTATTGGGTTGCACAATTTTCTTTTTAGTTTTTAAAAATTTTTAAATTACCCCAATTTTTCCCCCAATGATTTTTGACTTCTGGCCCCTTTTTTTCACTTTTTTTCAGTGGCATTAATAACGGTCTTGTTTTTGAAACATTTTTAGTGTGTCCCCCTACGCCCCTTATTGAAAAATTCTGTTCCCCTTTTTTTCTTTTTCTTTTTTTTTTTTTGTCTAAAAGCTAGACTGTTCAACACCCATTAAAGCTGATCAGGGGATTGGATTGCAATAAAAGGTGTGCAAATTTTCCCATCGACCCCTTATCTCTTTGCAAACCCCCTTTCCTTTTCCAGCATGGTCTGGGGTGTTGACAAAAAATTTTTAAACCCAAACCGGCATTGCACGGAACATACCTCGGTTCTTTTTTAAAATTTGTAGTCTATGGTAAATTTCCATCTCTTTACCTTTTTTTTTGGGCAGAAAATTTTCTTAAAAAAATTGGGGTTTTTTAACATGTCTAGATTGTTCCCCCTGAGGAAGCTTGGGGCTGCCCACGTGAAAGGGCGTGGGCCCTTTTTGGGTTTGGTTTTTTTGTTGAAAAATTTAATGGTCTCTTTTAAAAAAATTAGAGTTTTTAGTAAACTTTTCTACTTCTGGCTTTCTGTTTTAAAAAGTTGTGCCCGCGTTCCTTTTTTTTGGTTTGTCATTACGTAATACGGTATATAAAAGCTAAATTTTGTGATAGAAATCATTGCGGTGTTTACAGTATATGAAGCGAAAACTGGTAGGGGTCTGTTTGGTATATGAAGGAACTATAGAGTTAGCGCCCATTGGGTTTATTTACGGTATATGAAGCCCCACTTTTGGTTTGCATCATTAGGTTTTTTGGGTTTATATGAAGCGCCTTTTGTGATAGCGTCTTTTAGGGTAAATAAAGGGCACACTTTAGAGGGGTTTTTTAAAAAGTATATATGGTTTATAAAGCCATTTGTGTTTGGGGGTGTCATTACCCCATATACGGGGGCACTTTTACTGTTAGGGTCATTGGGGTTACATATGGTATATGAGGCGCATCCATTATGGGCTTTTCATTACAGTTTAACGGTATTTGGATCGCTTTTGTGATGCATTCTTTCCCGGTGTATAAGTTTTATAAAGCGCACTTTTGTGTTAGCGTCTTTTCAGTTTTTTTAGGGTATAGAAGCAAAAATTTAGTGTTTAGCTTTTTTACGGTTAAAAGGGACAGGGGAAGATTTACTATAGTGATAGTGTAATTACGGTTTATATGAAGCGCACTCTAAGTCTTAGCGTCATTACAGTGTATTTTGGAAATAAGGGGGCACTATATAGCTTTCCTTTCGTATATACGGTATTAAAAGCACACTTTTGTGATCCCGTCATTAAAGATATACGGTATATTAAGGCCTATAGTGAGGGCGTCATTACAGTTATATTCCCGGTATATGAAGCGCCCCTTAGTGATAGGTTCTTTTTAAAAGTTTTACGGTATTTTGAAGCGAAAACTCTAGTGTAGCTTTCATTGGGATTTTATAGGGTTTATTTTGAAGCGCTTTTTTAGTGATAGCGTCATTAGGTATATACGGTATATGAAGCGCACTATAGTGATAGCGGCATTAGGTATTTTACGGTAATAAACCCCCCATTTTTGTGATAGCGTTTTAGGTTTATACGGTATATAAAAGCGCACTTTGTGATAGGGTAAATTAGGTTTTTAAAAGGTATATGAGGGCTTTTCCCTTGAAATTAGCGTCATTAGGTATATACGGTTTATTAAAAGCTCACTCTGGGTTTTAAAAGGTCATTAGGTATTTGAAGGCACTTTGAGTAGGTCATTAGGTTTTAACAGTAAATAAAGCGCATCGGGAAGATAGCGTCATTAGGTATATAAAAGCGCCACTATAGAGAAAAGGGGTTTTTGGTATTTTACGGTTTATGAAGGAAACCAAAGGGTTTTTCGTCATTAAGGTTTATGAAGCGCTCTTTGGTAGCGTTTTACGGATTTGAAGTAAATATAGGTTGCTCATTGTGGTGTATACGTATTTGAAGCGCACTTTGAGATAGCGCCCATTACAGAATATACGGTTTATTAAAGCTCACTTTAGAGAAAAGCGTCTTTAAAGGTTTAGGGTATATAAAGGCACTAAGGGGATACGTAAATTAGGTATATAGGGTATATAAAAGCGCACTCTAGAGATATGTAATTACGGTTTGAAGCGCCCTTAGAGATATCGTAATTAGGGGTATATAAAGCTCACTTTTGAGGAAGCGTAAATTGCGGTGTATACAGTTTTGAAGGCACTTAGGATAGGCCCTTAAACCAGTTTTTAAAAGGTATATGAAGCTCACTATAGGATAGCGGGCATTAGGTATTTAGGGGTATAAAACGCGAAACTTTTGGGAAGCGGCTTAGGTTTATACGTTTATGAAGCGCACTATAGAGTTACGTAAATTTAAGGTAATACGGTTTATAAAGCCCCCAAAATAGAGATAGCGTCATTGGGTATTACGGTATAGGGAAGCCCATTCTGGGGATAGTTTTCATTGGTATATACGGTATAGGGAACCCCATTTTTAAGTGTTTGGGCATTGGGGATATACGGTATATAAAAGCTCACTTTTAAAATTTGGTCATTGGGGTATATTCGGTATTGAAGCGCACTCTAGTCAAGCTCATTGGGTTTAAATATCGGTTTATAAGCTTTACTTGGGCCTTTGCGTCTTTGGGGTTTAATTACGGTATTTGAAGGACTATGGGATAGCGTATTAGGTATATAGGGGTATAAAAACGCCCCTTTGAGTTTCCCCTTCATTAGGTATATACGGTAAAAATTAAGGCCTATAGAGATAGCTTTTTTTTGGGTTATTTTTTGGGGATATGAAGCGCATTTTTAGTGATAGGGGCCCCTTTTGGTTTATTTCCCGGTATATGAAGCGAAATTTTAAAAGGTTTGCGCCCTTTTTGGTTTTACGGTAAAAAGGGGAAGGAAATATCATATGGAAAAAATCTTTCCCCGGGTTTGGGGGGGGGGGATTTTGTAACATTTATAGGGTAACTGTATTCCCCTTGAGGGGCTGCGGGCTGGGGTATCCCCTTGGCCCCCCCCTTTTGGCCGGGTAGGATCCCCCCCTTCCCCGGTTTGGGGTTCCCCTCACACAATGGCCGGCGGGGGGCCCCGCCTCCATGTCCCCCCGTCTCCCCCCCAACCCCCCCAGGGGGGGGACGGTGCAACCCCAAGGCCCCCGGGCACGAGCACCCCCCCCCGCCCCCTTGCGCGCCCCCCCTGCCCCGGGGGAGAGGGAGGAGGCAGGCGGCGATTATGCCACCCAGTCAGCGGTTGCCTTTGCAGGGTGACGTCACTAAAACCGGGCCCCTGCCTCAGGGGATTGGGGGAAAACCCCGTGGATTTTTTTAGGTTTTGAGCGTGGGAAGAGCCCGGAAACTCCCCCGCGGGAAACCGGGGAAGCGCTCTCACCCGGGCCCGGGGCCCGACGACCCCCTGTGAAGTTCCGTTGCTCCCCTCTCGGACACAGGTACCCGCAGCGGGGCTCGGGCATCCCGGCGGCGGGGGGGGTGGGCGCGGTGGGGGGGGGGCCCGGGCAATGGCGGAGGGGGGGAAAAATTGTTTTGCGGAGCTGGGAGAGGGGGGTGGGGGGGTCCCCCCATCCCCTTCCTTTATTGTGCTGCGGGCTCGGCGTCGTCCTCCCGAAAGCCTAGCGGGGGGGCAGGGTTTGTGGGGGCTTGTAGTTTTCCCCGGGGGCCCTTTTTTGAGAGGAGCCCCTTGTCCCCAGGGAGGAAACAGGGGGCCCCCCTCCCCTTTTTGGGAGGCTGAGCTCATTTTGCTCCCCAAAAACCAGGGGGGGGGGAACCCGGGTTTGCCTCCCCCGAGGTTTTTTTTATTTGGCTCATTTTGGATATCCCATTGTTTGGTTTTTTTTTGCTGATCGAAATTTGGGGCAGGAACCCCATCCTAGGGGGGGTAAAAAACAACCAAAAATTTTTTTGGGGACAAAGGGGTGCGCTCTCCCTTAAATTTCCCCCAAAGTGTGCCCCCTTCCGGTGCTTGCCAGCGCTGCTCGGTGCTGGCGGTTGCATGCTCCCCCCCACCAAAAAGGGGAAAAAGGGGGAAATTTTTTTTTGTTGCGGGAAATTTCAGAAAATGAGGCCGCCTCCTCCTCCCCCCTCCTCCTTCTCCGTGTCCCCGGGGGGGGAAGGGGGGTGTCTCTGGTTTTTCTTCACTCTCTTTTGGGTTTAGTGGTGCACAGGGCAAGGTGCCGTGGCCTTTTTCCCAGGGAAAAAGGGTTTTACCCCACCTCCCCCCACTCCTCGTCACAAAAGTCCCCTCCGAGGCCCCTTTTCCGGGGTTTTGGGGGCATCCGTTTTTCCGGGGTGGGGGGCACTGGGCCCGGCTGTGCGGGGTTTATGGGGACCTCAGCCCACGTGTAATTTGGGCCTGTATGTGC
Source organism: Phyllomedusa bahiana (assembly GCA_025379985.1). Classification (NCBI taxonomy): domain Eukaryota; kingdom Metazoa; phylum Chordata; class Amphibia; order Anura; family Hylidae; genus Phyllomedusa; species Phyllomedusa bahiana. The sequence continues at coordinate 381,717 of JAODAL010000093.1, forward strand.
TGCCGGGTTCTCCCGGGGTTTGGGAGGGGGGGACTGGCAGGATGAAAACCCCTGACCTGCTTCCCCCCCGGCCCCCCGCTATTTTAAAGAGGGTGGTAAAATTTGCTGCCCTTTTGGACCCTGCCCCCTTTGTTCCCCGGGGGAGAATTGGTTTTCCTGAGACAGAGGGGGCCCCGGGCCCCCCCAACATTCCCCATCCGGGGGTGGAGGGGAAGGGGGTTCGCCCGGGGAATTTCTTTTTCAGGGTTTCTTGGCATCTTAAACTGGGGGGGGTGGGATTGTGAGTGGGTTCCCGCAAAGGGGGGCCTTGGGGGGGGGGAGGAATCCCCCGGAAGACGTCTTTGGGTCTCCTTCAGGGAAAAATTCACTTAAATTATCTGTTTTAAGTTTGGCCAAATTTGGAAAAGTGCATTGCAGGGTACCCGGGGTTTTTTTTAGTTCCCCCCACCCTGAAATTTCAGGATCAAAAGATACAATGTTGGGGGAGTATAGTTGTGGAGTTTGGATGGCAGGTCCACCCGGTTTTTGTTGTCCCACATAAAGGATTACGGATCAAAGATAAAGTGGGGAGTAGGGTATGGGCTAGTGGTTTTGTCATGGAAGGTTTTTAATAGTTTTGTAGTCCTTTAAAAAGAATTACCAAAGGGTCACTGATTTCAAAGTTGGGGGAGTTTTTAGTCTAGTGGAGTATGGATGGCAGGTCCACCTGGTCTTTGTAGTCCTACATATGAATTACAGGAGCAGTGATGCAATGGCCTACGGGACATTTGATCTAATGGTTAAAACATTGGGGGGGTTCACATGGTCTTTTTGTTCTGGGGTTGAAAAGGGGCAATTTTTTTCAATGGTGGGTAGATGTTTGGTTAAAGGAGGAAAAGGGGGCAGGTTCTCATGGTCTTTATAGGCCCGGGGGTTTAAGGAGCCATGATGCAGTTTAGTGGAGCTTTGAAAATTTGTGGAACTTTGGGGGGGGGGTTCACATGGTCTTTATATAGCGTGTGGAGCATTTGATCTAGTGGAACATGCATGGCGGGTTCACATGGTCTTTATATAGCGTGTGGAGCATTTTAAACTAGTGGGAAAAATGCAAAGGCAGGTTCCTTTTTCTTTATTTTTTGCGGGGATTTTATCTAGTGGAAACATTTCATGGCGGGTTCAAATTTGGGCTTTATATTCATTTGGTGGATCTGGGGGAAAATACATGGCGGGTTTTGGGGTCTTTATTAGCTTTTGGATCGGGTTTTATCTAGTGGAAAATATGGCGGGGTTTTACCCTGGTTTTTTTAGCCCTGGGTTATAGGAGCACTGATGCAATTGTGGGTGGATCGTTTTATCTTGGGGGAAAATGCCCGGCGGGGGTTTACATGGTTTTTTTATAGTGTGTGGGCATTTATCTTTGTGGAACATGCCCGGGGGTTCCCAAAGGGCTTTAAAAATAGTGGTGGGGTTTTTAAACTAGGGGGAAAATGAAAGGCGGGTTCACTTTGGGCTTTATATGGTGTGGAGGGTTTGGGTCTTGTGGAAATGCCCTGGCGGGTTCACATGGTCTTTATTGCCCTGGGTTACAGGAGCAGTGGGGCAATGGTGGGTGGAAACATTTGGGTCTAGGGAAAAAATTTCAAGGCAGGTTCCATGGTTTTTAAAATAGTGTGGGGGGCATTTGATCTAGTGGAAATTTCATGGCCCGGGGTTACATGGTTTTTTTTTTGCCCTGGGTTTCAGGGAAATGATGCAATGGTGGGTGGATCATTTGATCTAGTGGAACATGCATGGCAGGTTCACATGGTCTTTATATAGCGTGTGGAGCATTTGAATGGAAAAGAAAGGCGGGTTCACATTTTCTTTTTATAGCGTGTGGGGTGCATTTGTTTAGTTTGGGAAAATGGGTTTGGGGGGTTCACCTTGGGCTTTTTATAGTGTGTGGAGCATTTGATCTAGTGGAACATGCATGGCGGGTTCACATGGTCTTTATATAGCGTGTGGAGCAAATTTTATAGTGGAACTTTATTTGGGGGGTTCACTTGGGTTTTTTTTGGGGTGGAGTTTGATCTAGATGGAAAAATTGTGGGGGTTACATGGTCTTTAAATTTCCCTGGGTTAAAAGAAACGTGATGCAATTTGGGGGGTGGAAATTTTTTGATTTAAATGGCAATTGCATGGGAGGTTCACTTGGGTTTTATATAGTGTGGGGAGCCCTTTTATCCCGTGGGGAAAATTTCATGGTGGGTTCTCCTGGTCTTTGTAGTCCTACACTGGGATTTCAGGGGGGGGAGTGATTTCAATGGGGGGGTGGGCGTAATCTTCAGATAAACCCCCGAGCTGTTTGGCACTTTAAAATTTTGGGGGCCCTTCCCCTTTTAAAAAAACGGGCGGGGGGAAAGGGGCTTCCCTGGCTTTTGCTTCTTTTGTGTAAACCGGCACATTTCAAACAGGGGGAGCGTGGCTGCCGGGGTGGGGCCCCCCCTTATCCCCGAAATTTTTTTTTTTGCGGCCCTCCCCCAAACCCCTCCTGTGCGTGACCGGGAGGGGACCTCGCTCGCTTCCTCCCCAGCCCGGTGGGCGGTTTTTTTACTTTTCAGCAGGAAAACCCCATGTAATTTCTCCGGGGTCCTGTAGGGTTCCAAACGTTTTCTTTTGGAAACTGGGCCCGGCGGGGGGGGGGCGGGGTGGGGTGTCTTTTTTTTTATCGTTTCCGGGTTTCCCCGTTGGTACCCTGGGAGAACAGGGGTGGCTGCAGCAAGGGGGCCTTTCTCCTCCGGGGCTGGGGGAATGGCTTGAGCCCTGAGTGGATTGGCCAGCCTGTGACCTCTGCTCAGCAGGGGGAAAGGGGCTTATTTGTATAAAGGTTCTTTTGGGTTTTAAAGGGGAAAATTTTTTAGGTTTCAGGGCCGTTTTTCCCTTTCCGTGTGAAAAATAACCTTGCCTGGTAAAGTATTAGAAACCGTCCTGATAATAAATCCATGTCTATAGTTTTGTGTGTGTTTGTTCCAGCCCAATTTAATTTTTTCATGTTTTTTTTGGGGTTGTTGGATTGGGCCGCCCGGGAAAAATGTTCCTGCCCGCAGGGTGGGGGGTTAAAGACCGGAGGGGTTTCTGAAGTGTGGCCCCCCTCTCGGGTTTTAAACCCTTGCATGGTCTGAGAGGGTACTCGGACCAGACTGCCCAGATGCATGTGTTAAAATTTGGGGTGGGCCCGCCCTTCAGGTGTAGCAGTCACTACGAGGCCCTGGAGTCTGAGAGGGCCCCCAAAAAGGCCCGTGGGAGTTTTAACTTGCAAAATAGTAGGTGGGGGAAAACCCCTTATAGATTTTTCGCTGCCGGGGCCCGAAACTTTAAAAAAGGTGTTTTTACCAAAAGATTTGGTGGCTTTCCGTTTGGGCTTGTGGGGCCCCCTGGTGGGGTTTCGATGGGCTGTTGGGGTCCCGGGGGGCCAAATTTAAACCCATGGGGGGTGGGGTCCCCCCTTTGGTGGATACCAAAAGGGCCCGTGCGGGGGCCCGTGGTGGCATACCGATGGGCTGTGCGGGTCCCCCTTTGGGGGGCATACCGTGGGGGGGTGCGGGGTTTCCCGCCGTGGGGGTCGGTGTAATCAGAACTACAATTTTACAGGATGTTGAAGGAAAGTGAAGGGCGACGGTTTTTTTCAGAAACCAAGACTTTTGGGAGCCCGTTTCCAAGATTGCTGCGGTTCTTTAGGGGCCCCAATTTTTTTTTGGACTTTTCCAGGTTTTTCCCAAAAGTCCCTGTTAAAACCCAAAGGGTAGGGGCCCGGCCCGGTGGCGATGCAATTTACGTCGCAGGGGAGAGGTGATTAAAACCCCCCCTGGGGGTTTCCCTTTTTTTAGCCCCTATTCCCCTTTTTTTTTATTTTTTTTTTTTTAGGCCCTTGGGTTTCCCCGGGGGGCTGTACTAGGTTTTTTTAACTTTAAATAGGTCAAAAAAGTAAAATGGTGACAAATAATTAAATTTAAAAACTGGTACAGAAGGGGAGAAGGCCCTACCCCGTGAGGGCCTTTCACTCTAAAAGGAAGGTGGGGTGAGGGCAGAAGGTGAGGGGCCCGACCTTTTTTGTGGGAAGGTTTTTACCGGGGGGTGGGGGGTTTTTGTGGGTTTTTGGGAATTTTCCTGAAAGGGGAAGGGTTTTCAGGTTTCTTTTGGGGGGCTTGGGGCAGAGTGGGGGAGAGTCTGGGTTTTTGGGGTAGGGGTGGTTCCCGAGTTTTGGGGGGGGAAAAACCCCGGGGGAAGTCTTGGGACGGTTTTGTTGGGAGTGATTTAAAGGGGGGAAACACAGAAGAAGTCCGGGGAGGGCAGAGATTGGGTGGGGGGATTTCTGGAGATTTGGCGAGATTTATGGAGGGGGGAGGTTAAAGTAGAGCCCTTTTTGGTCAAGGGTTTTTTTTAACCCTTTAAAATGGATTCGTGGGGAAAAGGGAAGCCAGTGAAGGGATCGACAGAGGGGGGGAGGAAAAGGGGTAGCGAGGAGAGTGGTGGGTAAGACGGGCAGCAAAAGTTTTAAAGGGTGGTTTGGAGGGGAGCGGGGTTTCTTGGGTGGGAAGGGAAAGAGAAGGATGGTTTTCAATAGTTAGGGTGAGTGCAGGGCCCTGGGGGCCAAACATTTTTGTGCTTTCAAAGTTTTTGGGAAAGAGCCCGGGTTGGGGATTTTTTTTCAAAGGTTTGGGGGGGGACGGCGAAGTGAGGGGTTTGGGATTTTTTGGTTTGAAGGACAGATTGAAATTTAAGGGTTTTTCCCCAAAAAAAGCGGACTTGTGGAGCTGGTGAGGGGAGTGAAGCCAATTTACTGTGATTGGAGTTCGGGTGGAGGGTTTGGAGTGGGCGGTGGGGGGAAAATATGAAAATTTTGTTTTCTCACGTTTAGGTTTAGGAGCGTTGGGGGAGAAGGGGGGATATGGGGAAAGACAATCGGGATCCGGGGGGAGAAAAAGAGGTTAAATCTGGGCCAGAGATGGGTTGGGGTTGGGTGGGCATCGATTTCAGGGGTTTTTGAAAGCCCCTGCGATGATATTAGTTGCCCCGACCAAGAGTGTAGATAGAGGGAAAAGGTGGGGGGCCCAGGACCCCCACCCCATGGGGGGGCAAACCCAAAAAGAGAGAGGGCGAGAGGGGGAGGGGGTTTTTGAGAGTGGAGAACTGAATTCCGATCAGTTTAGGTTTTTATGGATTTCCCGGGGAAAAGGGCCCGGTGTGATGCCCAGGGAGGAGAGGGATTGGGTATGGGGGGGAAATGAGTGGTCGACCCGTGTTAAAGGCGGGGAAAGGTCTAGAGGGAGAAGCACAGAGTTGTGGCGTGAGGCTTTTGGGAGTTAATGGTGTTGGTGAAAAATTTGGGTTAGGGCCGTTTTGTAGAGTGGGGGGACGGAAACCAGATTGCAGTGGGTCAAGGAGGAGTTTTGGGGGATAGATGAGAGGACAGGTTTTAAGATAGACGTTGGGTGCTCGAGGGGGCTTAGGGCGAAAAGGAAGCAGTGAGATGGGGGGATAGTTTGGGGCAGACAAGAGGGGTTTAAAAGAGGGTTTCTTAAGGATGGGGGTGATGGCCCCCATGTTTTTTAAAAGGGGGGGGGGGAAAGATGCCAGAAGTTAATTGGGTAGGGTTGAAAAAGATGGGGGGGGCTGGGGTTTATGGACGCACTAAGGTAAAGGGGGGGGTGGATGGGGAGTGGGTAAGATTGCGGTAGTGGGGGGTTGGGATTTGGACAGTAGAGTGGAGAGTTTTCAGGGGAAAGTAAAAAAAAGGGAAGTTAGGGGGGAAAAAGTGTTTTAGCAGGTTTTTAAGGGGGTGGGATGTGGGGGGGCACTTCGGGGTAGAGATAGATGTGGGGGGTGCAGGGGTGAAGGGTTTTTCTGATGAGATTGATTCTTATTTTGGGGGGTGAGTGGCCGGGAAATCATCTGTGAGAGGATAGGGTGGGGGAGGGGGCGGTGCTGGTGGGGAAAAGGAGGCATTAAAGGGTTTTGAACAGTTGTTTGGGGTTGGGGAGACAGGGAGGATATGGGGTGGTTTAAGTTTTTCCCGTTTGGCTATGCGGGGGTGCAGATTTTTTAAAAGTATGCCGTGATTGTTTTTAAAATGAAAAAAAGTGGTGGAGGGGTTTTCTTCCCGTGGCGGGTTTAGCAATTTTTGGAAGCACGCCTCGTGTTTGGTGGAAATCTGTGTGCCAGAGTTGTCTCATTTTGCGGGTTCTTTTTGTGTTTGGGGGAGGGGGGGAAAGCCCTCAAGAGTGGGGGGTGATTGTGTTTTTTTTAGAAAGTTGTGGCTGTGTTGGGTCCCGGGAAAAAGGGGATGGGGGAGAGAGTGTGAAGGGTTAAGGTGTTGCAGGGGTTTTTGCGGGGGAGTAAAAAAGATTTGGGGCCCGAAGGGGGCAGGTGGGGGGAATTAGGGGAAAGGGGAGCGATTGTGGGTCAGAGATGGGTAAAAAGGGGAGATTGAAAGGGGTTAAAAGAGGACGAGGCGGGGGGGAAAATGAGGTCCAGTGTGTGTCAACCTTTATGGTGGCTCCAGACGCCCCCTGGGGGAAAGGCCCCAAGGAAGAGGGGAGTGGGAAAGGGTTTTTTTCGAGTGGAGCAGGGGGTGTCGATTGGGATGTTGAAATCTCCCATGATAATTGTGGGGATGTCAAATGGAAAGGGGGAAATTGAAGGGCCAGGAAAAAAGTTTGGGCAAGGAAGGCGGGGCAGGGCCTGGGGGACGATAAATAAAGGGCCCCATGGAGGTTGGAGGGGGAGTTGATGGGATGGAGTGCACCTGAAGGAGGGGGGGCGGTGGGAAAAGGGGGGTGGAATGGGGCAAAGAGAGGATCTGACAGAAGAAGGCCGGCACCTCCGCCTTGTTTCTTCCGGAAACGGGGGGTGGGGTAAACTTTAAACCCCCCGTAAGAGAGTGGCCCGAAGGGGAAGTTTTTTGTTAGAGGGGTTTTCACCCCCCTTTCTGTTAGTCCCAAAAGGAAGGGTTTGGGTTTCGGGGGGATGAAAAGGTCAGGATGAAAGGGGAAGCTTGTTGCCAACCCGAAAGTTTCATTCCAAGGGGCTCCCGACATGGGGGGAAAGGGGTAGCGGGGGTGAGGGGAAAAAGGGGGGTTCAAGGGTTTTAAGGGGGGTTTTGGGGTTTGTTTTTTTGGCCTGGGAAGGGGGGAGGGAAATAAAAGGGGGGGAGCGTGAGGGGGCCCCGGGGGTTTGGGGTATGTCCCCGCGCAAAGGGATGCAGGGGGAGTTTTGAGGTGGGGGTGGTTTTTGGGGGTAGTGCTAAAAAAGGGGGTTTTGTAGGTTTTGTGAGAGGGGTTTTTAAAGCTGTGAAAGAGGGGAGGGGTAGAAAGGGTTTGGTGTGAGGGTTTGGATGGGCAGGGAGTATGGATGTCGTTTCCCAGTGTGGGTGTGTGAAAGGGGAGGCAAGGGAAATTTTAGGATTGGGAAAGGGGTGATGTTGTGGAATAGAAGTGCATTTTGGAGGGGGGTAAGACTAAAAGGCCCCACAACTTAAATTTTTTTTTTTAAGGGGCATTCCCGGTTATTTCTTGGTTCAATTTTGGTATAATTTTTGAAGTCACAAATTATGGATAAAAATTAAAGTATATTTTCACTTTGGTTATTGAAAAATTAAAGTCTTTGGTGCTCCGCCCCTTTTAAAATAGACTTTGGGCGCTCTTGTTCCCATTGGGGTTTTTTGGTTTTAAAAAGCGTTTGGGCAGGCTTAGGTTGTACTTCCCACTTCTAGGTATGGTGTAGGTGGCGCCCATGTGACCTCGTCTCCTGCCCTATACATAGTCATGGATGATTGCATTCACTCCTTGCAGGACGTTTGTTTTCAATTTTTCCTTTTGAAAAGAAAAATCGGGTCCAAAATTGGGGAAGGGCCCCCTAATTTGTGGGGCAGAAAATTTGGGTTGTACTCCCCCGGCGGTTTTTTTCCTTCGTTGCTCTTGCCCTTAGATTTGGTGGACGTACCAAATTTTTGAGGAATAATGTTTTGTGTTTTGGGGGGCCCCCCTCCTTTATTATAAACCCGAAGAAAAAACATTATCCTTTACAGCCAACTTGAGCCACATTTAGTCAGCCTCATACAAATTCTGATGGTCATCGGCGTGAAATATGTATCTGCAGCTCCTACCTCTTCTTGTAACATCTACAGTGTAAAGCGGTTTTGCCAAAAAAAGGCATTTCATGCCTACTTCAGCTCTGCGTGCTCAAAAGGGGGCGTGTGTGATTTGTTTGACCTGTATATCCTGTGACCCGGCAGGCTTGATATCACCATAACTTTCCCCACAGTGTGCTCACTGTAGTCAAGGCTGTTTATGTAAAGAGCTGTGAGTAACTACAATGTAGCTGAGTGGTTAGCACTTCTGCCTTTCAGCATAGGGGTCCTAGGTTCAAATTCTTGCAGGAAGCCAAACCTGGGATTTTTTTTTTTCCTCAATGCACATACCTGATTGAGGTTTTTTCTTTTAACTGTTTGACTAATTACTAAGGAGTACAAAGGACAGGATTAGAATGACAGCACCTGGGGTTGAACACTCACTCAGCAGTGAGTGTGTGTGATTACTAGACAGGGAAGAGACTGACAGTAGCTGGCTGAGAGGAGAGGTGATGTCTGAGCAGCTCTCGTCACTGGTCGCATCCACTGAAGATGAGCTGTACACTATGGATCCCTAAGGGAGCAGCTAAAACAAAAATGGTGCAGAATGTTTAATAATAATGAATGGTGAAAATGTGTATTACTCAGTTTGCAATCTTCCCACATCAATGTTACTTTGTGGCAAAGCTCCTTTAATGGTTTGTGTGTAAGGGGCTGCCTTACACATCCATTTTGTCATAGGTATCCATCAGGATACTGCTGGAAAATAAACCATGTAGCACCAGGAAATAGAGTAGTCAATAAAGACACTGGCTCCTTAGGCCACACTCTGTGGTATCAATTAGGTTCCTTTATTTTGCTGGATACCTTCTGTGGGGGAGAAAATGCAGTGCAAATGGCCCCGACCACCACAGACGTCATCAGATCTGCAGTGCATCATGTGCTCGCCTTCAGCTTTAGACTGGACTTCCTTACAATCATATTGACTTGTCATTGAAATCTGCAGAGACTTGGTCATGCACCTGTCCACCAGTAATCCCTCCCAATTCCCAGATATGCATGCACGCTCAGCCGAGCGTGCCTATGTTCTGAACTGGGAGATGAAGGTATCTGGCAGGAGCTTACCTCCCAATGCTGGCTGATTACTGGAGATAAAAGGGATCGCACGGAGGGGCGTTCCAGGTTTTTTTTTTTTTTTTTTTTTTTATAAATGAAAGTTAAATGGGGTGGATAGTACCCTCTCAGTCCCCTGCCGCTCTCTAGTGCTCCGAGATCTGCTCCTCTTCACTTCATGGGCCACGTGTCGTCAATCGGCAGAAGCTCGCGCTCCATACTAGGTGAAGACTCTGCTAATGGGTGGCACAGGTATTGACAGAGGGAATCCTGGAGTGCCACAGGCAGCATTGGGGACACGAGTGAATTAAACTTTTTTTTTTCCTCCACTTTGCCCCATTTGACAATTAAAGGGGTGTTCGGGGAGTTGAAAAAGCTCATCTGCCAGGGCATGAATAAAAAGAGAAGAAAAGATTCATTCTTGGCTCCCGCTCCCATTTGCTGCAGCTGAGAACGTTCATGTGACCGGTGCAGCAAATCACAGGCCACAGCCGGTTACGTGCACGAGACAGTGTGACCTGTGATTGGCTGCACCGGTCACATGAACGTTCTCGGCTACAGCTGGGGTGAGCGGGAGCATCCGGGAGGTAAGTATCAATCTATTTTTATTCATGCCCTGGCAGACGAATGAGCCTTTTCAACTCCCAGAACACCCCCTTAATTTAAAAAAAAAAAAATGGAACATCAAGTTCCTGATCATTAAAGGGGTTTTTCCATGTAGTAAAATGCCTCTCTGAGGCCGGCTCGTAGCTCGCTACAATCCAGTCTCAGAAAATAGGGAGATGGCTGCATGTGCTTGGTTATACTCAGAACTCCCAATGACCTAAATGAGGGAGGGCTGCAGAGGTGCAACCATCTCTCCCCCCGCCCCTTCATTGAGGCTGGCTCATAGGAAGCTACAGACGGCCTCAGAAAAGGATTTTACTTCATGTAACTGCCCAGACATCTGCACTGGAACGGTTGGGAGGCCTTCATCTACATGTGATAGTTGGCTGGTCCTGCTGAGACCAGTGGGATCAATATGTGTGAGTTATGTCTTCGGCACTCCAAAACTTGAATTTTCCAAATTTTATTTTCCCCAAAACTTTATTATTCCGAATGACAATATTTAAAAGCCGACTTTGCTGGCGTGATGCACGTGTACTGGTCCGATAAAATGAATCGTGTAGAAAAATGGAGATTCTATTGAGAGAGAGCTAGTATGTAGATCGAAACGTTTATTAGAATCCCCAAAAATATAAATGTACAGAAATGGATCGTTGCATATGAAGTCTGCTTTTAAATATTGTCATTTGGAATAATAAAGTTTTTTGGGAAAATAAAGTTTGGAAAATTCAAGGTTCGGCGTGCAACCTATTCTATAAAATCAGTGGGATGGACCAACATTCGGTCAATGTGTATGGCCAAGTCCTCTGTCCCCCACACCTGCTTCTCAGAGGGTAAACCGCTGCCAGACTCCTCTTATGTCAGAATAAGGAATGGGGTACGGTGAAATCTAGTCTCCAGCATCTGCCATCGGGAGAGTCTGAACACCCACATACATGTTAGACAGACCACCGATGCCACCATAACTGACGCTTTGAGTGACCTCTGTATGGCCACCTTTATGTATGTCTCCAACTTTCCTAGTAGTATAATGTTGTACCGTGTTAGCCATAGAAAGTAGTAGAAGAGTGAAGAAATCAGGCGATACCTTTTAGACGCTACCTGTGTCTAGTAGATAGTGAGCTGTCGAGAGGACCAGCTCTCTTCTTCAGACAGGGTGCTAACACCATGTCTGAAGAAGGGAGCTAGTCCTCTAGAAAGCTCACCATCAAATATACTCAGTTAGCCTCTAAAAGGTATCGCCTGATTTCTTCACTCTTCTACTACTTTCCTATAAGCATTGGTGAAGCTTGCAGATGAAGACTCCTGGCAACTCCTCCTTATCTTCCCTGGGGAGGGAAATAGCAGACAAGCTAAACCCCAATTCTCCTGCAGACATCTAGGCCCCATGTGGAATGTACTGACCTCTCTGTAATTCGTATGGGCTTTGCAGGGGCTGTGTGTTTCCAGCAGGCAGTATGGGGCTCGTCCCGGATGGTGTAGGCATTTTATTGACCCTGGTGCTGGGGACAAGGTGCACCTAGGAGAACATTTGAGGCTTGCACAGCAGTTTAATTGCACCTTGTGAAATCACAGAGGCTATGACCGGCGTTACCTTATGGTCAAATGGTGGCAGTATCGGGGCCTCCTTGAAGGGACACTCCTCTGGCCACTAGTTCTATGGGAAGAGATTTTCTTTAGGGACTTTGGACTCTCCTTTCAGAAAGCATCTAGCTAATCTCCAAAACTAATGGAGGCGCTGCTGTGGTGGAAGCTGCTCTGTGCCACTTTTTTAGCTTTCTCTCTATGTAGGACCCCATGTTACTGGCAATGCACATGAAGGTTTGATATGTGGGGCTGTGTCTAGATCATTCAATCCAACTTCAGCTCCTGTCCTGGAAAACGTGGGCTGACAGTAAAATGCAAGGCACCAAGGCCTCCCCCCCTCTAATTGGTTACGTTTCTTAAAGGGGTGCTGTTACCATAGACTTTGAGACATCAATAGAATATCCCATCAAAGCCTGATGGGTGATGAGATCTGCTCCTATTTTGGGAAAGAGGCCCATGAAAGTGTCAGCTCAGAATGGAGAGCCGGTCGTGCTTGCGCAGTCTCTTCATTCTGTTCTATGGAAGGAGTACAGCCGAACACGGTGCTCCCCTGTACTTGGAACTCCCATTGAACAGAATGGGGAGTCGTGCGCATGCGTGACAAGCTCTTCTTTTTGAGCTGACTCTTTCAGGGACATGCTGCTGAGATAGGTCCCACTTTTGGGACGTGTACTTATCAGACTATTGATAAGTCTTTGGGGGAGAGCACCCCTTTAATTAGGTCAGTGAACACCAGCATGGGCTTCAGTATATCGCCTAAAAAGATGACACCAAAGGCAAATCTTCCTATACTAAACTAGTATATCAAAAGGCATTATGGGAAAGGAGTCGTCTACAGCAGTAAATGCACAAAACTATCACAGGAGCTCCCATAAAGGATAGCATCATTTAGTATCTTGAGGAGAGCACCATATTGGTGTGTGGAGTTTTAAATTGCCTTTTTGCCCTCCACGAAGCATCTTCATATCATACGGCATTATGGGAAACTAGCCGAGACGCTCAAGCGCCCTCTATTGGATGTAACAAATCCTCAGTTTGCTTATGAGCCACTGGGTCTTCAGAAGGCAAAAGGGATATTAGCCAAGCCAGTATCACTCATCTGCGTACAGATGTGTTGCCCCTCATCATTGCAGAGCGATACTGGCTGGCTGACTGGGAGGGAGGCAATGAGTGGCTCAGAAAGGGGAACATCTCTCCATTACCTCCCAGCCAGCCAGTATCGCTCTGCTCTGCACTGATGAGGGGCAAAACCCCGAAACAGCTGCTGTATGCAGATGAGTTTTACTGGCTTGGCTAATATCCCTTTTGCTTTTTGAAGACTCAGTGGGGCAAAAGTAAATTGAGGATTTGTTACATCCAATAGAGGGCGCTTGAGCTTTTCGGCTCCTTTCCCATAATGCCTTGTGATATGCAGATGCTTCGTGCAGGGCAAAAAGGCAATTAAAATCCACATGCCAATATGGTGCTCTCCTCAAGAAGAGGTGTTTCCCTATACTAAACTAGATGCTATCCTTTATGGGCACCCCCGTGATGGTTTTGTGCAGTGACTGCTGTAGACGGCGCGAGGACTTGTGCTCCGGTGGTTTCATTCCTTTCATCCCCTCTCTGGAGTGATGCTGCTGCTGTATAATGACTGGGAAGGTGGTAAATGGTGCCTTAGAGCTCTGACTGAATGTGACATGTAATTACTGCTTGGGGTGCGTTTAATCGCCGCTATAATTTGGTTATCTGAACGTTGTTTCTACCATCGAAAGCAGCTGCAGACTCCAAGTGTCAATTACAATTTCTCGCATAGACATCCATTGCTGCAGATGCTTTGCTGTGCAGGTTTGAGCTGGATGGGTCCCAGGAGTAGCATAGCCCTTCTGTTGAAATATAACTGGTTATTCCCATTTGGGCATAGTGCTAGGAGAGGCCATCACTTTAGTGGGAGTCAGAGCTTGGACCCCACCAACCTCGAGGAGATGGGGATGCGGCCGCCTATGTTTTCCTTGACAGTGCGGCCCCTTCGCTATCTTATATGCAGGGAACTACAGCACAGGCCCATATACAAAACTGGAGAGGAACCGGCACTCAGTCCATCGGTTAGAAGATAAAGTGCAGCAAAAAAAATGTAGTTGGAAAACTAAAACCATATCCAAAAAATGCATCAGAATGCAGAGACGCCACCGACACGTTTCGGATCACTCATACCAGACTGCCTTGTGGTGTCCTCCCAAGTTGTTTGCTGGGGGGAAGAGTATGCAGTGCTGTAACGTCGTCTTCAGGAAGGTTAGATCTAGACTTGGCATGAAATGATGGCGTGTCTTGGTGTTAAAGGGGTTGTCTCACTACAAGGATTGATTTTTATGTTAAAGATCTTGCAAAAACAAGTCACTTTGCAATATGTGTCCATTAACAGTGTCCTACCTATTCCTAGATTACCTCTTTTGTATGGGCTGCATCAGCTCCTCAGGTCGCTATAGCTACAGACCTGTTTGATCTCTCCCGATAGGTTGCCAGCACTGGTTGCTATATCTACAGACCTGACTTATACTGCAGCCTAGTGGAAGCCAGTAAACAAGTCCCTGAATTCAAAGTGAAACCAAGGAAACAGGACTGAGGTAAAATGAATCAATGTAGTGAGACAACTCCTTTAAGCCATCACTTTATAATGTTTGTTTTAACGTGTCAGTGGAGAAAGCTCATATCTGGCTTCTGTCCTGCTAGTTTATAGGTGTCACTGACCGGCGCAGGAGTTTTTGACCCGTCATAACCTTTAAAGAGGTTAACCGGTTTATATTAAAATGAGATAGTAAATTGCTGGTGCCCAGTTTTTTTTTTTTTTTTTTTTTTTTTTTTTAAACTGTCTAGTCTAACTTTGTATCAAAATTAAGTTTAGCTTTTATGCCTCTAACTACAGCAAACTTTTGGCACTCATTAAACCAACCCCTTTCAGTCAGAGATGCTTTACAGTAGCTTCATGCACACAGGAGACTTAAGACTGACTCAGTCCCATTGACATCTATAGGAAAGTTTTCATGTGAAGCCACACCTCTTGCCTAGGTCACACCCCTTTGACGGACTTGATATATGTGCTTCATTGTGTTTTTTTTCTTTCTTCACTATATTTACTATTTTGCCATAGGCAAACTTAAACTCTATCAGTTCTCTATCTATTAAACACTAAAACGTAACTTTTATTATATATAACTCTTAACCTCTATACACACTATTTAAAAACCTGATCTCTCACCTCATCATTTAACCCTTTTTGCTTCTGAAAGAGGGAACAACTCCCTTTCTATCATCAAGTCTGGTGGAACCCCACCTATTAACAGGAGAGCCTTATATCTATAGCAAAGTACTAGCTCCAGTAAGGGATCCCAAGCCAACTACTTGGGCAGTCGTCCCTAATCTCATAGACACAGAACAAATTAAGGCCTTGACCCGTCTGAGCATGACACTTGTAGACAGAGGTGAGAGATCACAATTTAAAACGTCATGCCTGACCTCGCCGACATGTTTCGCCAGCTAACCTGGCTTTATCAAGGCTTAGGCTATGTTCACACGGCTTAATTGCGGGACGTAATTACGCCGTGTGGACGGGAGCGGGGGACTGAGCAGGGGGCCGGCACTTCGTCGGCCCATAGACTTGTATTACCAGTGGTGCGTTATACGCCGCTAGTAATTCACATGTCAATTATCTCCCCGGCCTCGGGCGGGGAGAGGAGACGTCAATCCATAGTTCTCTATGAGAACTGTGAATTACCGTAATGAATGGGCCGTTTTCGGCCCGTAATTGGCGCACTTCGGCGCGTAATTACGGACTGAAATACGGCCCATTTTAAGCCGTGTGAACATGCCTTTAGAGGTCCGATCACATGTGGTCTGAGCTCACTTCCTTTTTTCTTTCTTGGGCACCAGGAGCTGACTTTCATTTTTATGTTGTTTAGACAACCCCATTAATCCTTAGTTTCCATGTTTCGGGGATGTATTATTGAAGTGCTAAAAGGGGGTTATCTGGGAGTTGAAAGATATATTTTTTTTTGTTTAAAGAACATTTTAAACAGCATTTATATTGAAAAGTATAGACATTCCACCTCCATGTGTTTTTCTGTTGCCTCCTTGTTAATCTAGCATAAAATACACTTCTTGCAGTGAAACGTCCTGCTTGTGGGAGTGTCAGTAGTTCATCATCACCTTTCCTACAAGTCCCGGACTGCATTGCAATCCATGACTTTACTCCACATTTATCACTGCTAGATATTGTGCTGACATAAGTGTGTAATCCCCCCCCCCCCCCCCACACACACACACACACTTTGTGCTTGCTGTCATAATAACTAGGGCTCCTGTTAATGTGAAAACTGTACAGAGCTACCATCATCATTTTCATGGCAGTAGTACACAACCCTCCCAGCTCTGGGCTGCTGTCCTCTGCTCCCATTACTAAGTTCTGCTAGCAGGACTCAAAGATGAACAAACAGTTTGTCCTTCCATGTAATTACTCTAATTACTTCTATTCTATTCACATGCAAACTACAGGCTGGAAAGAGTGAATGGAGACAGATAGTTCTCTGCTCAGGGCACACCCATTACAGGGGAGTGTTCCTGAGCTGAGCCTAGCTTCAAAGCAAACCTACTGAATGATGACAAACTGTTCTCTGGGGCCATGTGCTCAATGAATGTCAGGTGGTTTGCAGAGGATAGGAGAAGACCAGGCTCTTTGCCTTGTTTTGCACAGCAGCAAAGGTAAATGATAGTATGAATTACGTTTAACATAATACAGTTGTGAGCCCTATAACAAATAAAAAGATAGTCCTGGAGAGCACCTTTTAAAGGTCATCAAAAAATGAGTCATTGTTTAAGTCCCGTTTTTGTTAAACACATTTTTTAGGATTTTTTTATTTTTTTTTGATCACTTTCAATATTTTTTAATGATTCTTATGTCTTGCAGTTTTCACTTTGGCCACTAGGCCTTGTTTGCACTGCTTTAACAGCAGTCAGATAGATGCTTTACAGTAGCCTCATGCACATAGGAGACTTAAGACTGACTCAGTCCCTTTAACTTCTATAGGAAAGTTTTCTAGTCATGCTCTGTGACCTGGGAAGAAATCGCTGTGCAGGGAGGTGAAAGGGTGAACTGTGACTATCTCCTCTTGTGACTGGTGGATCCTGTGTTATCTATTCACACTGGTGTCTCCTTTCAGTTTGACCCTCTTTGTGCTGATAATGAGCAGACTACTGAGAACCTTTCTCTACAGAACAGGAAGTGTTAGACTATTATTAGGCCTATTGGCCAAAGTGAAAACTGTAGGACTTAAGAATTATTAAAAAAAAAAATTAGTGATATGGAAAATTAAAAAGAAATATAACCAAAAATTATTAAAATTGTCTAACTGGGCGGGGTTGGGCCCTTGGTGTTGAATGCTTTCTTTTCTTAAGCTACTTCTCTCTCCATGCTGCCCTCCTTTCCCCTGTGGCCCGGTGGACCTGTTAGGTCCCCCCCAACTTTATCTCGCCATTTGCGTTCTACCTCATGTGCCTCTGTCTCTTGTTCATGGACATGCAATATTATCTGATCGTGTCTTAAACATGGCGTTTCATTATGCTATTTGACTGCGATACTATGCTCTTTTGTGTTTATGTTAAAAGAAATCTTTAATAAACATTAAATTTAAAATAAAACAAAAATTCTTAAAAAATGTGTTCAACATAAAAACTTGAGTTAAACAAGAAGTCATTTTTGATGACACATTCCCTTTAAGTCAAAAGCTGTTCATACCTTTGTCTCCGTCTGTGGTATCGCTATGGGATACTGCGAGAAAAGTTACCCCGACTGTGGTGGGCTATAAAGGAGAGTAGAGCAAACCTGGTCTTTTGGACTGTTTGCTTTATGCCTTGGAGGCATACACTCTATGTACCAGGCACACAAGCAAGGCCTACTGTGACTGTAACCCGCACAGATTCATACCACTGAGAAATAGATCAAACCTAGTTCAGAAATAACTGCTTGCTCTGCTCTCTTCTATGGTCGCAGTTCCTATCCCATGAAATGCTTCGTACTCTTGTGTAGTTTGTCCTTCTTCATTTTGCAGTTTACAACTGATGGTGATTGATATCGTGTCTTTACATTGACCCATGTTCACGCACAGCTGCGATCAGTCCTCCTGGCTGTGTTGGGCCTAGTTGTTCTGCTTAGCAATTTAACGCCAGTAGCTGTTTTTGGCATTTCTCGTACCCTTCATTATACTGTAATTCTTCTACGTGGGATTCCCATACAAGGCTTGGTGTGAACAGTCGCCTTTCATGGCGTCACTGCAGAGCATGCATTTTCGGATAGCCTGTGGGAAGAATAGCCCCTCTGTTGTACAAGCATGGGGCCCTACCCCCAAAAGATGCAGCCTAGAGGGTGGGGGGCTGTACACAGATTCTACTGCGTGTTTTGTAGGTCTTTTGTGCATAGTATGTAGAAATTGACTGAAAATGTAAAGTTTCGAATTGTAAATTAACTTGCAATGGTTTCCTTTTCTTCCTAGAACCGTTAGCCATGGATAAATGCGAGCTGGTACAGAAGGCCAAATTGTCTGAGCAGGCAGAGAGGTACGATGATATGGCCGCCTGCATGAAGCGGGTGACAGAAGAAGGATGTGAACTGTCCAACGAAGAGAGGAACCTTCTGTCAGTCGCCTACAAAAATGTAGTAGGTGCCCGCCGGTCGTCCTGGAGGGTGATCTCCAGTATTGAGCAGAAGACAGAAGGCAGCGAGAAGAAGCAGCAGATGGCGCGAGAATACCGGGAGAAGATCGAGACAGAGCTGAGAGAGATCTGCAATGATGTCCTGGTAAGAGCCCACACTCTTGCTCAACCTGCTTCCGCTTAAAGCCTACGAGGTCTGTAGATGGAAGGTCCTGTTGCTCCATTTTCTCTCCCTTTCTGATGTCATCAGTTCCTTAACGCCTTAAGCCCCGGGCTTGAAACGTAGTTAATGACCAGAACATTTTTTTTTTTTTTTAAGCTTTTGCCTCCTAGTGTTTCAACAGTTGTAACTTTTTTTATTTTTTTCAATGACAGTTTTGTGAGGCCTTGTTTTATTCGAGACAAGTTGTACTTTATGGGGGAATGGTTCAAGTTCACTTATAAATAATTGCAGAATTAAAAAAAAAAAATTATATATATATATATATATATATATATTATATATATTATATATATATATATATATAAATTTTTTTTTTTTTTTTTTTTTTTTAACACACCATTCACATTGTACACTTACTAACTTGTTATATTAATTCTACATGTTATTATGGTCGTGGGGATACCTAATATATGTAGGGTTTTTCGTGTGTGTAATACATGCACAACTATTTTTTATTAAATATTTATTTTTATTTTTCATTTTTTTTACACTGTTTTTTACTTTTTTTTTAATCCCCTGAACTGTTACTTTTTTTTTTACACAATTCATTCATATAGTAATTCATATTCATATATGCTAATACATTATAATCTGTGTCAGTCTGACACAGGCAGTGATCAGGACAACACAGTGTGCCTGATCGCTGGCTTCATACACAGACAGCCCTGGGGCCACTCTAGGTCCCCAGGGCTGTCTGTGCAGCCGTTCCCCGGGCTCTGTCCGGTCACTGGGTGTTCCGATCACCCGACAGAGCAGGGAAACCCTTTGATTGCGCTGTAGAAATGCACCGCCGCAATCAGACGGTTGAAGCACCGGGTTGCGGAGGCTTCCCCCGCTTGCCGGTGCTCGCTGGGGATGCTCTGGGATCGGGGCTGTGTAGTACAGCCCCGATCCCAGCACTGCTGCGGCGTCAGGGCACCGCAAACCCCGCTGTCTGCAGCGACGCCAAAAGACGTCGCTGTAGACAAACGACCTGCACCATCTGACGTCTAAAGATGGTGGACGATCGTTAAGGGGTTAAAAGTCAGGAGTGACACAATAGTGAGCACAAAGCTTTATTTGTACCAGGGGTTCAACGAGCGGTCAGGATCTCTGACACAAGAGCTGTGCTAAAGCGATGGGCTTCTCCTAGCAGCACCACAGCGGTTACGCTGCTTCATGTTGGGACCGTTTGGGACAATTGATGGGAAGTGCAAAGGTTTTACAGAGGTGTTCTGTGACTGAAAAAAGTTTTAGGCTGTGTCTACACAGCGTTAGACATAACGATCGTGTTTTTGGCGAATTTAGGATTCTAAAACCATTGAAAATCTAAGCATTTTGCAAGCCCATAGACTTTAAGAGAAAAGACGACCTGTAGTCTGCACAGGTGGGGTTTTTTCTGCTTGTTCTCTGGCAGCGGCGTATTTAGGAACTTGTTGCTAAATACGCCGGGCTTTCCGTTTTGGCATCCGTTTCCCATACAATCAAGGTAAGGATCTGTTTTTATCATTCCCTGATGGAATAACAAGGTTTTGGGGTTTTTTTTTTTTATGGAACACCCCTTTAAGTCCACATCCTGGAATGCTCTCCGCATGCCTCCGCTTTTACACAAGCACATTGACAGAAATGACTTGTGTGTGTATTCGTCTAGTATATCTGCAAGCCAGTCTTTTTTTTTTTTTTTTTCTTTTTTGGGTCGTAGACGGGTGCTCTTTGGGTGATGCCACACAGATGTTGTGCACATTTCCTAAAACTAACAGGAAGTGCTTCCTGGTTCCTTTGTGGGAAAGCATGTCGTGATCCTCGTAGACTAGTGCCCATGCATACTGTGCTCTCTAGGCTGGGTTAATTTGCTGAGGCTGTAACAGAGGTTTTTGAAGCATTTGTTTTTGTTTTTTTCCTATCACCTCAGAGAAACTGTGCAAGAATTGTCCTGTGTCCTTACACTGACATCTCGCACAGACTGCTGGTTGCATAATGCGGAAGGATCTGAATATATATATATTTAGAATATTTATTTAGAGAGCGTGTTAAAATGGTTCACACCAACTGTGCATGAAGCTTCTGAGATTTGCCTGGGAGGGGGTGGTCTGTCAATGACGACTGATCTGGTTTATGGCCTCAGATCTTCCGTAAATGTACAAGATCATAGGTCTGTGGGAAAAGGTATAAAGAGGTGTTCCCAGCCAAACACTTAAAGGGGTTGTCTCACCTCAGTTTCATAGGATGCATGAATGAAATAATGCTGCTTGGCTGTCATTTCCTGGTCAAGCTGTCTGTAATTAGCATATGCGTGTATTCAGACTTCTCTGTTTTAGTCTAGATTAGCTAAATTACCTTCTCTGAGAAGCTTCTGAGCTAATGTAAACAGTAGAGTAATTGGTCTTTTGTCTGAAAGATCAGATAACACACAAGCTCTCACTGTGGCCAGGACCTGTGTGATGACATCACTCCCTACTATCAGATAGAACAAACAGCAGGGGAGAAGGAGTACACAGGTCGGTCACTTGGAAAACCGGAGAGAGCACAGAAGGTGATAATATCACTTTTAGCTCCTTAACAAACAAAAAAGATGAACAATGCAATATATTTGGAAAACGTCTTCATTTAGTGTTCCCTACATTTTGAAAGCTATTCTTTGCAGCGAGACAACCCATTAATGCCTATCCACAAGTTGTCTTATCTACCACAGCTGCACCCTAGAGGTGCTCACCCTGCCACGGAAGAACGATGTAAACCCATTACAAAGTTATTGAGCCTTGTTTATGAAAACTGTCTAAGTATAAGGATATGTTCACATGGCATAACCCTGGCGCATAGCAGCGCGTATTGTGTGCGACGCTATACGCCTGGTGTTTTAGAAGCATGCACTGGCTAGTGTGTACTTAAGCGCTCTGTGTCAGCTCTCGTTCACACTCCTTTTCCCTGGCGGGTAAGTGCTTGGAAGAAGTGACATGTCGCTTTCCGCGTTGGGGAATATGTGGGGTTATCATAGCACTCACTGAGAGCTATGAATTACTGTATTTGTGGGCCGTAGGTTGGGTGTATTGCAGCGCAACTATGCCCCAAAATGTGACCCGAAAATACACCGTGTGAACATACCCCAAGACCACAGGTGTCAAACTGCCGGCCCGCCAGCTGTTGGGAAACAACAACTCCCATCATCCATTTGTATAATCTTAAACTTGGGGCATGTTGGGTGTTGTAGTTTCCCAACAGCTGGAGTGCTGGCAGTTTGACACCCATGCCCAAAACTGTCCTTGTTGCCCATAGCAACCAATCAGAGCTCAGCTTTCATTTTTCCACAACAGAGAAAAGAATGTAAACTGAGCTCTGGTTGCTATGGGCAACAAGGACAGCCTTGCACCATTTTCATACATGAGGCCCAATCTCTTAGGGTGTTTGTGCCCTTGTACCCACTAATCATAACCTCCTTCACCCTGCCTTGTATTTGGAGGCTTAAAATAATTACACATGTGAAAATAAAGGTCTTTGAGTCACTGGCACGTGTTATGGCTAAAGGGCTCACATAACTACTGGTTCTAGGTGTTGGTCCACTGTCAGGCTGGGGGCCCCACAGAGCGCGTCTGTGGGAGGCTAAGCCAAAACTTCCTGCTTTTGCCTGACATATGGCAATGATGCTGGCAAACTTTTGCGGACATTGGTCGCCCCTGAGCGGCTGCAGCAATGTGCGATCTGATTAGCCAGACGTCTGCCAGCAATAGTATAACGTCCATGTTCGGTTGTAATTCGGTCGTCCTGTGTACTGATATGCGGTTATCAGTCAGTTGGATGGCGTTTGCTGCAGTAGCAAGGAACTTTGACCATAAGGCTATGTTCACACAGGGTATTTTCGGCGCGCATTTCGCCGCGTATTTGCGCTCTAATATGGGCGAGATGCGCGGCGACATTACGGTAATCCATAGTTTTCATAGAGAACTATAGATTATGCTTCCTACCTACTCGTACAATACGATGGTATTGTACGCGTGGGGAGATAAGGGACGTCAATTATTCACGCCGAATACGCACCGCGAGTAATGAAGGTCAATGGGGCCGGCAGGAGCTCCCGAAAGACACAATGTACTGTACGCGTCACAATACATCGTGTGAACGTACCCTAATAGATGGAGATGTTATACCCTTATGGCCCAGTGCACAATTTCAGCAGGAGAGGAGTCTTGTATTTATTGGATCAGCAGACAACCCAGAGGTTTCCAGGATGAACCTATTTTTTGGTATACCCCCCTATTTTGGTGATACCTGCTTAGCTAGTGTTTGTGGCTTATGCTAGACATTGCTGATCCCACCAGAGTACAGTAAATTGGTCACCAGTTATCTACCATTTGGCCATACAATAGGTTTTTTTAGTCTTAAAGGAGTTATGCGATTCTGTGGATAGGTGACAAATGTTTGATTGCAGGACTCCCACTGATCGCTGAAACGGAAGCCCCATCGAGTCCCAACTCCCTGCTTGTGCAGCAAGGCTTCGAAAAGAGCAGCGGCTAAACGTGTGCACCGCTGCTCCATCCCAAGGCTATGGGACTGAGAGAGCCAAACCTTGTACTTGGCTCTTTAAGTGGGTCCCATAGACTTTGAACAGGGCAGCTCTTCTCTCGCAGCGAGGAAGCATGGGGGACTTGGGGATCCCAGCGATCCAACATTCATTACCTATCCTGGGGGTCGGTAATAACGGTCTTGGGTGGCATAACCCCTATTGCAGGTTTTTGAAGGAAATTAAAAGCCATTCCTCAGATTTTTGCTGCAGATTGATGTGCCAATATTAAGTGTGGGGCTCTTGCACTTGAGGATAGCCACTGTTATTCTCATGTTAGTGAGAGGGGATTTTTCCTTTTCTAGTGCTGGTTTCCATGTTGTAGGAGCTACAGCATAGACTCCCTTTTGAAATCAATGGAATGTATGCATTGGTGTAATCATGAAAAATCATTGGATTGAATGTGCCCTTAAAGGGTTTTCTCACCACAATGATTAGTTTAAACATGTAAGCAAAGGTAAATATTATTATGTAATAATTGCTGTTTTTGCTTTGTTTAGGAGATAGGTGTACACCTTAACGCCTTGTGTACACAGGTTTCTCTAGGTTATCGACCAGCTCTCTGCTCCAGCTGCCCAGTCTGTCACTCACTGCTGAGTGTTATCTCCATCACAGGAGCTTGTTTATCTGTTACTGACCAGCTTTAACCCGTTAGAGCTCTGTAGCTTTGTGCACTGCAGTTGACAAACCTCCTGCGCTCATGTCACTGTAAGGCCCCGTTCACACGGCTTATTTGCCGACGGATTGGCACCGTATTCCGCTGCCTGTGGCTCTTTGAAACAGCATGGTGAGAACATCATTTTAAGATGCGCATACACATCTTGATAAAAGATAAAAAAAAATGTCAAGGATACAACACTGCAACAAAATCAAACAAAAGTGTGCAAAGCTCAAAGGTATGATCCAAATCCCTCCAAAATCCAAAAATATAAAGAAAGCAGCACCACCAAAATATATAAAAAAAATAGTGATTTAATCACCTAGCTTGTATGGACTTAGGTGATTAAATCACAATTTTTTTTATATATTTTGGTGGTGTTGCTTTCTTTATATTTTTACACACCTTAATAGCTATGGCCAATATATTCTTCCCAGCTGTACCATACACATGGCGAGTGATTTCCTAGATGCCTCTGGCTTGTAGGGCTGTGGAGTCGGTAAGCCAAAGCTCAGACTCCTTGATTTTCCCTAACTCCCACTCCCTCTTACATGGCGCATGTTTAAGTGATAACTTTATTGTAGTAAAATGATAACAGGCTGTTTATCACCTTTATGATACAATAATCGAGCTATTTAGGTTGAACAGACACTGACAAGCAAAAGGGTAACAATGTTTTGATCTTTTGACTTTCAGGCTCCATATCTCACCATCCACTACAGCTTTGTACATGAGACGCCTATCATATTCTAGACAATCATCTTACCTATCTTCTACATAAATTTGACTTGCAAGTATTTAGCATCTGCTTAGTTCTGCAGATTCTTGTCATGTAACTGCATTGTTACTGTTTTGCTCCTAAAAATCTAAATGTTAATTTTTATTTTGTATTTGTTAAATCTACATTTTGGCCTTCAGCACTACTTCAATCCTTCTGGACTCTTGATCAGATTCAAGCATATCTTGACCAAAATCTGATCCCAGGTCTCTTCTACACGTTCCCAATGTTGGTGCAGACTGGACTTGGGAAGAAAAAGCTGTATTCGTACCCCTCTACCCACACGTGTTGGATTGGGTTGAGGTCTGGGGACCATGGAGGCCAATACAGCAACTCTACTTCATTGTCATTGAACCCTTCCTTCTCCAACCTTGACGTCTGCTTCAGGTCGTTGTCCTGCTGGACACTGTCGCCCTTTTCATACCCACAGTACTCGAGTATATGAAGTAACTCATCTTGTAGGACACTCACATATAGCTCAGCATTGAGATCAACATCCATCCTGGTCAAGTCTCCAACATCTTTGGCTGTGAAACATCCCCATATCCTCAGGCTTCCTCCACTGAACTGGACAGTTTCTTCAATTTCTCAATCCGTTTGTCCCTTTTTCCTTGATTCTTCCAAACCCATCAGAGCCCGATCTATTGACTTTCATCTCATCGCCCCAAATCGCCTGTCTTCAATTTTCCATTTTTGTACTTTTTTGCAAACTCTTTGCTGACGCTTCTTCACCTTTTTTCAGGCCATCATTCCAGACCTGTGCAATGCGTGTTGCCCGGTGCTTGCATGGACGTCTGTGATCTCACTCTTACGAAGCATCTGAGACGTCTCCACTGCCGTGTCTGTTGCATTAGACCTGATGGACCTTGTGATGAGCGACTTGTTGAGCCGATATTTTGCCTGGACGTTCACCATCGTTTCATATTCTTCCAGCTGTCAGGGCCTCACATGATGCAGTTTAGCAATTTTCTTGTCGAGCGATGCTCTCAATGAGCTGAATGCTGCTGCTTCTCTTTTCTTGGGAAATCATCATGGCTGCTCGAACCGGTGACCTTTTGTTTGGGAATGAGCCCGATAACACACTGAGCTATTGGGGAATGTGAGAATAGGTTGTAATTTGTAGTAACAAGAAGAAAAAGATTGTCTCACGACCAGGAGCAAAACAGTAACAATGCAGTTA
Source organism: Phyllomedusa bahiana (assembly GCA_025379985.1). NCBI lineage: Eukaryota > Metazoa > Chordata > Amphibia > Anura > Hylidae > Phyllomedusa > Phyllomedusa bahiana. Next base: position 407,163 of record JAODAL010000093.1, read on the forward strand.
CATGACAAGAATCTGCAGAACTAAGCATGTGCTAAATAGTTGCAGGTCGGTTATGTATGATATAGCCAAGATGAATGTATATAAAATTATGGCAATCTCATGTTCAAAGTTATAGTGGATGGGGAGATACGGAGCCCGAAAGTCAAGTTCAAAACATTGTTACCCTTTTGCTTGTTGGTGTAAAATATATTTATTGGATAAAACTTTAGAACACAAAAAATTCAATAAATTGTAAACATGCAAAACGCTGCAGAAATGGTATTGCCTCCATCAGATCCTACTTCATAGAAGACCTTAGATCTAATCTCATTAGAACGGCCTCTCTTTACTAACTTGGGTTGGGGGCAAAGCGGTGACCACAGGGGCAACATCTCTAACAATGTCAGGGTATAAAGGAATTGCCTCAGGCACACTCAGGTCTGATGAATGGTTGAACTCTTCTACTTCTTTGAGAGCAAGTGAATAATTTTGCTGAAATCTGGTCAATCTGTTTGCCATGGGAGCGGAAGCTGTTCCCCTGCAGTAACGCTTTGCCCGCTCCATGTCATCCAAATACTTTTCAGAATTAAACTCCTCATCTGATGAGGCTGAAGATACGGGAGCAGTAGCACTGGCCGGACCCAATTCCTCTGGCTCTTGGCACTGGATTAAACTAAATGGACCAATTTATTACATATTTTGGGAGTCGGTCCATTTTATAACGACTCTGACTCCACCAAAATGGGCACCGACTCCACAGCCCTGCTGGCTTCTTACCTCTAAGATCAAGGCATGCTGGAAGCCAACACGTGCCGCCCCTCCACAGCAGAGTCAGTTTGCAGGAATCTGTGCACTCGGTTTCCAGCCTTTTTACTTCCGTGATCAGGGGCTTGCGGCTCTGTACCTTGTAATAAAAGGCTTTGGACGTTTCGGAAATTGCAGGTTTGAAGCAGTCTACTCCTCCGTGAGTCCAAAGTCCTTGCTGGCTGCAGTGGGGATCTGAGGGTATGTGTCACTGGGTGTGTCGGGTGACATGCTTGTATTCCCGTTACCACAATGCGGCCAACTCCTAACGAAATCCGGACTTCCTGACAAACCTCCCTCCTAGCAACACGGGAGCAGTGTTCAGCCTGACGGCCGTGCCCGGCTTCTAGGGTTTCCAGAGTCAGCTGTTCCTTCACACTGCTGCCCACTGACACATTCTTAAAGGAGCCACGTCCCAACAGCTGAGCGCCGTGTTCCCAGGCTGCAGCGTTCTTTGGGGAAAATACTGACGGGAAATCCTAAAAATTCCCAGCCCCATCTTCACTAGTCTGACTTCGAGGTCTAAAAACCTCCATACAGGCTTATGTATAACTGCATGGGCGTGCCGGACTTGATTGATCTCCGGCACTAGGCAGCAGTGTGTTATTCTCGGCTCGCCTGCTGTCATAGCAACCTCGGTGTTGGACGGGCTATTAAGGAGTTTTATGACTTGGCGAAACCCTCTGAGGCCTGCTCGCAGCTCACTTCTGCTAAGAGGCAACACCCCTTTAACATGAAGTCGATTTTCTAAATATAGCCGAATGCTTCATGGGCTCAGATCTTGTATGTTAAAGGGGTTGTCTCACTAGAAGGATTGTTTTTTATATGAAAGATCTTTCAAAAACAAGTCACTTTGCAATATATGTCACTTAACAGTGTCCTACCTAGTCCTAGATATCCCCTCTTGTATGGGCTGCATCAGCTCCTCAGGTCGCCATAGCTACAGACCTGTTTGATCCCTCCTGATAGGCTGCTTGTACTGGTTACTATAGCTACAGACAGGTCTGTGGAGTCGGCAAGCCGAAGCCCCGACTCAGACTCCTCAATTTCCCAAACTCCTGACTCCCTCATACACGGCGCATGTTTAAGTGATAACTTTACTGTAGTAAAGTGGTAACATCCGACTGTTTATCACCTTATGATACAATAATCAAGCTATTAAGGTAGAACAGACACTGAGAAGCAAAATGGTAACAATGTTTTGATCTTTTGAACACTTGTGGGTAGAGTTAAAGAAAAAGCTGTATTTGTATCCAAATCCAGTCTGCACTAATATTGGGAATGTGTAGAAGAGACCTGGGATCAGATTTTGATCAAGACATGCTTTAATCTGATCTAGAGCCCAGAAGGATTCAGACAGTATTGAAAACCAAAAGTTGGATTTCCCAAATACTAACAAAATAATAAAAATTAACATTTTGATTTTTAGGAACAAAACAGTAACAATGCAGTTACAGGAAAGAATCTGCAGAACTAAGCAGATGCTAAATACTTTCAAGTCAAAATTATGTATAAGATGGGTAAGATGACTGTATATAAAATCACAGTAGCCTCATGCACAAAGCTGTAGTGGATGGTGAGATATGGAGTCTGAAAGTCACAAGTTCAAACCATTGTTACCATTTTGCTTGTCAGTGTAAATTATATTTATTGGATATGACTTTGGGACACAAAAAAAATTGTAAATATGCAAAACACTGCAGGAACATTTGTGGAGTCTCCGAATTTGTTCTGAGAAATAGCATTGCCTCCATCAGATCCTGCATACATGACCTCACATCTGATCTCATGATTTCCAGGCTACAGAACGGCCTCTCTACACTCACTTGGGTGGGGGACAAAGCGGTGACCAAAGGGGCAACATCTCTAACAATGTCAGGGTATAAAGGAATTGCCTCAGCCACAGTCAGGTCTGATGAATGGTTGATCGTCTACTTCTTTGAAAGCAGATAAAAAAATTTTGCTAAAATCTGTTTGCCCTGGGAGCAGAATCTTTCCCCTGGGGCAGCGCTTTGCCTGCTCCATGTCATCAATTACACTCCTCATGTGATGAGGCTGAAGAGATGGGAGCAGCAGCATCGGCCGGATCCAATTCCTCTTGCTCATTGCACTGCATCGAACTAACTGGACCAACTTATATATTTTGGGAGTCGGAGTTGGTCCATTTTATGACGACTCCGACTCCTGCAAAATAGGCTCCAACTCCACAGCCCTGGCTACAGACCTGGCTTCTACTGCAGCATAGTGGAAGCCAATAAACACGCCCCTGCATTCAAAGGGAAACCAAGAAAAATAAGCTGAATCAGTATAGTGAGACAACCCCTTTAACCAAAGTCCCTACATATGCTTCTTGTGTGGTGCCTTGAGACTGCTGCTCTGTAAGTCCTAGTTCACATCTGTATCGACTGTTTCGTTGCAGTTTCTGACAAAAGTGACTGAAAAACAAAGTTGAGTATGCTGTGGTATTTTCTTTTGTTAAAGGGGTTGTCTCGCCATGCTGTTTCACAGAGCCAAGAAAACAATATTTGGTCTGCACATCCCCCAAAAACTTTTTTGAAAAAAAAAAATGAGCATAGGTGCACACTGGTGTGGCAGTAACATACAAACACAGTCCAATATCAGCAGCACACTACTAGCACTAAAAGGCCATCAAAAAGAACACCTTTTTGGAAAAGCATTTCCTCTTTGGTTTTCTTGCACTCCACTCACCTGCACAGGCTTTTAATTCAATGCAGAGTACCTTGTAGCTGGAACCTTCTCTGCCTGAAGTGTGGAGATCTGAACAGGCACTAAGGGCGCGTTCACACGGCACCGGACTAATTCCGGCCGGCCGGTATTTGTCCTGTTTTGCGCCCGTGGCCGCGGGGGGGGTGGGGGGACGGACGGCTTTTCTCCGCGATGAGCGGAGAAGAGCCCTCCCCCCTCCCATTGAGAAGCACATAGTCCGTCCGAAAACTGGACTGAAGATGGTGCTTCTCCAATGTTTTACCGCCGGGCGAAAAACCCGTGCAGTGGGGACTGCTGCACGGGTTTTCCATAGAGCATAATTGTGCTCATTTTCCACCGGTTTTTCAGGTGGTCTGAAAAACCGCAAACCGGCCGAAAACCCGTGCCGTGGGGACATGCCCTAAGAGAGGTAATGTTAGAGTAGGTTTCCACCTGGATTGAAGTCCCCTTGCTGATTGGGAGGTGGGCTTAAGCAATTTGGATCAAAAATGTGAATTAAGAACCTCAAATGTTTTTCATATATTCTAAGTAGCAGAAATGCTTTTCCAAAAATTCATATGTGCCTTTTGGTAGTGTTAGTAGTATACTACTGATATTGGATTGTGTTTCACAGAACTACACGCTGCTCTAGACTGTTCCTGATCAGGCTGTGGGTGGTTCTATGGCAGTAATTAGCATACTAGCTCAGTGTTCCCAGCTCTTCTAATTGCACAAACATTAGAGCAGGAGTTATCTTTTAAGTGCAGAGGTCAGAGTTCAAAGTACAGCTAAAACTTTTTTGTTTGAGATAACACTCTGTTCTCAAGCTGCCTGCCTCATGTCTGCTGACCAGTGGTGACATCACTCCCTGCTATTAAATAAGCCAAACTGTAGAGCGAGAAGGGCAGAGCAGGTCGGTAACCTAGAGAACCCTGTGTGCACTCAGAGCTGATAACCTCTATCTTATCTCCTCAACAAAGCCCAAAAAATGAAGCAATATGTTAGGAAAAAGTCTTACCGTATATACTCGAGTATAAGCCGAGTTTTTCAGCACAAAAAAATGTGCTGAAAAATCTCCCCTCGGCTTATACTCGAGTCACTGTCAGCGCTCGGGCGCTGCGATGGCCCGAGTGCCGACAGGGACGCTTCAGCTATATGCGTCTCCTCAGGGAGCGCATATAACTGATTGCCGAGTGACCCCACAGTGCCGGGTGCTGCGGTGGCCCGGGCACTGTCGGCAATCCGTTCACCTATATGCGACTCCTCCGGAGCGCATATAGGTGAGGGTATACCACTGCGGGGCACAGAGCGAGCGCTCCCTGCTCCGCAGTGGACTCCGGGCGGCCGCAGACTCGCGGCCTGATGACGTCACCTGCCTGTGCCGGGAAGATGCAGGAGAGCGCCCGGGAGACGGAGCAGGGGGGATCCAGGTAAGTGATTGTTTTTTTTTTATTTTTTTAAACTGCCTATACCTGCCTACAGCCGGCCCTATACCTGCCTACAGCCGGCCCTATACCTGCCTACAGCCGGCCCTATACCTGCCTACAGCCGGCCCTATACCTGCCTACAGCCGGCCCTATACCTGCCTACAGCCTGCTTATGGGGGACATATAACTGCCTATTACATGCCTATGGGGCCATATACGTGCCTTTTGGGACATATACCTGCATATAGGGCCATATATCTGCCTATAATTGCCTATGGGGGGACATTAAATTGCCTATGTTGTTTTTATTTTTAAAATTTACCAGTAGCCGCTGCATTTTCCACCCTAGGCTCATTCTCGAGTCAATAAGTTTTCCAGTTTTTTGGGGCAAAATTAGGTGCCTCGACTTATACTCGGGTCGGCTTATACGCGAGTATATACGGTAATTTACTGTTCCCTACATGTTGAAAGCTAAACCATGTAGGGAGAAAACCCCTTTAAAACGGACACCCTTATGGAGATCTTCCATGTGCCTCTATACAGTCAGAGGTGTAGTATGGCATCATACTGCAGATCCCTAGGAGGGCCATGTTCGTGTGACCTAAATTATAAAGATTTCAGGATTTGCTGGAAAGGTGAAACAGGAACTGAATGAAGCGAGTCTGTTCTCATTATTGTTATGGCTTAATGGATTGGGGAAATATTTTTGTAACAGTCCTGCTTTAATGGGGTTGTCTCACTACAAGGATTGCTTTTTATGTCAAAGATCTTGTAAAAACAAATCCCTTTGCAATATGTGTCCATTAGCGGAGTCCTACCTATTCTGAGATATCTCCTCTTGTATGGGGTGCATCAGCTCCTCAGGTTGCTATAGCTACAGGCCTGTTTGATCTCTCCTGATAGGCTACCAGCACTGGTTGCTATAGCTACAGACCTGGCTTCTACTGCAGCCTAGTAGAAACCAGTAAACACGCCCCAGAGTTCAAAGTGAAACCAAGAAAACAGGACTGAGGTAAGAAGAATCAGTGTAGTGAGACAACTCATTTAAGTGAACCCACTCTTTTTTATTTTTATTTTTTTTTATTGGTCTGCAAATTGTATTTACGTTTCCGCTTGTCAGAAAGCCGGTGGTAAAAGGAATTTGTTGCTTCCTGTGCTTTTTAAGTCTGCAGGATGCAAAAGTTAAGAGTAGACCCTTTATGGTCCGCAGTATAGGGCTGGCTCGTAACAGACAGTGCTGCTAATATTATCACAGCAGGACCACCCAGAAAAAATCAGATATTGACCAGGGGAAAGTTCTTTATATGAAGACTTTTCAATTTCTTACCACTGGGGGCGCTGTACATTCACAAAAGGGTTTAAAGGGAACCTGTTATATTTAACATGAGATCTAATCTGCGGGTAATGTGTTGGAGCAGGAAGAGCTGAGCAGATTAATATAGAGTTCTGTTTGGAACGATTCTGTAGAAAATTATTTTTTTGTTTAATTTGCTGCTTACTCTGGGTTAGGGAGTCCAGTAGGTGGTCTTTTCAGTGACTGACAGCTACCGCTATACATATTCTTAAAAGGAGAGCTGTCAGTCACTGATAAGCCCGCCTACTGGACTCTTTAACCCAGAGTCAGCAGCAAGTTAAATAAATATTACAAGTTTTACTGACTCCTTTTCGCCAAAACTGTATCGCTCTGCTCGGCACCTCTTGTGCTATAGCACGCTACCTGCAGGTCTGATCGAATTTTCAGTGTGATCGGTTCCCTTTCAATACAAGACCTATGACAAAAGGAGGTGCAATAGTCATGACTACATGAGCAGCAGACTGGTACAGAGGAAGCGAGGGCCTGTAATCTGTTATAATGGTTATAAAGTATTGGGTGTGGTAGCCTCCTCTACCAGTCTGCAGGTTTTATCATGGGAAACGCTCCAGTCTTGAGGGTGCATGGCCATAGTCACACATGTAAAACGAGGCACAAATTCGAAGGATCGCTTCAGATATGTGCAAAAAGGATTTCACAAATGCACCAATTCAAAAGGAGTAATATTCCACTTTAAGGAGAGGCCCTGCTTCGATGTGTGGGGGCTGAGACGCCATTTGACACTCCACTAAAATGTGAAGGGGTCTTCCCAAACTTTTAAAAAAAACCTACCACAGTGCCATAATAGAAGATTAACCCATACTTTCCCATCACTACTGCTCTAGTGTAAACCTTCCCCCGTCCCTCACTGATGACATCATGGATCACATAATGCTTCTACCAATCTGCTGGTGACCAGAGGTCAGTGATTGGCTGCTGCATCATGTGATCCGTGAAAGTGATGTCATCCGTGAGGGACTGGGCAAAACACTGGAGCTGGAACAATGGTGATGGGAGAGGTAAGTAGAAGTTAATTTTCTGCTTACACAGGGTGTTCAGTTTTGGAAAACCCTTTTATATATGTTCAAAAGGGTTAGGACTCCACAGCGCCACCTATTGGATGTAGTGTTCCTTAAATAGCATCCAACTTGCTGAGCCTTGCAGTGTGAGTGAGATTAATTCCATACCAGTTACTCATTTGCAGAGAATAAGCTCTCTTCACTTAAGCCTTTGAAAATATTTCCTAAAAGGGACTGTACAGTGTGTTTAAATTTTGTTTTCCGCTCTGTGTATTTTGATTCATAAAACAAAGGTCTGATTATCCAGTGTTCACACACATTTTGATGTTTAAAAAAAAAAAAAGAAGTTTTGTGCATCAAAATACTTGAGTCTATAATTCTAATTCTACTTTTGACCATTTTTCTATTATACGAAATTGCAGCATGGCACCTTTTTAGATTCATAGTCCTTAAAGGGGTTGTCTCGCTACAATGATTGGGTTTTAATTGAAAGATCTTTAAAAAAAACAAGCAGCTTTGCAATATATGTTCCTTACAAATGTCCTACTGATTTTGAGTTATCCCTGGTAGTAGGAGTGCATCAGCTTCTGAAATCACTATAGCAGCTGACCTGTTGATCTTTATCTCACTGGCTGTCAGTCCTGGTGACTCATCTGTTTCTAAATACAGGTCAGAACACAGAGCCCCTCCCAGTATGCTTCTGTAGGGAAGGGAGGGGGAGGGCTCTGGCTTCTGTGTGGATTAACCCTGTGTGTGCCTGCTCCCTCCTGCTCTCTACACAGATTGAGGAGAGCAGAGATCAGGCTGATCTGTGGTCAGTAGGATGTGACAGCAGTGAAGTGTGTTACTATAATCATGATGTGTCTGTGGAGCTCTGACTATACTAATAGAACAGATCAGGGAGGCATGTGAATGGTTCATGCTCTGCTGTATTAGTGACACATCGTGATTATAGTAACTCACTTCACAGCTGCCCTGTGTCTGTTCTGACAGGGTTTGTTTGTTGTTGCTTGAGATGGAGATTTGTAAAGCTAAGCAGGGGGTATAGGAACCTTTACATCCCCCCCTGCTCTGCTATTAGCATGTACACGCTTCACAGACCTTCTCCACCTCGAGCCACTTCTCTGACTCTGTGGAGCTGACAGTGCAGCTGATCTAGCAGTGAGCAGCCTGCAGCAGACCTAGGCAGGCACACACAGGGTTAACTCTGGCAGCAAACCCCCTCGCCCTTGCTGTATAGAAGTTATGGAGGAGAGCTTTCTGTGTGCTGAGGGGAAGGGGGAGGAGAAGAGGCAGACAAGAAGCACGCCCCTCAATTCAAAAATACTTTGCTGCCAGACACACTGAGGTAAGCTGAAAGCCTGTACTGAGACAACTCCTTTAAAGTCATATCCTAGCAAAACTTTGCTAGATCCAGTCAGTAAGCTGTTTTTTTTTTTTTGTTTTGTTTTTTTTTTTGTTGCTCCCTCTAGTGGTAGACCAAGGGTATAAAGTACAGAGATCTGGGGGTGTCTGGCCATGATCTATAGAATAAAGAAAGTGGGGTGTCCCCATTATAGACTTTAGTATATTGCTAATATATACCATCAAAGCGTGATAGGTCCAGGTCCCACCTCTGGTAACTGCACTTATCTCCAGAACAGGCCCCTGAAAGGATTGGCTCAGAACGGAGCGCTGGTCGGGCGAGCATTCGTCTCTATTCTGTTCCATGGGAGTGATGAGCGCTGAGTTCTGCTATTCTCCGGATCCCCATAAAACACAATGGAGGGTCACTGCTTGGGTGTCCTGAGCTGTGGGCATGATGGCATAGCGCCGCTCTAATGACTGAGGTGTGACTCCCTCTTTGATCAGGTGCCCAGGTTTCTTCAGGGACTGGGGAACACCTGTGCAATCATCCCTGGAGATGTAGAAAGGATCCTGGGGCTGTTTGTAACCTCGGCAGTAAGTGTTGTCCTAACGGCAGCTTGTGTCATAATGAGGTACAGGAGTGTGCCAATGCATTATACTTGTAAAGTAAACATGTAAAATGCAGGGGAGAAAAGGAAGCAAAAACAATTGTCAAAAGAAAATACGAATTCAGTTATTTAGAATAAAATCTCTTTTCTTGCACTCCATTAATAAAAACAGATTTGCCTACACTCATGAGGAATTCACACTGTTGCAGTCAACTGAAATGATCGTATTTTTCAGACTGTAAGATGGACTGGATAAAGTGTACCCAAAGGGGGAACAAAAGTTAGAAATTTTTTTTTTTTATTTTTTTAACTGCTAAATGGGTGCGTTTTGTACTCTTTTAATCCTGTTATGTGTTTTTTTGTATGTGTTTTTTTTTTTAATTTTTTTAAAAAATACATTTTAACACTTCGACTATAGTATTTCGCCACTGGGGGTTGCAATCACATATATACTGTACAGCAATAGAAACATATTGCAGAACAGTATACAGTATTGGCTCCTGTGTTGCACCATGTGATAGAAGTGGCAAGGTAGCAGCCATGGAGGCCTTCCTTAGGCCCCCGTCTGCCGTAATAGCACCCTGGGGATACAATGGGAGATCGGCAGCGAAATAGTGTGCAACGCCTTTTTTTAACCACTAGATCCTGTGGTCGTGTTTATCATAACCTCTAAGTAATTCCAATTACTAACCCCAAAATGGAGAGGCTCTTGAGATAGGGGCTGGTGACTCCTCTAGGACCTGCACTCATCAGCCATTGATGTCCTGGCCTATTGACATGCCATTTGCGTTTATGGCGAGACAAACTCTTCATTGTGCCCAGTTACTAACCCCTCAAACTACGTGAGCTTTGTAACCTGATGACTATAATGTGCAGATTCTGCGTAAAGGGCACATGACTATAAACGGGGGGAGCGGTGAACAGTAAGGCTATGTTCGCACGGCTTATTTTGGGACGGATTTCAGCAGTACGGCGCGAATTACGGGTGAAATCAGTCTGTCATTACGGTAATCCACAGTTCTCCTAGAGAACTATGGATTCCGTCTCCTCTCCCCGCTTGCCGTAGTATACGCGCCGTGGATAGTGAATGTCTATGGGGCCGGCGAGCTGCCGCCCCGCTCCCGCACATATGGCGTAATTGCAGGCGAAATCCGTCCCGCAATTACGCCGTGAATAAGCCATGTGAACATAGCCTTAAATGTTTGCCAATTTCACTTGCACACGTGGTGGGTTCCTCTGTCTCTGGGGGGATCCCTTTTTCTTGCCCTATCTTGTACTAGTATTATTTGCTTCTAAACACTTGGTGTCTTGTGCCTTTCAGAGTCTTCTGGACAAGTACTTGGTTCCCAACGCATCACAAGCAGAAAGCAAAGTTTTCTACTTGAAAATGAAGGGCGACTATTACCGTTACCTGGCTGAAGTAGCTAACGGAGATGACAAGAAAGGTAATGGCTGTTTATTTCCGTATAGCTTAATGTGAACATACACGAAAATATATGTGGTCATCAGAAAATAGTGGAACCGCTACAAAATAAAATTCCTACACATAACTAAATGGAGCATGTAGTCCAGACAATAGTGGACCTTCAAAATAACATTTTATTAATATGCATAGTTATAAATACATAAGAGGTGACACAAAAATATCCAATAAATAAGATGAGCAGATGCCACCAAAAAAGTAAATCTAGCACCTATATACAAAATCAGTGACTGGATACGAGTCAATAAATAGTATCACAATATATGTCTGTTGGTAGGAATTACAGAATGCCAGCTCGTTGCATTGTAATATATGACTGTGTTGTATGTATGTTGTGTGTGTAATTATAATATTATATATTATATATATAATATTATAATATATATTATTATAATATATACACACAATCCTAAATAAAGGCAGCATAAAGTACAAATATCCCTGTTTTTGGTGGCAGAAAGTAATGCCCGGCTGCCCCTATTTGTCACCGAACATGGGTATATTTCTTCTTGATGCCACCTTTTTTTGGTTATTTTCTCACTACAAAGATTAGTCTTCAACATATAGGGACAGGTAATTTAAGGCTTTTTCAAAATACAGGCAGTCCCCGACTTACACCGTTCTGACTTGCATCTGGCCCCTAGTTACAAACGGAGACTTATGGGGCATGCTGGCACTTGTAGTTCCATATTCCACAGCAAATAGTAGCTGTGGAATGACCAGTTCCGGCATGCCACAACGGCACATGAGGTGGTCTTCTTAACAGGGGCACAGACACCAAAATAAATGTAAAAACCCTTTCCTGCACTATCCGAAACTAAAAACAAACCTTTTGTGCTGCAGTTACATTTAATAAATCTACCTGTTTCGACTTGCATTCAAATTTAACTTAAGAACAAACCTCCAGTCCCCATCCCGTTCGTAACCCGGGGACTGCCTGTACATTAGTATTTTGATTATACTCTGGTCAGGAGATACAGATAAGGAATTTTAACAAAAGAAAACAGCTATTGGATTAGAGCAGGGAGTGAGGTCACCATGGTGAGTGCACTCTGAAGCAGTCTATCTCTAACAAGATTAGCTTTTGTTTACAGATGAGCAATTGTTTTCACTCCTCAGAGCTTTGTTTACTGAAGATTAGCTCTCCTGCACTTTCTTAGTAATGTTTTGGCTAGTTACAGAGAAGCTAAACAAGCTAATCGCTGTTAAAGAACCACCCACAGCCTGACAAAGGCAGCGTGAAAGAAGCTGGCTGTGACTGTGGCTCTGCATGGTGAGAGCCCTTTAAGGCTTGTGTTAAAGATATACTATAAGTGCTATTTTTATCGACGAGCTGGCATTCTGTAATGCTTACCAGTAGACATACCTTGTGATACTACTTATTGACTTGTTGGTGGTACTTTTTGATTGCATTTGCTCAGTTTTATTGGATCCTTTTGTGTCGCTGTTTGATGTATTTTTAACTGTGCATGTCTATTTATGGCTGGCTCTATCTGTATTACATACTCTATCTTATGTATAGGAGTATTGATATGGAGATTTGACCATCTCTCCATTCTGAGCGTAGACTTTCGGAGGCCTGTTCACAAGACATGCGGCCTCTAGAGGTGGGAGCCGCACCTTTCACATTCATGGTATATCCATATGTCATGAATGTGGGAGATGGCAGCACCGCTTGAAATTTTAAGTTTCTGCTGTTTTTTAAATTAGTGGCGCTCGCTGCTGCTGTAAAACCAGTGTAATGGAGATGGTTCATCACCTTCCTGCTCTAGACATGTGGAAGCTGCCACCATGTATTAACCCTGCACTGGCCATCTTACATAGCAGCCGTTCAGATAAATAGCATTCCAGCCTGAGTGAGCCACTGTCTTGGGCTATGTTCACACGGCTTATTTTGGAATGTATTTCACGCCGTACTGTGCGAATTACGGGCTGAAATGCGCCCCATAATTACGGTAATCCACCGTTCTCGTAGAGAACTATGGATTACGTCTCCTCTCCCCGTTTGCACAATACGGCGAGCGTGGAGAAAATGTCATGCTGCTTATTCACGGCGTATATGCGCTGTGGATAATGCATGTCCGTGGGGGCCGGCGAGCTGTTCCCAGCGCGGTGTCCCTTAATCTGTAAGATGCAGAAGTCTCAAAGCATTTAATGCTCAGATCTATCAGTTTGCAGCCTGTTCTGCCATAGAGGAGCCCAGCTTATTCATGAGCAGGTGTTAGCCCCGCCCACCTGCCAGCTGTTCACAGGTTTCTACCTATTCAAAGTAAAAGGTTGCACCCGCAGTAGGGTGCAACCTCTGGCAGAACAGGCTGCAGACTGCCAGATTTGAGCAATAAAGGGGTTGTCTCACTACATTGATTCCTCTTACCTCATTCCTGTTTTCTTGGTTTCATTTTGAATTCAGGGGCGTGTTTACTGGCTTCTACTAGGCTGCAGTAGAAGCCAGGTCTGTAGCTATAGCGACCAGTGCTGGCAGCCTATCAGGAGAGATCAACAGGTCTGTAGCTATAGCAACCTGAGGAGCTGATGCAGCCCATACAAGAGGGGATAGCTAGGAATAGGTAGGACATTGTTAATGGACATATATTGCAGTGACTTGATTTTGCAAGATGTTTAACATAAAAAGCAGCAATCCTTGTAGTGAGACAACCCCTTTAAATGCTCTGAAACTGTTGCATCTTACAGAATAAGGGACACAGCGCTGGAAACAGCAGGTCTGACACTAGCTTGTGCTGCCCTCAGTAAGGGGGGCCTAAAATATGTCACAGGTTCCCTTTAACATAGCATGTGGGTTCATCCGGACATGCGTGTGTACTATGTGCCATTGTGATAGGGCACACTAGAGTTCTGTTAAGTTGTATGATGTAGGGACTAGAGCAGTGGTCTTCAAACTGCGGCCCTCCAGCTGTTGGGAAACTACAACTCCCATCATTCCCGCTGTTATAGATTATACAAATGCATGATGGGAGTTGTAGTTTCCCAACAGCTGGAGGGCCGCAGTTTGAAGACCACTGTACTAGATGGTGGAGGTTTATAGCTATCTGGGTTAGTGAGCTATCGAAGCGTCGTTTTGTTTCACTGTCCTTGCAGGCATTGCACACTGTACTGGCTGTACGCTGTCGTGTTAAGCCCTTGGGGTCTTCCAGCCCTAGTTTAGACACAGATAATTAATTCCGGCTTATTTTGGGGGCGGTGATCCAAGGCTGAAGCGCTTCAGCTATGTGTTCCTGTGTCACGCCAGAACTTTGACATCTGGGTTAGAGTCGCTGTGTCTTGTGCACCATCTGACGCACCTCTTACGAACACAAACCCTTCCAAAAAGGGTTCCCCTGGTTTTGGGGCCAGATTGTGTATCTGTTCACTTCTGGCTTTCAAGTATTTAGAGCACAGGTGTCAAACTGGCGGCCCTCCAGCTGTTGGGAAACTACAACTCCCATCATGCATTTGTATAATCTAGAACAGTGGGCATCATGGGAGTTGTAGTTTCCCAACAGCTGGAGGGCCGCCAGTTTGACACCCCTGATTTAGAGGTAGAACTGCTCAGCCTAAAACCACAATTTTAATGGTGTGAGGGGCCCCCTCCTAGGAAAGAGAGTACATTACTGCTGTGATGGAATTTGGGTTTCAGAATGGGGAGATAAATCTGGTGATGAGTAGATATGAGCTCCCCTTACCAGGTAAGTGCAGCTGTACTCATACAGCACACTGCTGATTTGAAGGGACACTCCAGGAACAGCAGCTCTAGTTCAAAGCTAGAAGCCAAGCCCATTGTTCAATTATTTTGCATGCGCTTGGTCTTAAAGGGGCTGTCCACTGGTCGGCAGGGGTGAAGGATAGAAAAACGTTACTCTTCTGTGAAGCCGCAGCCACTCCTCCCAGGGCTTGCCGCCAATGATGACTTGGGGCTTGTTCACACGGAGTTTTATCTCCCGTGTTACAAGCGCTTTTTCGATCCGTCTCGGGGACGGACAGGACGGACCCAGAGACGGATCTAAACAATTAGCAGTGAGATTATCACTGCGGTCAATGAGGAAGACGCAGCGGCGTTCACATGAGAGATCTCTGCTGCGTGTTCCCCGACTCCGTCTTTGAAAGAATTGCATGTCAAGCCGGACACGCAGCGCTGATCTCTCATGTGAACGCCGCTGCGTCTTCCTCATAGACCGCAGTGATAATCTCACTGCTAATTGTTAGATCCGTCTCTGGGTCCCTCCTGTCCGTCCCCGAGACGGATCGAAAAAACGCTTGTAACACGGAGTGAAAATGCCGTGTGAACAAGCCCTTATCTGCTGGACATGTGACACTGCAGCCAGTCGCTGGCCTCTACAGTCAGGTGCTCTTCATACAGGCAGACACTGCTGAGGCATCACATGACCAAAAAAAGGGACATCTTTGGGGGGTAGGAGGGTGCAGCACCGTAGTGATGGCTGCTTCATAGATGACTGTACGTTTCTGTGCATTTTTTTAGTTCTTTAATGACAGGAAGTTGCATGTATGTTGCATCCTTTTTTGTCTTGCACAATACAAATTACAGGAAGTCTATCTTCCTATACATCACTAATGTATTGGCTATGTAACTTTTTTTTTTTTTTTTCCTTAACCCTGAAACCGTATAGCATGTCTGGGTAGAACAGCATGTAAAATTGAGCCGAAAGGGAGGGTGGAGTTCAATTTACAGCTTTGCCCCCCACCCCACCCACCTCAAAGAAAAGAGAACCGGCCGGATTTATATTACACTAATAGCAGGATGTGATAGAGGGGGAAAAGCTGAGCTGTGTGATGTATAGGGTTATAGGATAGAGGACCTGAGCTCTATCCTATAACCCTATATGTCACAGAGCGCCGCTTCTCTCCTCTGTCATATAATCCTATATATCACAGGCGGCGCTTCTCTCTTGTCTATATCTATAATCCAGAGCTCAGCTTCGCTCCTCTATCATACATAACCTATATATCACAGGCTCAGCTCGCTCCCTCTATCATATAACCCTATGTATCACAGAGCTCCGCTTCTCCCCTCTATCATATAACCCTATATATCACAGAGCTTAGCTTCTCTCCTCTATCACATATCCCTATATATCACAGAGCTTAGCTTCTCTCCTCTATCATATAACCCTATATATCACAGAGCTCAGTTTGCTCCCTCTATCATATAACCTATATATCACAGAGCTCAGCTCTCTCCTCATCATATAACCCTATATATCACAGAGCTCAGCTTCTCTCCTCTATCATATAACCCTATGTATCACAGAGCTCAGCTTCTCTCCTATCATATCCTGCTCTGAGGGCCGCATAAACCACCTGACAGGTTCCTTTTTAAATGATGGGTGACCCCCCATGCACAGAGCGGGTATGTTGCGTCTGTTGCAGATGTATTATACAGTAGAGACCTGTTAGATTTCACCTTTTCACTACATGATCTCATTCCTGTCGGCAAATAGTTTTGTCTGCAGACTCCATGTCCAGGTTGTAACCTGCTCTTCTCTTGCAGCGATCGTGGAGCAGTCCCAGCAGGCGTATCAAGGTGCCTTTGACATCAGCAAAATGGAGATGCAGCCAACCCATCCCATCAGACTCGGGCTGGCTCTGAACTTCTCTGTGTTCTTCTACGAGATCCTAAACTCCCCAGAAAGAGCCTGTTCTCTGGCAAAAACAGTAAGAGAATTGGAAGCGACGCTGCCTTGAGCTGGTTGCTTGTGACAGAGCTGTGACCTTCCTCCTCTCATTTCAGGCTTTTGATGAGGCCATTGCTGAACTTGATACACTGAATGAAGACTCATACAAAGACAGCACATTAATAATGCAATTACTGCGAGACAACTTGACAGTAAGTTTACTATATACCTGCCTCTAGTTTGGTGCCATGTGGTGACTGTTGTTGGACTCTTCCTGTGCCCATTTTCATGTCGGTCAGCTTTGTCTCCTGTAGGCACCCTTGTGCCATCTTCACCTCATTGGTTTTAACACCTTAAGCCGAACGGCTGAAAAGTAGTTAATGACCAGAACATTTTTTTAGTTTTTGCCTCCTTGCGTTTCAACGGTTGTAACTTTTTTATTTTTTCAAAGACGCCGTTGTACGAGGCCTCGTTTTATTCGAGACAAGTTGTATTTTATGGGGGAATAGTTTAAGTTCACTTATAAATAATTGCAGAATTTTTTTTTTTTTTTTTTTACACCATTCACATTTCATACTTAATAACTTGTTAGATTAATTCTACAGGTTATTACGGTTGTATGGATACCTAACGTGTAGTTTTTTTGTGTGTGTAATGTATGCACAATTATTTTTTATAAAAAAATATTTTTTTTAATCCCATTGAGAACTTTTCCATTTTTTTTTTTTTTTTTTTTTTTTTTTTTTTTTACACTTAGTAATAACATATTCATATATGCAAATACATTGTAATCTGTGTCAGTCTCACAAAGGCAGTGATCAGGGCAGCTCACAGTCTGCCTTGATCACTGTTTTGTTACACAGACAGCCCTGGGGCTACTCTATGCCCCCAGGGCTGACTGTGCAGTCGTTCCCCGGGCTCGGTCAGGTCACCAGGTGTTCCGATCACCCGACAGAGTAGGGAAGCCCTTTGATTACGCTGCGGTGACGAACTGCGGCAACCAAAGGGTTAAAGCACCGGGGTGCAGAGGTCTCCAGTGTTTGCAGGAGCTGTGCTGGGAACAGCCCCGATCCCAGCGCTGCTGCAGCGCCAGGTGCCTTAAGCTCCAATGTCTGCAGCAACGCCAAAAGACGTCGCTGCAGAGGAACGACCCGCACCAGCCGACGCTAAAAGACGGTGGGTGGTCGTTAAGGAGTTAATACATCAGGCAAAGTAGCCTCTACTGGTGAAGGACCTGCAGTTTATCGACTCATTGTTTTAGTTCTGTTGCCATCTAACACTGGGGTCCTAGGCTCGAATCTTATCAGCCTCTTGGAGTTTGTATGTGCTCTCCGTGTTTTGCTTGGGATTCCTCCTACAATTCAAAAAAGTTTAGATTATCCAAAGTGGGGCTTGTTTAATTAGTAACACTTTGTACAGTGCTGTGGCTTATGCTGGCGCTATGGAATAATTGGAAGGTAAGGAACAGCTATATGGCGGCCCTCATGCCCCTGGTCTGCTAGCTATGGGAACATCTTCTATTTCTGACCAGTGGAGATGTAGTCTGGGGGGGGAGATGGGTATTGTCATTACTAGCCACGTATCCTATAGTGGGTGTCCAAAATGTATTCCACAGCATTGTACAGAGATGGTCCTTCATATTGATCCTTGTCCCTATTGGGGGAATTACAAGATACATTCCAAATTAACCGAAGTAGCATGAGGGAGTGACATGACCCCACTTTCTCTTCACGCTTGTGGCTCTTCTCACATTGGGCCTAATGTATGAAAACTGTCTAGCAGTAAGACTTTGTTGCCCATAGCAACCAATCAGAGCGCAGCTTTCATTTTTCCAGAGAACCATTTGAAATGAGAGGGGCGCTCTGATTGGTTGCTGTGGGCAACAAAGTGAATTTTAGATCTAGACCGTTTTCATACATGTGGCCCAATGTGTTTGCAAAGCACTTTGGCAAGTGTGGTGGGTGTGAACACCGAATGTATGCTCGGGTTCAGCTTAGCTAATGCATGCCAAGTGTGTCATTTTGTTGGGGGGGAGGGGTAACACTTTTATATCAACATATATAGTCCAAATGTATGGAATAGTAGTCTTGACTACACTGTTCTACATAGCGGCATCCAGGAAAAATGTATACAGCACAGTATATGTGTGTTCATCAGAGGCGGGGGGAGGTACTGGAGCCTATAAGCCTAATATGCAGCTGTGTGGCTATTAGGGTGTGTTCACACGGCATGTTGGGTCCATGTGAACATCCGCTTTTGGATGCGTGTCTGGGTCTGTCTGGATGGACCCAAACACGCATCTAAGGCTAGGTTCACACGGCTTAACTGCGGGACGTAATTATGTCCCGCAATTACGCCGTGTGGCCGGGGGCGGGAGCGGGGGAGTAAGCAGGGGGATGGCACTTCGCCGGCCCATAGACAATCACTGCTAGCGGCGCGTATCCGCCGCTAGAAAGTGACATGTCAATTATCTCCCCGCCCAGCGGATTCGCCGGGCGGGGAGAGGAGACGTAATCCATAGTTCTCTATGCGAACTGTGGATTACCATAATGAATGGGCCGTTTTTCCGCCCGTAATTTGAGCACTTCGGCGCGTTATTACGGACCGAAATACGGCCCATTTTAAGCCGTGTGAACATGGCTTATCATTGAGCAGTGTGTTTTACATTGCTTGCAGTATAAAACACACATCGGCGTTCACACAAGTGTTTACACTGCGTCTGTCGGGTCCGTTCCAAGAATTGACATGTCAATTCTTGGAGCGAAAGACGCAGCAGGAGCCCTGTAATAAAGTATAGGGTGCTATCCTGCTGCATTCATGTGTTTGGATCCGATCGACGCTACGTTTTTGGATGCGATTTTCGGGTCCAACACAGACCTGAACTCGTATCCAAAAACGCTGTGTAAACATACCCTTAGACAGTATACATTGGGAGATCCTCCAGTATAGAAAGCAAACTGTGTGGACTGACCCTAAGTGATCCGCTAGGATACTATGGCGGGTGACCACATTGCTCTTATAACCCCATAGGGAACCTGTGACGGTGTTGGGAACGTCTGCCGAACAATCTATTCTAAAACTACAAGGAAGATGTTAAAAAGTTGTCAGTCAGAATGCCTGGTGGCATATGGCTAGGATAATATAGCATCGGCCAAATAGCAGTGTGACTGTGATGGGAAAACACAGTGCCACTTTCTCTTCTGGCTACTCAACGGCAGACCCTGTGGCTACCCAGAGACTTTTTCGTATTCAGTCCCAATCTGCCCCCTCGGCACAAGGAGGTCTGGAAGTCTGGAGACCACTTATAGTGGATAGCTTGTGTGCGTCTGTATAACAAATCTATCCACATGCTGCTCAGCACCCAGACAATCAGCTTAGGTTTGTCATAGTGGAGCTGCTCCGTATGAGTCTTTAGTTGTGAGCAAGCATGGCCTCTTGGATTATATAAAGGAAAACCAGGCAAAATGGCTTTCTGCACGGTCATGGATACATGTAGGAAGATCACCTCAGACCACCACTGTTTCAGAACTTAATGAAGCAGTTATACCATCAAAAACCTTCTAACGAGTTCCCCCTTAAAGGGTTTTTTCCAAGAAGCGAGTTCCTTACCCCTTTTCTGCTCAGGAGAATGGTTAAAACATTAACGACTGCAGGGGGGCGAGGGAGTGGGGCCTGAGCAGCCAGGAAGCAGAGAGCATCTGCAATGTTTACTCAAATAATTACATTACAACAAGTGGATTCTCTATACAAAAGATACAGGATCTTTCTCCACAGCCCCTTCATGTTCCCGGTCATCAGATAAGAAGTGCAAACATGCAAGCCTGGCCAGATCAGCTCTGCCTAATGTAAACTGTCAGGACACTTAGGGGCCGTGTTCACACGGCTTATTTTGCCACGGATTGGCGCCATATTCCGCGCCGGATTTGCGCTGCAGTACGGCGCTAATCCGTCGGAGTAATTACGGTAATCCACAGTTCTCATAGAGAACAGTGGATTCCGTCGCTCCTCCCCGCTCGGCGAAGCCCCCGGGCGGGGAGAAAGTGACATGCACATTATCCAGGCGCAATACGCACCGTGGATAAATGGATGTCTATGGGGCCGGCGGGCAGCGCCCCCGCACCCGCCCCTTATTCAAGCCGGAATTGCGAGCGCAATCCGGCTCGCAATTACGGCTTGAATAAGCCGTGTGAACACGGGCTAAGGGGGACTGAGCGATGCTGTAGCTCTCACAGGCTTCACTTTTTGTAATCACATATATTTAGAAAAGTGATTTAAATACCCATTTGGGAGGATCCCACGTCAACATTACATCGAGGCAAAACCCCTTTAAATTGAAGCCTGGATCCAAACAAGCTTCTCGTTCTTTGCCTTCCAAAATCTCCTTGCTTTGAGCTTTTAAGGGGTACTCTAGTTATATGCTCCCTAACATCTGGTGACCTGATGATACACCTGCCATGCTGGTTGAGGAGGTAACGATAGGATATCCAGCAAGTATAACACATGGGTCCTATTGCATTTATTCGGACATGTGCTCTGCATTAAATAGTTTTCTTAGCAAGCCACCTTGCATGCAGTTATGAGGCGGAACAGCTTGGCTGGATAACTTTCTTTACAGGGTACCTCTAGTGAATTGGCCCCATCACCTGCCCGGGCCTGTAGGGCCCAGATGTCTAGGCTGGGGGGTCATTCCTTTTTGTAACAGCTCCTACACAGTACAGTTGGGCTGGCTGCACATTGCATTATGCTGCACATCTACCCTGACAAATACAGACATAGCTGCTGTAACTCCATAAAAGTCAATAGAGCAAAAGTAGTTCTATTTGGGATAAAACTGCTCTACTTGCCAAGCCAACATGCTTTTTGTGCCGGGCACCAAAGCAAGGTCTACCACACATTTTCATGCCACACACAAAGCATTTACCACTGGGGAAATAGAGCAAATCTAGTCCGTTTTGTGCTATTGCTCTATATGGGCTTATAATATCCAGAGTATTTTTTTTTCTCGGTCTCTCTCCTCCCCACAACCGACTCTACTGATCCCTGGTCGGAGTACGCTGGTGCGATTCCCTTTCGCAGCTCCTCCACCCTGTTTGGTGCTGTTTCCTAGGTTCAGTTTCATATTCCTGGCGAAGTGCTTTCGTCCCGAATCGTTGCTGTTCGGGTTTCCAGATTTACCTACACTTTTTTTTTCTGACCAAATTTTCAAACCTTTGCTGAGCTGATTTACTTAAATTGTGTTGACCATTTTATTCCTTATATGAATTTAAAGGGGTTGTCTTGCTACAAGGATTTCTCTTTATGTTAAAGATCTTGCAAAAACAAGTCACTTTGCAATATGTGTCCATTAAGGGCATGTCCCCACTGCACAGGTTTTCGGCCGGTTTTTCAGGTGCTTTGTGGTTTGCAGACCGCCTGAAAAACCGGCCGAAAATGAGCACAATGGTGCTCTATGGAAAACCTGTGCAGCAGTCCTTACTGCACGGGTTTTCCATCCGGCGGTTTTTCCGCCCGCAAACCATTCTACAAGCACAATCTTCCGTCCGGTTTTCGGACGGAATCTGTTCTTGTGAAGGGGGAGGGTTTTTCTCCGCTCATTGCGTCCGTGGGGACGGCCACAAAACAGGACAAACACCGGTCGGGTAAACCGACCGGTACTTGTCCACTGCCGTGTGAACGCGCCCTAACAGTGTCCTACCTATTCTGAGATATCCCCTCTTGTATGGGCTGCATCAGCTCCTCAGGTCGCTATAGCTACAGACCTGTTTGATCCATCATGATAGGCTGCAGGACTGGTTGCTATAGCTACAGACCTGGTTTCTACTGCAGCCTAGTAGAAGCCAGTAAACACGTCCCTGAATTCAAAGTGAAACCAAGAAAACGGGACTGAGGTAAGATGAATCAATGTAGTGAGACAACCCCTTTAAGCATATTCTGAACTCGTGCGTTCTCCCACCTATAGACGTGGGTACCACAGTAGAGTCGCATTCGTAAATGGATACTACATGGCACTGCTCATACCCCAGCTGTGTATTTGTAGTTTTGTATTGTTTCAGTAGTGACTTAAATCTTGTCTCGTTTCCTTTCAGTTGTGGACATCAGACACTCAAGGGGACGAAGCTGAGCAAGGAGAATGCGGCGGGGAGAATTAATCAGCCTTCCTTTTCTGTCTGCCTCATTCTAAAATTTACACAGTAGACCATTTTTCATCCATTCTGTCCCACAAATAGTTTTTTGTTTACGATTTATTACAGGTTTATGTTACTTCTATTTGAATTTCTATATTTCCCATGTGGTTTTTATGTTTAATATTAGGGGAGTAGAGCCAGTTAACATTTTGGGGCTTTTTTTTAGGTTTTTTTTTCTTTTTCCTTTCCCCACCTCAAGGTGACCAATATGGGGAATACCAAATTTTTATACATGTTTTAAATGTTTGGCAGAGTACTTCAGGTACATTACGGGCTACCACAGGGCCCACTATTCCCCATATTCAAGCATCATGAACTGCTTGTGTATTGGTCTGTGTAACGGCAAGTAAGGGACGTTTGGTTTGCGCTGTAGGCGGAGACTCTAAATTTTTCTTAGCACATTGCTAGAGGGCAGTGCTGTAGTCCGCAATCAGATTCCCCTCTCTGTGCCTAAACCTTTCTTAGCGAATGGTCCCTGCGATAGCCGGTCAAAATCCTGAGCAAAAAGACGGTTCACATTCCATTCTCCTTACGGTTGGCTAATGTTTGCTTTTGTTTTGTCGCAATTCTCCATTTTATTTGTATTTAAATTGTTTAAACAACCTAAGATCAAAAGAGAAGTACTTGATGCATTAAAGACATACATGCTTGGTATTCCATAATTTCACTATATATCAAGCACAGCAGAAAAAAAAACAAAAAACATATATTTAACTTTTAGTTTTATTTTTGTTTTTGATACTTGCCTAACATGCATGTGGCTGTAAAAATAGTTAACAGGGAAATAACTTGAGATGATGGCTAGCTTTGTTTAATGTCTTATGAAATTTTCATGAACAATCCAAGCATAATTGTTAAGAACACGTGTATTAAGTTCATGTAAGTGGAATAAAAGTTTTATGAATGGACTTTTCAACTACTTAAGACATGGTTATATATGGTGCTTTTATTTGGGCTTCGTCTGGTGCTTAGTGTTGCTTTTACATGCATTTTCAATGGGGAGACAGGAGCATGCAGCTGCATCATACCTCTGGTGTAATTGCAGTGCTCACCCTTAAAGGGGTTTTGCCACCGTCTCATTTCATACCTCCTGCATCCAGCTCTTCAGCTCTGTGTGCTCAAAAGGGGTTGTGTGTGATTTGTTTGAATTGCATATCATGTGACCCAACAGGATGACATCACCAGGCCTTTCCTCTCTCTAGTCAAAGAAAGGTCTGTTTATGTAAAGCTGAGAGGTAAAGTTTTTGCCTCCAGGCACAAGGGTCGTGGGTTGAAATCCCTGCAGGAACCAAACCTGTGGGGTTTTTTTTATCAATGCACAGACCTGATTTGAGGTTGATTTTTTTATTTGTTTGCACTGTTTGACTAATTACTAAGGAGTACAGAGGACGGGAGTAGAATGACAACACCTGGCATTGAACACTCAGTAGCTGCCTGAGAGGAGAGGTGATGTCTGACCAGGACTGAGGAGCTCTCAGCCCTGGTTGTATCCCCTGGAGATGAGCTGTAAACAATGGATCACTAAAGGAGCAGCTAAAACAAAAATGGTGCAGAATTTTTAATAATAATGAATAGTGAAATTGTTTGTTTCATTTGCAAGCTTCCCACGTCAATTTTACTGCGTGGCAAAACCCTTTAATACCAGGCTTGTCGACCCGGGACCTATATGCGACCCATCCTTGCACGGTAATCTGTGCAACTGGCTCTGGTGACAATACAATGATCAAATTCCTGAACAGGAAGCGGGCGACCCAGCAAGGTAAAATGAAGTTGCTTTATTAGGCCGTAAACGGCTATTGGTCACCCGATGGGCCGTACTGCGTGCGGATTTTCGCTTCATACGTGCCAACGTCGAGTCATACGGTATTCTCTGCTCATAAGAACAGGATTCTTCGCTCCCCCGCTCGGCGAATCCGCCACGGGGGGAGAAAGTGACATGCACATATTTATGGCTGTACGCCGTAGATAATGCAAGTTAGGGCCGGGGAGGGGCTCCGGCCCACCGCCCGTCCGCCCCTATTCATGGCGGATTGTGAGCGCACAAACCTCGGATAGCCGGTGACACGGCCTTATAAAATTCACAACAGAGGGTGATTGAGTTCTGTGAACAAGGACTTACCTAGTCTGAAACATGTAAGCAGGACACTAGCACTTCATCGCCCTCTGTTTGTGAATTTTCTAATAAAGCAATTTCATTTCACCTTGCTGGATCGTCTTGTTTCCTGTTCAGGAATTTGATCATTGTATTACCTCTGGTGGTAGCTGAGCTCCCTTAAAGGGGTTATCACACTACAACATGTAGGGACCATTAAATCAAGACTCTTCTCCAAATACGTGTCTCTTAATATTTTTATTTTTTTTTCCCTTCCCTGGTCAGGAGGTAAGAGATTTTATGAACTCTTGAGTGCACCCAGATTTCTCCGATTACCAACCTGCTCTTTGTCTTGTCTGATAGCAGGCAGTAATGTCGGCACACAGAACTTCCAGCAGCTTGAGAACAAGTGTTAGCGCTACCAAAAAAGAAGAGTAATTACTTTTGATTGTTTACTTTGAGCTCTGAAGCTCTCTGCACTATAGATTACATCTCCAGTAGTCCATGTCAGTGTAATGAATACAGAATTGGATGGTAATCACAGCTATAAGACCACCCACAGTCTAACCAGTAAGAGACTGGAAGCATTGATCTAAAATTGCTTGTGAAACAGCATGGTGAGACAACCCCTCATGATATAAAGAATGGGGAAGTTAATGGGGTTGTCTGGGTTATTTTTATAAAAATAAATTTGGGTTACTGCTGCAGATTTAAAAAAAAAAAAAAAAGACTGCTGCTCGGTCACGTCATTGCCCAAAATTGGCGTTTGGAAGTGGTGACATCAGCAATGGTACGTGATCACTTCAGCCATCTTTGGCAAGCTTCACACTGTTTTTAGCGTACAGCAGGCCTATGGATATTTTAACACGGCTTACTTTGAGGCGTAATTGCAGGTGTATTTCGCAGCGTATTGCGCTTAATACACGGCAAGATGCGTGCCGCTATAATGGAAATCCATAGCTCTCGGAGAGCTATGGACTACGCCTCTTCCCACCCACCCCCTGCGCTTACAATACGATCGTATTGTACGTGCGGGGAGATAAGTGACATGTCAATTCGTGCCGATTACGTGCCGTGAGTAATGCATGTCAATGCGGTCGGCGGGCTGCTGCCCACCCCCCATGCCTTGGGAGTACGCGCTGATCAGTATGAGCTCCAGAAACACACGCTGTATTGCGACGCGTACTGTACGCGAGCAGCAATTACGCCGGTGAACATAGCCCATCTAAAGTTCTGGGTTGTTTTGTCTTTTACCACTGCAAACGTACAGGGGTATGTTGTTGGCATACATTTATCTGTTTTTTTAGAATGGTCTATCATAATGTGTTGATTTGTATTGAAAAACGTATACATTTGACACATGCAAACATATACCTTTTACTTTTGCATACAAAGTTGTATGACTAGGTTTGACGGTTTGCATTCAAATGCTGTTTTTTTCAGGTTCAGAAAAGCATAGTGTACTATACTATTCTGTCCTGCAAAAAAGTATACTCCTGCAATTGGATGCAAACAGTCAAACCTGGTCAAAAGCAAGTTCTGTGAGACTTTACATTTGAACCATTATGCTCAATTGATATGTCAAACTATACATTGCAATACACTTTTTTTTTTTTTTTTTTTTGTATCAAAACCTATACGTTTGACGTGAGCCAACCCTACAGCCAACAGCAGCCGCCAGAGGCTTTTTTTTTTTTTTTCAGAGCACGAATAACCTGAATAGATTTTATAGAAATAATTTGAATTTCTTTTAAAGTATGTTGCAGTTTTTTAATAAGTGAAGCACGGGTGGGGAAATGATCTCCTGGTCCATCACCTATTCTCGTGCTCTATTCACTAAAGGGTTCTAATTCCCCCAACCCTGGCCTTATTTTATAGTTTAAAGAAACTTTAACACACTTAGAAGGAATTATTCACATTTTTTTAAAATCTATTTAGTGCTTTGAAACTATAGTGTGTAAAAAAAAAAAACAAAAAAAAAAACTGTACTCCACTCTCCTCCAGTCCAGCACTGCTGTTAGTCCTGGTTCTTCTGTTAACTTCCAGTTGACTTCAGCGGTTGTCTCGCTACACAGATTCAGTTCTACTTTTGAATTCAGTGTTTACTGGCCTGTGGTGATGAGCTGCTGAGGACACCAGGTCTGTCGCTATAGCAACCAGCACTGGCAGCCTATCAGGAGAGATCAAACAGGTCTGTAGCTATAGTGACCTAAGCAGCTGATGCAGCCTATACAAGAGGGGATATCTAGGAATAGGTAGGACACTGTTAATGGACACACATTGCAAAGTGACTTGTTTCTGCAAAATCCATAACATAAAAAGCAATCCTTGTAGTGAAACAACCCCTTTAAGGTCAGTGCAGTGGTCATGTACCACTGCTGATGTTACGGCTTGTAATCATTCACTTCCAAATAGTGATGTCGGGTAGTGGCATGCGAGAGCTAAAGCAGTTGGGAGCCACCCGTAGAACTGGGGAAGATGGTGGCAGCTCTGGAAAGTAGGTCAGAGGAGAGAAGCACCAGTAAACAAGATGACGGCAGAAGTCAACAGAATAACCAGGGTGAAACAACAGCCGTGCTGGATGAATTTATTTTAAATACGGTATGTGCAATAAAAAGAGCTGGAATGATCCCTTTAGTACTGAAGCTAAAGAGTAGCACAAATTTAAATATGTTCATGGCCAGTGTAGATTTGTCAGTATTAGGTGAGAATGGTAAGACTTGACTCGTACCCTTTAGTCGTCGGATTCTACTGTTGAAAACCGCATCGGATGACACCGTTTTCACCAAGTATTTCATGTGAATTTTAGGATTTTTTTTTCCCAGTGGGTTTAGTCAGAAAGAGTCTTTCATCTCTATGCGGTTTTGGCCATGGACCTGATAGATATATATATAGATATATATATATAGATATATATATATATTACAGTGGAGGATTGAACACGTTCCAAATTTTTCTTTCTCAAAAATCGACCTCTGAAAATGTGTAGTACGGAATACAACACATTTTCTCTTTCAGTCAATAGGGATGATTTTACATTTAGTTTTGGATGATTATTTCAAGTCGGAATCTCCATGGATTCAAACTTGAAATACTACTTGTGTGGACGGAGACTTAAAAGGGTTGTATCATTTCATTAAATGGCCTTCAGAATAAAGGGACAGTGAAAACAAGTAACTTTGCAATTGGATGTCATTAGCAAAGCTGTCTTGTTCTCACAGTATTCCTTATCTTCGTTTTCTGTAAACAAACTTCTCCGGTGCTGGTCGGATAGCCGGATTCCTCCTCCTTGCATTTCATTAGCTGAGGGCTCTAATAATTTACATTCTGTTCAGCCCCCGGCTGGCCGTATTCACGGAGCTTGCATTCCTGTCTCTCACTCAGAATCACTCTATACAGCTAGCTGCCTCCTCAATGACACTGCAGCTGTCTCTATAATCAGAAAACAGCAGAATTGTACCTGGTGCCTTAATGCTCCTGTGTGTAAGGGGCCGACAAAAATTTCACTCTATACAGCTAACTGCTCCTCATGGACACAGCAGCTGTCTCTATAATCAGAAAACAGCAGAATTGTCCGACGGTGCCTTATGTAAACAAGAAGGGAGAGCTGTGCTCTGGATGGATTCAACTGTAGGAACCTCCAGCTGTGAGAGATCAGTGCTGAGTTCAAGACTGTTTAGACTGAATGCAGGCCTGTGGTATGTAAACAGCTCTCACAAAATAAGGCTACATAGGGAGAGGACAGTAATATGTGGAGGGGGGGTGACACACTGGAGCCAGCATGAACAGTGAAGGGGGGATCCCCCTTCAGTTAAGAAACACCCAGCTGGGAGGAGAAGAAATGCCCCTGGATTTCAGGAAGTGACAGCATCAAGCTTCAAGAGAACAGCCGAACTGAAGAAGCGATACATCCCCTTTAACAGAGGAGAGGGAGGTTTCTATTGCAATAAACATCCCTTCCTAACCTCAACAGAGGCAAAGCAGCTGAAGCCTTATTCCTTTTTACTAAAGTAGATTTGCGCTAGCAGAGGAGTCAAAATAGAGGATTTTAACATTTGGATTCTTTTACGGGGTGGAGGATGAGATTTGTGGTAAATGTGTGGGGTTTTTTTTGTTTTTTCTCCTCCCCTCTCCCATTTTGTTTTAGTTTGCAATAGATAATGGTCTCATGCAAACCACTACCTGAAAGCTGGCAGAAGTAACATTACATAAAACACTGCTGACTGGTCCACACATCAAGTACGTCTTACTATTGCAGTAGTCCGTGCCTGGTTCCTATTAACATGGGGATGCTTGTTTGGCCAATAACTGTCTCTTCAACTGCAGCATAAACAAGTATGCTCTGCTCTGCTGAGTGTCCATGTTTATTGAAAATGGCAGTGAGCAATAAGCATCAAGCAGCAGCTTAAAGGGGATTTATCGCTTCATCAGTTTGTGTTTCATTGTACTCTCAGCTTTTCAGCTCTTCAAATCCAGGGGCGTTTCTTCCCCTCCCAGCTGAGTGTTTGTTTCTTAACTGAAGGGGGATGACATCATCCTCCCCTTCACTGTTCACGCTCGCTCCTGAGTCAGTGTGCTCTCTCCCGCTCCCCCTCTCTGTCTGAGTCCACATGTCCCTGTGTTATTCCCTATGCAGTCTTAGGCTATGTTCACACGGCTTATTCACACCATATTGCGGATTTCGCCTGCCCTTACAGCGTGTGCTCCGGAGCGAGGGGGGCCAGCAGCTCGCCGGCCCCATAGACATTCGTTATCCACGGCGCATATCCTGCCGTATTTCGCGAGCAGGGAGAGGAGACGGAATCCATAGTTCTCTATGAGAACTGTGGATTACCGTAATGACTGGGACGGATTTCAGCCGTATTTCGCGCAGCACGGCGCAAAATACAGAATGAAATCCGTCCAAAAATAAGCAAAGTGATCTTGGCTTTATTTTGTAAGACCTGTTTTTTTAAACACCACATGCCAGCATTCAGTCTAGACAGTATTCTATGAACACTGATCTATTATCCTCTCACAGCTGGAGGTTTGTTACAGTTGAATCCAGTCTTCTATGAACTCATACAGAGCAACACAGATCTGTCTCTCTTCTATGTTTACATGCAGCAGCTTTAGGCACCGAGGCACAATTCTGCTGTTTTCTGATTGTAGAAGCAGCTGCAGTGTTACTGTGGAGCTGCTAGCTGTGCAGAGTGAAATTGTCGCCGGCCCTTATTCTGAGTGAGAGATGCAGGAATGCGCGCTCCTGTGAATACGACCGGGGGCCAGACAGAATGTAAATGAGTAGAGCCGTCAGCAAATGAAATGAAAGGAGGTGGAATCTGACCGGCACTGGGGAACAGTGTTTACAGAAAACGAAGATAAGGGAGACTGTGAAAACAAGACAGCTTTGCAAATGACACCAAATTGCAAGGTTGCTTGTTTTCACTGGCCCCTTATTCTGAAGACCATTTAATGTAATGATACAACCCCTTTAAGTATTGTAAAATCCAGAATGCCTAAAATTTGTTTCAAAACCTTCCTCCCCCTTAGCCGCTGTTGGTGCACAGACGATACCATCCCTATCCACAGACTAGTTTTCAAACAAAATCAGCAGCCTTGAATATTTTACCCAGTATTCAGAACTGGGCTACAAAGTAAATTGTATGTCCATTTTATAAATTTCTGTGACTTCCATATGAGGCTTGCAGAATTTGGTGTGCAGCCTAAAGAAACCCAAAATCGGGCGTCTGGGGTAAATTTTCAGCACCAGGAAGTCTGCAAGAAAACAGCTGTGTGTGATTTAGTCCCACTGCATTACTTTATCTTCTATATAATCAACTAAGATCACATTAAGGCTATGTTCACACGGCTTAACTGCGGGACGTAATTACGCCCCGTAATTACGCCGTGTGGACGGGGGTGGGAGCGGGGGAGTGAGCGGGGGGCCCGGCACTTTGCCGACACATTGACTTGCATTACCAGCGGCGCGTATACGCCGCTGGTAATTCACATGTCACTTACCTCCCCGCCCGGCGGATTCGTAATCCATAGTTCTCTATGAGAACTGTGAATTACCGTAATGAATGGGCCGTTTTCAGCCCGTAATTTGCACACTTCGGCGCGTAATTACGGACCGAAATATGGCCCATTTTAAGCCGTGTGAACATGGCCTAAGACTGCATTTTAGTACAGATCTCCTGTGGCTCAATGAAACGGATCTTGGATCACCACTGGGTTTTATGGTGATCTAAGATTGGTTTAGTTAAACCAGAAAGGGTTTAAATGCATCTGATGCAATACAGACACTCACACAGTCCAGTCACATTATGACCACCAGCTGCTATCAAGATTAATAGCAATGTCCAGAAGCTTGATGGGCTGGGAGTGACACAGTAAAGTCCCGGTCCAAGGTAACAGGTATTTTAAGCCATGCCGACTGTATCCCACACCTGAAGGGTGATTGGTTGGGGGCAGCTGAATCCATAGAGCCAACACAACCATCCATGTGGGTTGAACTCTGGTAGATTACGGTGGGGGGAGGGGGGAGTTCAGGGTAGTACTTAGCCTTGCTCTTGCAGCCAGTGGATCCAGAAAATGTCATAAAAACATTACCCAGATCATAACGCTGCCATTAGCAGCTTGTGTTCTTCCAGCAATGGTTGCAGGATGGTTTTTCTCCTTATATTTTGCGCCTGCCGTGCCAATTTATGTTTGTTTCATGAAGCAGAAAACGTTACCCTTCGGCGAAGGCAACCCTTTACCAATCAGTGGAGGACCAATTTGGATATAATGAAAATTGAAGCTTCTTCTAGCAATACAGTGACTGTCTGCTTCGGGGCCCTGTATGCTATAGGTTTCAGTTAACTGTTGTTTTGGACACATCTGGTACCCCTTCCGTTCATCTTGGCGATGAGCTGTTCCACTATAGCATATTCGTGCTCTTGCGCACCTTTGTAGCTGATATTCTCTTATGTAAATGGCCTGTGTTGCTCTGCAATTTCCGCTATAATACATGACAGCTGTGAGGGATATGTGCTCAGACAGCCTATCACACAACGCACCACATCAGCATACTACAGTGAAAGTAGGCATAATAACATAACTTCACTGTGTATGTTGCAATCTGGCTGTTTAAATGAGGCCTAAAATATATTTGCAGTATTTTGATGTGAGGACTGATCTTGGGGTGCAGAGCTGTAGTGTGCCCCTAGTCCAACCTGCTCCTAGGTGCTTATATTTACACCTGTACTAATATATCACCCTCACTGAAGAGTTGAAGCTGAGAAATGAAACCCATTGACCTCTGCTCAATAATTAGCAATGATATTTTGATGTGGGCTCTACACCGGCACGTGCCACAGTTTTACATTGCTGCATGTTAAGCATAGACCTATAAGGCAGGCGGATGACCTTGGGGAGGATTTTAACCTCTAAACTTCAGGTTAGCTTGGACTTACAGGCAGATGTCATGGATATTAGAGATAAGCCTGTGGATAATCGCTGCATGAGAACAGGAAGGCAGAGAACCGCGTAGCTGCAGGCTGATATTATCATGTCTCTATTACCATGTTGTGGTTACAAGAAGATCGTGAAAAGTAAACCATAAGGAAAGTCTGACCTCAGGGGGATACAAAAATAACCAATGGAAATCTAGTCGTTAGCTTTCATCTGCTGGTAGAGCAGGATATGCAGAGAATGCTCAATAGATATGGGGACCATGCCTGGGTCCCACGGCTATCTTGGGAGCAGAGGTCCCCTTACACACTGTCCTTGTGTGTTAAATACTTTAAAACTCCAACATCTTGCGGAATAAGGGACACAGCGCTGGAAACAGCATGTCTGTCACTAGCTTGTACTGTCCTCAGCAAGGGGGGCATAACCTATGTGACAAGTTCTCTTTAAATTTGGTAGCAAAACTGTCTCTTAATTTGGTCACCATATGAGGACATCCTGAGCAAGGAAAATCACTGAAGCATGGATCTCCAGAATTCTTCATTTACCACCATCACTGAACCTCCGCTGAGCTCGTCATGGTTTACCGCATCTTTACGAATCCAAATGAGGGGGTCTACCTTAAAGGGGTTTTGCCATGAAGTAAAATGGATGTGGGAAGCTTGCAAATGAAATAACAAACATTTTCACCATTCATCATCATTAAAACTTCTGTAGCGTTGTTGTTTTAGCTGCTCCTTTAGTGATCCATTGTTTACAGCTCATCTCCAGGGGATACGACCAGGGCTGAGAGCTCATCACTCCTGGTCGCACGTGGCCGCTTCTGCGGGTGCGAGCAGGGGCGGTCAGCAGGCGAGGTCCAAAAGGAGGCACTCAGGAGGCGGGACTCAGAACACAAGAGCGTGTGAGCAGATTTTACCCTGCGATGGTGGGAGGAAGCTGCAGGATAATTTGGAAGCTACATTATGCTTATTCCAGTGCCTTCAATGTTAGGTTATGATGATGTTAGTGACATAACCTAGCGCTGGAGACGCTGGCGAATTAGGTCTTATTTTTTAAAGCCTAATATAGGACTTATATTTAAAGCCTACTCCAAAAATCCCTAAAAGTCAAGCTAGGGCTTATTTTTGGAAAAACAGGGTATTTACATTTCCTTGTGAGATATTTTTATAAGCTAACCCCCTCCCCCCCCCCCCACCACACACACACGCTGCAAGTCTTTCCTATTCGCTGTTATGTGCCATAGAGCCCCTATCCCTGTATACTGTAGACCACCATTGTGTGATCCCCGTTTCCACTCCACACCTACTTTCTTGTAGAGGTGTGCGATCCTAACCACTTACATTTAATTATCAAGTGAGAGACACCATTCCAGGAGGTGATTTCCTGCTCTTTATCTCATTGAACATTTCTAACCCCACCATTTTGCGCATCAGTGTGATACGAAACGGCAGTGTTTTGGGCACTAAAGTGGTGAAGCCAGGGCTGGGAAAGGCATTTTGTAATTTTCATCCCTTCATGGTACTTCCAGGTACTACCCAGACCCTCTAATTCCCCAGATTTAAACTAATTGAGCATCTTTGGGACTACCTTGATCATCACGTTGGTTCTATAGATCTTCCCTGTGCACCTTCCAGAAGCCAGGGGACGCAGTCCCTGTGGGTCCAGGTACTGTACCCGTGGCCAGGGCTGGGACAAGGTATTCTGGTGCCCTAGGCCAATAAGACACACGTACCCCCAATGGAAAATTCATCCCATTCTATACCTCCTTGCAACCCATTTTTCTGCCTGGGATGAAGTGGCGCCCTAGGCGGTTGCCTACCCATCATCACGGCCCTGCCTGTGACCTTATTGAGTCGCTCACAGCCCATCTAGCTGCTGTCCATGCTGCACATGGTGGGTATTCTGGCTATAAGCCGGTGGTGATAATAATTTGACTCAACTGTGTACCTGGACATGTTACTTAGATACCAAGGGTCACATGATTGCTTACTGCATAAAGTTTCTTTATGGGAGCCACCATTGTGGGCAGTAACATGTAGCCTATAACCTTGGGCCTTATGTACAAAAACGGTCTAGCAGTTGACAATAGCAATCAATCAGAAAAAATTTAATCTGAGCTCTGATTGTCATTGTTGTCAATAGCAACCAGTCTTAATGCCAAACAGTTTTCATACATAAGGCCCATTGGGCCACATTTTAAAATTTTTTTTTTTAAAAAAAAGATACTAAAAGTTCAAAACAGCCCTCTTTTGCCAATTACTTTATACTGAAGATTTTTACTTTGCACAGTCAATAATAATAATAATAATAATAATCTTTATTTATATAGCGCCAACATATTCCGCAGCACTTTACATTTTGGAGGGTGTAGGTACAGACAAAAGCAATACATTGCACAATGAAAAGCTACTTACAGATGAGACACAAGGTGAGAGGGCCCTGCTCGCAAGAGCTTACAATCTATTAGGGTGTATGGGTGAGATAAAGGGTAAGAAGTGCGTCAATAAAAGTTATGTCACTACGGAAAACGTTTTCCTTTAAATTTTAATCATTTCTTAAATAGGGATATATATTTCATCCACATATAATATTCATACTGAAACTATACATGACCTGAAGTCCAGTTCACATGAGTCTCCTCCTTTACATCAGCGATTCTTCGCTCCGCGCTGTAAGAAATAGCATCTAGCCGCCTTCATTGGACTAAGCATGTCCTGGTCAGATCCTGGCAGTACATGTTACTTGCATCTCGGTCAGCTATGCAATGTCAAAACGCTACGTTTCGGGGGTAGGACACGCATGCGTAATGCAAGAGAGAGAGGATCGAACGGGCATAACACAGAAGGGCATAGACTTCCTGCATTAAGTAATAGAATTTTGGTTTCAAATGGTAATGTGTTTTTATTACTATGTTTTTATGCATTAGATATGAGTGTGTATTAGAATAAGCATCACGTTTCGTCTAGCAAATACTATATATAGGTATGATCATTGGTTCCCACTATGTTTGACAAAGGGGGCGTGTCCTACCCCCGAAACGTAGCGTTTTGACATTGCATAGCTGACCGAGATGCAAGTAACATGTACTGCCAGGATCTGACCAGGACATGCTTAGTCCAATGAAGGCGGCTAGATGCTATTTCTTGCAGCGTGGAGCAAAGATACGCTGATGTAAAGGAGGAGACTCATGTGAACTGGACTTCAGGTCGTGTACAGTTTCAGAATTAATATTTTTATGTGGTTGAATTTTAAAATCCCTATTTAAGAAATGATTAAAATTAAAGGAAACTTTTTGGGTGACATAACCTTTATTGACTGTCCAATTAACGGGTTTGGGCTCCCGTGTCACTACTGGACACTGCAGTCCGTGAAAGTGTCATACTAACTGTATTTGTGCTTAAGATTTTTACTTTGCACACTTTCAATAGCAGTCAAGTATATACTGGAATATCCCATTAAATGTCATTTCCTATCAGACACTAACATGCAACAAACAAGTGCTTCTCAAATGACCCTCTATCCTTATTATTATATGTACTAAAATGCTAGTAATGTTATTATTAGTATTTTATACTTAGCCGCCACATTTGGCATTCATTCCCCTGCTAACAGCAAGCCAACTACACTACGGGAATGTGTCAAAAAATTACCTGTTTAACTCATGTTTTTATGTTAAACACTTTTTTAAAAATATTTGGTTACGTTTTTTAAATTTTGCATATCACTAGCAATATTTTTATTGATATTTTTATTTTATTTTAAAAAAATCCTGAAATCCTGCAGTTTTCACTTTGGCCACTAGGCCTAATAATACCCTGATAATTCCTGTTTGGGTATATAAAACGTCTCCTCATTGGCAGTAAAGCAGGTTTACATTGAAAGGTAACACCAAAGTGTACAGATAACACAGGATAAACCAGTCACAATAGGATATGTCACAGCTCTCCCTCTCCCCCCTCCCTGCACAGTGACTTCTTCAGGTCACAGAGCCTAGAAAACTCTCCTATAGAAGTCACTGGGTCTGTTCCTGTTCATAGGCTCCTATGTCCATGAAGCTGCTGTACAGCATCTCTCTAAATGCTGCTAAAAGGAGCTCAGACAAGATGACTCCCTTATACAGACCATAGAATTTAAAAATCTACAACTAGAAAATAAAAATGGCTAAGAAGAAAAGAATAAGTATCAGTATCTAGTTTTAACTAGTAAAATAAAAATAGATTCCCTTTAACAAGCCTGCATCACTACTTACCTGCTTGAGAAAGGGCTTTGCCACTTTATAACCTTAAAGTGTGTCTCACTACATTGATTCATCTCACCTCAGTCCTGTTTTCTTGGTTTCATTTTGAATTCTGGGGCATGTTTACTGGTTTTACTAGGCTGCAAAATAGAAAAACCCGGTCTGTAGTAAAGCAACCAGTGCTGGCAGTCTATCAGGGTAGATCAAACAGGTCTGTAGCTATAGCAACCAGTGCTGGCAGCCTATCAGGATAGATCAAACAGGTCTGTAGTTGTAGCGACCTGAGGAGCTGATGCAGCTCATACAAGAGGAGATATCTAGGAATAGGGAGGACACTGTTAATGGACATATATTGCAAAGTGACTTTTTTTGCAAGATCTTTAAAGGGAACCTGTCACATAGGTTGTGCTCCCCTTGCTGAGGACGCACAAGCTAGTGTTTAGACCTTTCTGTTCCTAGCACTGTGCCCCTTATTCTGTTAAAATGCAGGCGTTTTTAGAGCATTTTCCCCTCAAATCTTATTCATGAGCAGGTTTTAGCTCCACCCACCAAAGTCTAGCTCCGCCCACTGACAGTTATTCACATGTTTCTACCTATTTAAAGTAATAGGTTTGTCAGTTGAGGTGGGCGGGACTAGCCTCAGGTGGGCAGGGTTTGAAAAAAATTGACTCTCTGAAGGACTCTTCGAATGACTCTTCTGGCTGAAAACTGCAGATTTGAGCATTAAATACACGAAAACTCCAGCATCTTACAGAATAAGGGACACAGCGCTGGAAACAGCAGGTCTGACACTAGCTGGTTCTGTCCTCAGCCAGGGGGGCAAAAACTATGTGACAGGTTCTCTTTAACATAGAAAGCAATCCTTTTTAGTGAGACAACCCCTTTAAAGGTTTCTGCTTCATTTCCCACTGGTGTGCTAGACGGCTGGATTATAAATGTTCAATAGAATAGCGCAAAATCATCTCTTGCAGTGCTGTCTCTAATTTGATCTTTTCTGTTTATGGGTATCAACGCGTGGTCAGTAAAGATTACGAGACGTGAACCCACATAAACCTGTAGGAAGTGTGCTGCATCATGTACAACATGGTTATGTCATAAATGCACAAGAAGGGAATAGTCCTTTAAAGGGGTTTTGCCACAATGTAATGTTGACGTGGGATCCTCCAAAATGGGTATTTAATCACTTTTCTAAATATTGGTGATTACAAAAATTGCAGCCTGAGAGAGCTACAGGCTGCCTTACCTGCCCTTAGTTACTTAAATGCTTGCATTAGATACGACCAGGCAGAGTGACAGGAGCTGCTGGCCAAGCTTGCGCAGAGAACACTTCTTATCTGATGAAAGGGAGCTGAAGAAGCTTTCAAGGCACCGGGTAAAAATATGTTGTCTTTTGTATACAGAATCCATTTACTTGTAGTGTGATTATCTGAGTAGATCCCTGCTTTATCTGATGACGGGAGAACATGAAAGAAGCTTTCAAGCTGCTGTGGAGAAAAGGTGTTGTCTTTTGTATACAGAATCCACTAGTTGTAGTTTGATTATTTGAGTGAACATTTCACACGATCCCTTATGCAGCTCTGTTCTCTGGCTGTGTCTCTTGCTCTGGCTGTGTCTCTCTCTCTCTCTCAGCTCAGCGTGGCTTGTTTACAATTGCTTCTTAGCAGATAAGGCACGATCTGGCAAAACCCCTTTAAGGATAGGTTTATACTATAAATCAACTCTACGTCTGCTGTATATATATCACTACCTGCTAAAAGGGTATACCGCGGATTAGCCACAAGGTATAACAAAGGAAACATACTCAGAAGTTGGCTAGGTTTTCTCAGTTTTAGCCTATGGCTACAGAGGAGCTTACGCCTGAACACCTCTTAGCAGGTACTCAGTCATATATGGGAGACATAAGGCTAGTTTATAGTGTGAACCTACCCCAAAGCAGATACCTATGGACAAATCATTCTGCCATGTTGGATATTTTGAGTTGTTGGCAATACATGGCAGTAATGGTTACACAGAACAGACCACAGATCAACACGCAATCTGTAATTTGTCTTAAAGGGGTTTTCTTACTACAAAGATAAGCTTTCAACACGTAGGGAAAGGTAAATGAAGACTATTATGAAATACATTGCTTTTTTCTTTTGCTTTGTTGAGGAAATGAGAGAATTTTTATCTCTTCTGAGTGCATACAAGTTTTTTCTTAGTTACCGACCATCTCCCTCCTCTCTTGTATCTGATTGCTAGAAGCTCTTGTCTGTCCATGGGGATGTCACTACCTGCTGTGTGTCATCTCTAGGAACGGAGCTTTGTTTAACCCTTTAAAGACCAAGCATTTTTTTTCCTGCCATCCAAGAGCCATAACTTTTTCATTTTTCCATCTACAGTATATAGACATATAAGGACTTGTTCTATGAGGGACAAAATGTACTTTGTAATGGTTCTATGGACTGTATCATAGATGTACTGGGAAACTCCCAAAAAAGTGGGATGGAAAGTAAAAAAAAACGTAATTGCGCCATTTTGACTGGGTTTTGTTTTTATGTGGTTCACTTTTAGGTATAAAAATACTTCATTTTTTGTGGACCTAAGACAGGAAGTCATAGGAGCATTAAGATAGCAGCCATGAAAGCCTCCATTAGTAACCACTCAACACCCTGTGATCTCATCACGGAGGGTGGGGGCGATCAGGTGGAGGAATGGTTCCCATTTCTCATATGGAGCCAGCTCCAATCTCTGCTGTTACTGGCGGGTGTCAACTGTATCTAACAGCCAACACCTCCCAAGTATGGCTGAACTCCATACTTCCTTAGCGTCACCATAAAATACTGGTATGTCATGGTGCGTTAAGGGGCACTCTGTAGAGCTCTGTAGTCTTGTGTACTACCAATTTCATATCTTCTGCAATCATATCACTGTAAGGCCGTGTTCACACGGCTTATTCCCGACGAATTTGTGAGCCGTATTGAGCGCACAAATCCGCGTGAATAACGGGGGGGGAGGGGGGCGGGGCCGGAGTGCGCGGGGGCGCCGCTCCCGCCCCATAGACATTGCATTGTTTTACGGCGCGTCCACGCCGTTAAATAATGTGAAAGTCACTTTCTCCCCCCGGCGATTTGCCGAGCGGGAGAGCGACGGATTCACTGTTCCTATGAAGCAGTGGATTCCGTAATGACTCCAGGGATTGGCGCCGTATTGAAGCGAAATCCGCGGGGAAACGGCGCCAATCCGTGGGAAAATAAGCCGGTGAAGGGGGGCCTTACGGGATCACTAGGAACAGAGAGCTATATGCCAATCACTGAAAAGGGCCGGCCCTCACCAAACCAGGAAGTGGAGCCTGAACTCCCTTTAAATTTTTCCCCCCCTACACTCCCCCAAACATGTCTGGCCCACCTTCTCTTTCTTTCCCCCTTCCTTGTAGATTATAAGCCTAGCAGGGTTTTCTCTACCTCTGTACCAGTTGTTAGTCATTTATCATCACCATTGTACTTGTTTGTCATATGTTATGGATGTAACCCTCCTCAAAGGTACAGCGCCCTGGAATTAATATTGCTCTAAAATATATAATAGTGAAATATCACAGCTGACAGTGGATTCTCCTGCTGCCTCGTAACCCTCATACAACCACAGCAATATATTCAGTGGGTGTTTGGTGACTTCAAAATATCCCATAAGTTTTTTGTATCTTTCATATGGATTTGAATATTAGAATGTTCAGCAAATGATGCTTCAATATTTTTTTTTTATTAAAAAAAATGGCTTTCACCCCTAGATACAGGACTTAACATTTAAATACTTGTAAAGAATAAGGAATCAATCTGACCTCATCAGTGTTGGATTTAGGTGTCTTGGGCCCAAAATTCCTACGTAGATGACAATCATATTACATTTGGCGTTTGCACTCCCCCCTCTTGCTTTCTGCTTCTTTCCTGGTTTTTCTTCCAAAAAAGCACCCCCAAAACTGACAACAGGGACCCCAATACTGATAGGCCCGAGTGGGGGGGTGAAAGGGAACCCCTTATAAGTGGGTATAAAAGCTTCTTAATAGCTGGGTATAAGCCCACTGTAGCTAGGTACATATGTCCCTCCTACTAGGTGGGTTTTTAAGGTTTCCCCCCTTGGGTAGGAGGTATATATTCCCATATAGAAGGGAAAATTATACACTCACCGGCACTTTTTGGGTCACCATGCTAGTAACGGGTTGGCCCCCCTTTTTTTGCCTTCCGAACTCCCTCAATTTTCGGGCATAGTTTTTCCCAAGGTTTTGAAAAACGATGTCAATTGGGTACCAAGGGGCCCAAAAGGTCCAAAAAGAAATTTTCCCCCACACCAGAACCACCACCACCAGCCAAACCTTTGATACAGGCAGGTGGATCCATGTTTTCATGTTGTTGACCCCAAAAATTCGACCCACCACCCGAATGTCGCAGCAAAAAATCGGACCTCAACCAGCAACTTTTTTTTTCCCAATCTTCATTTTCCAATTTTTCATGAGCTTTGGGCAAAGGGGCCCTCATTTCCTGTTTTTAAACTAAAAGGGGAGTGGCACCCGATGTGGTCTTCTGCTGCTGTAGCCCATCGCCTCAAAGTTCGCCGTACTGTGCGTTCAGGATGCTCTTCTGCTTACCTTGGGTTTGAAAAGGGGGTATTTGAGTCATGTTGCCTTTCTATCAGCTCGAAAACCGCTGCCCATTCTCCTTTGACCTTGGGATCAACAAGGCATTTCCCCCCCACAGACTGCCGCTACTGGATGTTTTTTTTTTTTTCGACCCTTCTCTGT
Organism: Phyllomedusa bahiana; assembly: GCA_025379985.1. Lineage (NCBI taxonomy): Eukaryota > Metazoa > Chordata > Amphibia > Anura > Hylidae > Phyllomedusa > Phyllomedusa bahiana. The sequence goes on from JAODAL010000093.1 coordinate 448,239, forward strand.
AAACCCCAGGATGGTTGTGGGGAAAATCCCAGGAATCACAAATTTCGAAATACTCAGACCGCCCTTCTGGGACCCAAAACCATGCCCTGTTTAAGGCACCCAAAACACCTTTCTTCCCCATACTGATGCTCGGTTTGAACTGCAGGAGATTGTCTTACCCTGTCTACATGCCCAAAATGCACTGAGTTGCCGCCATGTGATTTTGGGTGATTTGAAATTAAAAATTTTAAAGAGCAGTTGGACAGGTTTTACCTAATAAAGTGGCCGGTGATTTTTTCTCCCTTGTAGGTAGGATATTTCCTCCCCCCCCCCCCCCCCACCAGAAGGTAGGTATATATGTCTCTCCTTGTAGGTAGGTATATAGTCCCCCTCTAGTAGGTAGGTTTATTGATCCCCATAGTAGGTAGGTAAATGGTCCCCCTTAATATGTAGTTAAATAATTCCCCCCAGTAATATAGGTATACAGTATAGTCTCAATTTCAGAATAAAAATAAAATACTCACCTCTACCCATTCCCCTGCCGAACATCACTCTTTCTCTGGCTTTCTTCTTGAAAAGCAGCCCATAAACTGACATGCCAGGGGCAAACAATGAAAAAAAGCAAAAAAGCAAAAGGAAAAAAAGGGCAAACAATGAACAGTATGTAGGTTGCTATATAGTCTCCTCCACTAGGAAGGTATATAGCCCCTCCTAGTAGGCAGGTATATATGTTCCCCTTGTAGGTAGGTATATAGTCCACCTTAGTAGGTAGGTATATAGCCCCCCGTAAAGAAGTATATAGTCCCCCTCGAGTAACGGGTAAATAGTCCTCCGTAGTAGGTAGGTATATACCCCCACCTCGTAGATAGGTATTGTAACGGCGGGTAGTGGTTTCCTCTGGACCACCGCAAGCGATGATAGTAAGCCACGCCAGGAGCGGAGTCTAAGTAGCCCCCGGTTTTCACCAGAGCCCGCCGCAAAGCTGGATGGACTTGCTGCGGCGTGAGGCTACCAGGTCGTTACCCCTGAGTGACTTGCTTGCGATGGCGGCTGAGGTGCAGCGTGGTACAGAATCGTAGTCCAAGAATCGTAGTCGGGGGCAGGCAGTAAGGTCAGGGCAGGCGGCAATGGGTTCGTGGTCGGGGGACGGGCAGGAAGGTCAGGGCAGGGGGCAGAGGTTCGGAGTCGAGAAATGTAGCAAGAGGTCTGGTACACGGTAAGGCGAGAATATACTTTAGGAATGCTTTCTCTAAGGCTCAGGGCAACATAGATCCAAGGCTCTAAGGCTCGGGGCAACGTGGATCCAAAACCTATATAGAGACAGCGCCCGGTAATTAACCAATTACCGCCGCACTGTCCCTTTAAAATTTTAACATGGACGAGCGCGCGCGCGCGCTAGTGGGCGCGCATGCGCTTCTGGCCGGCAGAGGACGAGGACCGGACGGGAGCGAGGCCATGTGATTTGGATGGGACGGGTGCGACCACGGCCAGCAGCGCAGCCCGCGGCGCCACCCGTCCCCGCCGGGGACCCGCAATGGGGAACGCGGGTGCGACTGCGGTCCGTGGACCGGATCGCGGTGCAACCCGTTACAGTACCCCCCCCCCTCCCTTTAGACCTCCCCACCTTTTAGGCTGCAGAAATCTGAGGATAATCACGGTTCAGGATTTTAAGATTCTGGCTCCCAGGATCTCTCCTCGGGTCCGAAGCCCCTCCAATCCACGAGGAAGAAACGTTTCCCTCTGACCGTCTTCAAAATGCCAAAATGTCCTTTACTTCGAAGATGTCAGCGGATTCGGCTACTGGGGAAAGCGTCACATTCCTCCGAGAGAACCGGGTTGGGAACCAGAGGCTTAAGGAGGGATAAAAGGAATGCGTTTAGGATCTGGAGAAATGGAGGCAAACAGAGCTTGTAGTCCCCCGGGTTCAACTGCCAAAGAACCTTAAAGGGGTCCGAGGAAGCGAGGGCCCAATTTAAGACGGGGAACCTTCAGGCGCACATACCTCGAGGAAGCCAAACTTGGTCCCCAAGGAGAAACGTCGGGCAGGTCTTCTCCTTTTGTCAGCCTGAGTCTTATGCGGGCAGAGGCCCGAAGTAGAGAACGCGAGTCTCTTCCAGAATGGCCTTGATATCCCGAACTTGGGCATTGACAGCGGGGCACATCCGAATCAGAGGGCAGGGGGAAGGGGGGGGGTGCGGGGGGCGGGCCCTAGACTACAAAGAATGGGGGGACGCCGCTGCATCTGAGTCACGATGGTTATAAACAATTCGGCCCCAAAGGGAGCAAGCTCGTCCATTGTCCTGACGTCCGGATACATAGTGACGCAGGTATTCTCCCAGAATCTGGTTCACCCCTCTCCACCTGCCCATGGACTGAGGGTGATAGGCCGATGAAAAAGTCCAAATTGACTTGCAACGGGAGCACAACGCACGCCAAAATCGGATACAAATTGAACACCGCGGTCAAGACAATGTGTGAAGGTAGCCCATGTAGCCGAAAATATGCCGGAAGAAAAGACTAGCCAATTGTGGGGCAGACGGGAGGCCAGGGAGAGGACAAAGTGGGACAATCTTTGAGAACCGGTCCGTAACCACCCAGATGACCGAAATTCCCAGAGAAACTGGTAGGTCTGTGACGAAATCCATAGCTATGTGCGCCAAGGATCTCTGTGGCATGGGACCTTTCCGAGCACAAGTGACACAGGCGAGGGTGAAATCCCTTGACATCTTGTGCCAGAGTCGGCCACCAGTAGTGCCCGAGATCAAAGCGTAAGACTTCCGTGCTCCGGGGTGGCCCCGCCAAGAAGGAGCTATGCCCCCACCCAGAATCTTCTTCCCCGAGTGCCAGCGGCACGTAAGTCTTGCCCGTAGGAATGTTTTGGAGATCGCGGGAGCCACGTGAACTAACCGTTTGGGGGTAGTGTTTTAGCGATTTTTATCGACAAAGTTTTATATCGTCAAGGTTTTTAAAGGTGATCGAAATTTCCAGATCATGCAAAAATTAAGGTTAAAATCTGGCACATCTATTAAGATCGCGCCTTTTTTCGGCGCTTCCGTAATTTTGCGGCCAGCAAATCAGATTACAGAATAGAGCAGGGGAGATGTTTTGTGCGACGTCATGACTGGATGTGTATGGTTGCGATTGGCTGGAAAAATCACATGACCTCGTTTTAAAATAAAAACACGTTTCCTGTTTCAGCCTCAGTGTCTCCCCAGGTCTCATAGGGATAGGACCTGCGCTCTTTCCTGTGGCCAAACACTCAGCGAAAATAGTCTATTTCTGCACAGAGAAACCTCAACTATTAGCTGTGAACCTTCCAATTTAGTTAGATTAGAGATTTGAACATTTTATGTAGTTAGCTAGAGAATTTTAAAGCAGCATCTACCGCTGTAAATTCACGGCGGTGGGAGCGGGGGGGGGGCCCCGCGGGCGAACACAGACAAGCTCTATCTATAAAGAACACTGGATAAAGTTCACCAAGACTTAGTGTAGACATTGTAGTGGAATATCTTTATTATTAACAGTTTGCTATTGAAATATTTCCTGGATATTGGGCAGCCTGAACTTATATTGGATAAACATCATTTCTAGTAACTGCAGGTCTCTTTGTTAGCTGCAAAACTCCACTTTTATTATCAGTATACATTTCAGATAGGTGTTCATTTTCAATTTACCCATTACACCTGTGACTGTTGATATATCCACCTTGCAGTTAAATTACAATCCAGCAATCTTGTAGTCAGCACAGGTTGTTTGGTGCCAAAAATACCGTGTATCGTACGAAAACATCACAGTTACGTGTTTTTTGACTTTTGCGCACCCAGCATTGTTCATTGACGCAGCATCTACGTAAATGTTAAAACAGCAATTCTATATTCACCACAGGTGAATTGAAAGGTGCAAAAAATACCGTTTATTATATCAAAACATAACAGTTACGTGTTTTTTTGACTTTTCCCACACCCAGCATTGTTCATTGACGCAGCATCTACGTAAATCTTAAAACAGCAATTCTATATTCACCACAGGTGAATTGAAAGGTCAAAAAATATCGTTTATTATATCAAAACATAACAGTTACTTTTTTTTTGACTTTGCACCCCCAGCATTGTTCATTGACGCAGCATCTACGTAAATCTTAAAACAGCAATTCTATATTCACCACAGGTGAATTGAAAGGTGCAAAAAATATCGTTTATTATACCAAAACATAACAGTTACGTGTTTTTTGTACTTTTGCACACCCAGCATTGTTCATTGACGCATGCAATCTACTAAAATCATAAAACAGCAATTCTATATTCACCACAGGTGAATTGAAAGGTGCAAAAAATATCGTTTATTATACCAAAACATAACAGTTACGTGTTTTTTGACTTTTGCACACCCAGCATTGTTCATTGATGCAGCATCTACGTTAATCTTAAAACAGCAATTCTATATTCACCACAGGTGAATTGAAAGGTGCAAAAAATATCGTTTATTATACCAAAACATAACAGTTACGTGTTTTTTGACTTTTGCGCACCCAGCATTGTTCATTGACGCAGCATCTACGTAAATCTTAAAACAGCAATTTTATATTCACCACAGGTAATTGAAAGGTGCAAAAAATATCGTTTTTTTATACCAAAACATAACATTAGGGCTTGTTACCCCGGCTTTTTGGACCCTTTTTAGGGATCCGTTTTGGCACTTAAAAAAGGCACCCGGGAAAGCGGATCTGCGAAACGCAGTATTTAATACTTTTTTTGGTCCGTTTTGAATGCTTTTTCCCTTTGTTTTTACCACCCCTTTTCCTGATGCGTTTTAAAAAGGGAGGGGGGGGGGGGGGGGTTTTCTCTCTCTTCTCGCACCTCGTCCTCCACAACGCACCTCGTCCTCCCACAGCACACCCGCCCCCCCCAAATCACCTCGCCCACTCTCCTCGTCCTCCCACGAAAACCCTCGTCCCAGTCACCTCCTCCTCCCGCACACACCCGTCCTACTCCCTCCCCTCCCACAGCCACCTCGCCGTCACCTCTCCTCCCACGCAGACCTCGCCCCAGCTCACCTCGCCTCCCACAGCAGCACCCCCCTCCCAGCCACCTCTCCTCCCAGACAGCACCTCCCCCACTCACCTCGCCTCCCACACCAGCACCCGCCCCACTCCCCTCTCCCCCCCCACAGCACACCTGTCAGCTCCCCTCGTCCTCCCACAGCACATTTTCGTCCCAGCCACCTCGTCCTCCCACAGGAGCACCTCGCCACTCACCTCGCCCCCAAGAGCACTCTCCCAGCTCCCTCTCCTCCCAAGCAGCACCTCCCCCACCCCACCTCTCCTCCCCAGCAGCACTTCTTTCCCAGCTACCTCCCCTCCCCCAAGCACCTTCCCACCACCTCGTCCCCCACCAGCCCCCCATCCCAGCCCCCGTACCTCCCGCCGCCCTCTCCCTCCCCGCCGCCCGCTTTTTCGCCCGCTAACCTTCCCCCCAAAAACACCCGGGTTTCCCCACCCCCCCCCTCCCTCCCGCCCCACCACCCCCCCCGGTTTCCTCTTTTTCCTCCCCAAAGGAGCAAAGCGCAGCTTTACGACCCCGGGTGTGGAGCGCTTTTGGGCAAGTGCCAAAAAACGCACTCCATTATCTCCCAGGACTTTCACTTCGTAAACCCAATAAGAATTGAAAGTCAATTCTTAAAGCGGGCCAAAAGCGCATTTCAAGGCTTTCAAAGCGATCGCTGACTCCCTGGGAACAGCGATGTGCTTTTGCCATTCAAATCAATGTTAATCAACTGCAATTTTTAAAATCCTTTTGGGATCCTTTTGCGGATCCAAAAAAAAAAATCCAAAAAACCCCTGTGAACAAGCCCTTACGTGTTTTTTGACTTTTGGACCCAGCTTGTTCATTGACCAGCATCTGTAAATCTTAAAACAGCAATTTTATATTCACCACAGGTGAATTTAAAAGGGCAAAAATACCGTTTATTATACCAAAACAAACAATCGGGTTTTTTTGGACTTTTTTCCCAGTCCAGATTTTTTGATAGCACCTTGCAGTTAAATTTAACCAGCAATTTGTTTTGATTAGAGGATTTTAGAAAAAGCTGTGAATTGCCATTTTTAATAAGAGACTTTTCCAAAACTATTTCCCTACCTTCTCAAATTTTTTTATTTCTGAACATGGAGCAAATGCAGGTGGTAAGGACAAAGAAGGGGGTAAACCAGGAGGGAGAGGTACAGAGAAGGTGCTCCCTTTCCCTGTGGCGACAACACGCATGCCAGGGATGTAGTTGCAGGACCTCAGGCTGTCATGCGGGTCAGGGCCCGTAATCAAGTAACAACATCGTCGCCAATCTGTCCTTCAGTGGTTAATGCAACTGCTCCCCGCAGTCTTACCCCCCTCGTCCTCATTCACGGCCACAAAGCGTCATCACACATCACATCCTCCAACATGAAACAGCCCAAATGTCAATGTTTACCCCCATGTGGATAATCCATTGTCTGAAGACCTCTTGTGACAAAATGCGGTTTGGGGCAAAGCATTTTTAAAAAATAAGAGGATGATTTAGTCGCTCTGACCCCATTTACTGATGCCATCGAGGAGGTGAAGGAAGCCCGGGCAATCGCAAAAATCCCGGGGGGGTCGGCAACGCCTTGCAGTGCCCTTGTTGTAGCCCGCCTT